>JAWPHD010000402.1:0-481144 GCA_037043455.1 Cyrtodaria siliqua | reverse complement strand
GTTATTTACTATATTCAAGGTCAAACAATATTTTGTTGTAGTTGAAAATCATTTTTCTTATTGTTTTTTTAATTTTTACTTTTTAACAAATTATATGGTTTTCGGATTTTTTTAAATATTTAGGAATAGAATCAACGACACCATTATCTCGAAAAATACTAGGTGTGTCAATAAAATCAATGTCCTTATTAAGATAAAGATGTTTTAGAAAATGTCTGACGTGATCAGACTCCTTGTCAATATGAGGTCGTAGAACATGCTGCGTATAGCTTTGAATTATGGAAGCAGTGTTATACAAAGGATCTGTTAGAATGAAAATTGTGTCTGCTTCCTCGTCAATCAGCTTAAGTGAAGAAATCGAGTGCTTTCCAGACTGTTTAAAATACTATGTTAATCGGCGACTAACATAGTAATACGTGATTTCCGTTTGTTGTTACCATTACGTCTACAACCATGAGACCTAGATTTATGCTTTGACTATTGACCTTTGACACCCGATGTGGGGACAGGTATTACCCCAGGGTCACCATTTAAACAATCTTCGTAGAGGACCATAAGCTGATACAACATGCAATATGTGAGATCTCTGTGTCTTGTGGTAAAACATGCAAAATATTTCTACACAAACTTTAAAAAATTAAACAAAAGTGAAAAAACGCATCCAAACGATCAACAATAATAAAGATGAAGAATTAAAGAAGAATAAAGTTTACCTCCAGTGGGATCTGAACCCACTGCTCTAGGTTCCCAGTGTACAATAATTCATTTAAAGATTGTTCTATGGTGGCCATATTGGATGTCGCATTGATCTAATTTTAACAAATTTGGAAAGCATTCACCTAAGGATCATCCATGTGAAGTTTGGTCAAAATTGAGAAGATATTTACAGATTTTCCATATTTAAGTCGATGTAAAACTTGGGCGGGACAAATGTGACCCAGGGTCACCAATTGAACAAACTTGGTAGAGAACCATAAGCTTATAGTATATGCAATATATTAAACCTCTGGCTCTTGTAGTTTCAGAGAAGATTTTTTAACTTTTACCCTATATAACTGTAACCGGGTATCGACCGTATGTCCTCGATAGCGCAGTGGTAAGAGCGCTGGTACGGTTAACCCTGGGTTCGAGTCCCAGTACAGGAACGATTTTTTCACCACCTGTTATATTTGGAGGATCGTCCTGGATCATCCTGAGAAACACCAGCAGTGGTTCTCCTGTATAATTAGAAATTCAGGGACGCATTTCAGTCTGAGGGGTGTTTGTAACCGGGTACAGGTAAATGGTGAATAATCGATTCCTAACCTATGTCCTCGATAGCTCAGTGGTTAGAGCGCTGGTACGGTAAACCAGAGACCCTGGGTTTGAGTCCAGGTTGAGGAACGATTCTTTTACCACCAAATCGGGGCGTAATTTGACCTCAGAGAGTCACCATTTTAGCAACCTTTATAGAGGACCATAAGCTGATGCTACATGTAATACATGAGAGCTCTGTGCCTTGTGGTTTCAGAGAAGAAGACTTTTTACGTTTTTTTTCTATATAAGTCTATGAAAACCATGTATAATCTCCATATACCAATTTTGAACCCGTGGCACGACCATTTTTGACCCCGTGGATTTCTTTGAACAAACTTGATAGTCTAGGCGTTGGCGATCATTTTAAAAGTAAAACTGTCGAAATCAATCAAGCGGTTCTTGAGAAGATTTGTTAAAGTTTTAATTATATTTGGTAATGTCTTGGATGCCGCACCGACCTAATTTGTAACAATTTGAAAGGCATTGACCTCAGTATTATCCATGTGAAATTTCGTAAAAATTGGCTAATCGGTGTCTGAGGAGAAGTCGTTTGAAGCAAAAGTTAACGACGGACGGATGACGGACGAAGAATGATCCCAACAATAGATCACATTGAGCATTCGGCAAAGTTAGGTATCTATGTCTGTAAACCGATTTACAAACGTCTATATTAAAACACTTTAACCTATTTTGTTATATGGGTGTGAAATCTGAGGGATTTGTAATTTAGAAATGACTGAAATAGTGCAAGCAAAGTTTTTAAAGCATGTCTGAAAAAAAACAAAAAAACATCTCTATTCCAAAGTGTATAGTTTAGGGTGAAACCGGTACTATGCCAATCTCAACTGATATTTATACGACAATGTTATCATTTTGGTCGAACGTCTTGTAATAAACTACCAGCTGATGTGCACATAGTATTGCAAAGTGTATATAATCTAACTGCGAAGTAATTGGATATTTATGCAAAGCGTTTGTCCTCTGTACGTACGGCCTGGACCCAGGTTTATACACCAATTACGCGCTTCAGTGTTTATAACACAACACGAATACCATTGGCTTATTAGAACACCGGGGCGGGTCCCCATCATCACCAGGGTTATCTGTAACATATTCCATTCAGGCTCTGTGTTTTACAACAGCCAGTCGGAGTGGAAAATACGATCCCAAGGCGTCTCGATGTTTACATGAAGGACGGCATATATAATCGGCTGAGACAGGATTTCAAATTAAACAATCCTGGACTATAAGTTTTTATAGAACAGTGTTTAGTCCCTGTGTGTCATAAATTGAGGCGTGAAGTGTTTAGTCAGCATATAGTTCCCACTCATATACAGAGGCGTACATAGAGTCCTTATTGTAGAGCAGTGACTAGACTATTGTAAGATATAGAGGCGTCAAGTGCACTATTACAGCGCAGCAATTTGTCATAAATATAGGCGTCAAATGCCCTATTACAGTGCGGCAATTAATGCTCTGTCATAAATAGAGACGTCAAGTGCCCTATAACAGTACTGCAATTTGTCACAAATGGAGGCGTCGAGTGCCATATTACAACGCGGCGAATAATGCTCCGTCATAAATAAGTCTTGCAGTTCTATTTAAACATATTTCCATTTACTGAATATACCACTTTAAATGCATTTTTACTCGTAAATATTGTATATATCGTATTGTTGAGGGCCTCATGGTAGATTGACTAGTTTCAAAGGAGTTCTCTCGTTAAATAAAGTCTTTATTATTATTATTATTATTATTATTATTATTATTATTATAAATAGAGGCGTCAAGAGCCCTATTGCAATTACAGTGCAGCTACGTCTAAATAGAGGCGTTTATGTTATGTTATAGTCCTATCGGTGTTAATGTAGGTCTATAAATAACTAAGAACGAACAACGTGTTCTAACTAATAATCTGTAATTACGATGTTATTCAGGGAACTGACCAGCAGTAGTCAGTGTTCCAGACGGGAGTGCATGGTAAGAGTGTGTCTGTTATAAGACGACATACGGTAATACAACAACCCCCTTTTTAAATTCAAAGTTATAAGTTCTTTCATAATATAAGAATGCGTATAACAAGTTCATAGATATAAATGATTTCTTGACATTAATGTTCATACTCAAATGCTTCGTTCGTGGTCAGTTTTGCAGCTGGTGATTAATCTCCAGTATCGCAGGCTGCGATGATCTTTGGTCCATTAAAACGTCATTTAGACCTGACTTTATAGAGAGTCAGTTTATAGCTGATTATCTTACATCTCCAGGTGGCACAATGAGGTTGATTAATGGGCATGTAATCCAACATGTTTCCAAGTTTATGATAGTTCCATGATGATTACACCGTTTACGTGGCCGCCTTCACCGGGCTAATGAGGCATACACTGAAACATGGCTTGGCCTAACTAGCCTGTCCTGTCTTGGCCTGGCCTGGCCTAAGATTAGTTGGTCACTTGGGACTAGTTTAGGTCTGGCCAAAGGATCATTGCTTCAACACTGGGGTTAATGTCTGTGTTTCCATGGTCAGTTATGTTGTTTCTAGATGGTCAGTGGCTCACATTAAGGTAAGCACATGTCTCATGGGACAATGCAGCTGTACTGAATATCTTAGGAATTGTACACCTGTTGAGGGTCATTCAGAAACAACAAGTTTGTGTCTTAAGATGATAAAATGCAACAAGTTTATGATATAATGAAACTTGTTTTCATTAAAGTGAAATAGCAAATAGCACATGTATTAATGGAAACAATATAATTTCTAAACAAGTAACTTAAAAACTTAATGCAACAAGCACATATAGCATTTAAAACACATCCATTTTTTGTTGCTGGCATAAGTAACACAATATCCATTAAAGCAATATACAAATATAATACAATTATAATACAATTGAATATGTTTAGATTTATATATTTATAGCATATCCCATTACTAATACCCACCATACCATCCAGCAACCCGCCCACATATCCACCCTACCAAAATGGAACCACCAAACCACACATTCGACCATCCATCCACCTATCCTACCCTAACTCGATACCCATTCAGTTTCATTTAACCATCCATCCACCAATAGCGTCTCCGTGGCTGAGTGGTTAATGACGTGTAGTTGCCTCTCATCGCTGCGGGTTCGAATCCCACTGGCAGCTCCACTTGTAAGCGAGGAAGTGTCGATTCTTACGGATGGCGGGAAGAATACAGTACTGGTTCTACCAAGGAAAAATGGGTGGTCTGTCTCCACCAAACACACAAAAAAAGAAGACCGTCATATATAACCTGACATGTGTTGAAATTGACGTAAAATATCATACAAACAAACAAGCAAACAAATCCATCCACCAACTCACTCTTCCAAAAACACTGTCCAATATAGCTATCATTGTGTTCCCATTTGCACATTGTTATATTTCTTTCCTCTACACGTTTCTTATGATTAGTATAATTGACATCTCATAATCAATTCTACTTCAATGCAAACAATTATAGTTATTTAAGATTCATACATTTTGTGAATGCCCTCATTGCGAAGGACATGACCTGGAACAATAACAATTAAGGTAAACAATTTTAAGATCAGGCCAGGCCAGGCCAATGAGGCCAGGCTAGTTAGGCCAAGCCATGTTTCAGTGTATGCCGGCTAATGAGCATTCACCAGGAAGGGGTTAACTTGACAGTTTAGTTAGACACAATAACTTTGCTTAAATGCGTCTGCCATATCGCGAGATGCGCTTATCAGTACTTTTATTTATGAAAGTGGTTTGTTTTAACACATGTGTGGCATTTAAAGAGGCATTTTCTCTTTGCGGCACTTTGGCGGAAAGTGAACCTTCACTTTGACACCGTGAGATATTTTCCTTCGTTTTTAAGAAGGCGTCTTCTGTTCCTGCGGTAAATGGCATTATCATATTTCGTCATAACCGAGTAGTATCGCTCATTATGCTATTTAACTACGACAGCAGGTTTCCACAATTTGTTAGATTGTTGAATTCTTACTGTGTCTCCAATCGACAAAGGGCTCAGAGGTTTTGCATCCCTGTCTATATGTCGTAAATAGAGGCGTTAATCTATTACTGTACAGCAATTTTCATAAAAGAGGCGTTAAGTCCCCTATTATAGTGCAGCAATTTGTCATCAATAAGAGGCGTTAAGTGCCCTATTATAGTGCAGCAATTTGTCATAAATAGAGGCGTCAGGTGTCCTATTATTGTACAGCAATTTGTCATAAATGGAGGCGTCAAGTGCCCTATTACTGTACAACAATATGTCATAAATAGAGGCGTTAAGTGCCCTTTACTGTACAGCAATTTGTCATAAATAGCGGCGTTAAGTGCCCTATTACTGTACAGCAATTTGTCATAAATAGAGGCGTTAAGTGCCCTATTATAGTGCAGCAATTCGTCAAAAATAGAGGCGTTAAGTGCCCTATTACTGTACAGCAATTTGTCATAAATAGAGGCGTTAAGTGCCCTATTACTGTACAGCAATTTGTCAAAAATAGAGGCGTTAAGTGCCCTATTACTGTACATCAATTTGTCAAAAACAGAGGCGTTAAGTGCCCTATTACCGTACAGCAATTTGTCATAAATAGAGGCGTTAAGTGCCCTATTATAGTTCAGCAATTTGTCAAAAATAGAGGCGTTAAGTGCCCTATTACTGTACAGCAATTTGTCATAAATAGAGGCGTTAAGTGCCCTATTACTGTACAGCACTTTGTCATAAATAAAGGCGTTAAGTGCCCTATTATAGTTCAACAATTTGTCATAAACAGAGGCTCTAAGTGCCCTATTACTGTACAGCAACTTGCCATAAATAGAGGCGTTAAGTGCCCTATTACTGTACAGCAATTTGTCATAAATAGAGGGCGTTAAATGCCCTATTACCGTACAGCAATTTGTCATAAATAGAGGCGTTAAGTGCCCTATTACCGTACAGCAATTTGTCATAAATAGAGGCGTTAAGTGCCTTATTATAGTGCAGCAATTTGTCATAAATAGAGGCGTTAAGTGCCTTATTATAGTGCAGCAATTTGTCATAAATAAGGGCTTCAAGTGCCCTATTACTGTACAGCAATTTGTCAAGAGCCCTATTGTACACCGCTCAATTATTCTCAATACACATACGCACCGAGGGCCGTCTTCAGCACGGACACGACGTAGAGATATATTATATATTATTAATACTCAGAAGCATCGTGTCTCTCGCTGTATTCACTATTCCAGGTGGTGCCCCCAAAGAAAAGAGTGCCCGACGGTTACAAGATCAACAGAGAAAATCAAGGGAAGTATCAATTTTACCTGGTAATTTAAAGGGGGTATCTCTAGAACATCTTAAATTATAAAATTGTTCTAAGTTCATGATAAAACACTTATATCAATCAGATTATGATGTTAGAATCATTTCGTTAATGTCTAAATTCTCAAAACACCATATAGTTAGGACGGAATCGGGAATAAAATGCTGAAATTAACCCGGGCGCGTCACCTAGGGTAGCATTATTACTGTGCAGAAGAAATTTCTTTGCAAATAAGAGATAATGTGTAGGATCATTCATTATGTCTTGGTCATACGGAATAGAAAATAATTAATCTTTGTCAGTTTTAAGTCGGACACCTAGACTCCCATGAAAAGCCTGACGTACTCCCTTTAATACGGGAAATAGCAGATAATGTCACTCAAAGAGTCACGGCCTCACTGTCCGAAATAGTAGAAAAGGCTTTGGCTCCGAAGGCAAAACAACTGAAAGCGTCATCATGAATGACAGTGTTAACTCATTAGCCGGCAAAATAACAGGTGGGTCTAATGCACACAAATCGTTTACAACCGTATGAATGCCAGTCGACTCCATGATATCAGAAAAGATATTATCAAAGAGTCTGTAGATCTAAGTCATTTAAGACACGTCCTTTTAGACACAATCCCCAAAATATATGTCATATATTTGAAAATATTAAATATCAATTTCATTGATAATCGTCTCAAAGTTCTCTGAATCTTTCCAAAATTCAATATCTCATACAGTCTGTGGTCTTATAAACTGGTGTCAGTTAATAGCCATTTATCTTTGTCTGTGAGCGGCAGCAGACAGTTCAATGTTCAAAGACGTCCGTGGGAATCGTTAACCTCCACCTAATTCAGTTAATGGTACAATTAATGGTCATTAGAGGATATTAGCATTACCGTATCTTTGATTAAGAATGTCATTACAGTTCATACTTTCTAGTAATTTACACACGAAACCGAGACGTCTCAACACAAGTAAAAGATCAGTGTCCATTAGAATCGTTTGCCGTGTTAATTAAATAAATAAAATAAATAAATAAAACATAAATATATTCATAACTTTCACACCCGGTCAACTTCCGGTAGGTCGAAATATACAGTGGGTAAAAATAAAGAGAAAATCATTTTTTCATAAACATTATTTATACAGGGATTTAGAAGTCGCATGAACAGGGTCCTGACTCATAATTCCCAAAAATTACCCATGTCGGAACACTCGGTAAATTTGGGAGCCATTGAATAACCATTTCTAAAACACATGTTTGCATCATATCCATTCTGTGTCATACATAACTTAGGACGCAATGTTCATTAAAATTAATTATTTCTTGCTGTTTATAATGGTTCATTACCTGAATTGAATTGAATTGGGTTTTAAGGCGCATCAACACATGAAAGGTTATATGGCGCCTAACAGGCATGAACATGCCAGGCTCATCCTCCATGTACATCGAGAAAAAATATGGAGAATGGGCCTAGGACCTTCTCGCCCTGTACTGCAGAGTTGCTGCAAATTCTATTGTAGACACTCCAATTACGCTGGAGCCACGTTTATTGTTTTCTGCCACTGCTCTTATAGATGTGAGC
Organism: Cyrtodaria siliqua; assembly: GCA_037043455.1. NCBI lineage: Eukaryota > Metazoa > Mollusca > Bivalvia > Adapedonta > Hiatellidae > Cyrtodaria > Cyrtodaria siliqua. Next base: position 472,977 of record JAWPHD010000402.1, on the reverse strand, counting down.
GAAATGGCACCCGAAACAATGCAGGGGTCATTATGAAGACCTTTAATGAGCATGAACAAAAAATGACAAAATGAATATGAATGGAAGGGCTGGGGTCCTACCCCCGAACAAGCTATGACAGGCACTTTAGAAATGTATACAAAATAATTATGTTTGCGTTATTTGAAGTTCTAAAACACATGTTCGCGTTATCTCCATTCTGTGTCATACATAACTTAGAAAGCATTGTTCAGTCCAAATAATTATATCTTGATGCTTATAGTGGTTCATTACCTGAACAAGCTCGAATAAACGTTATTTTATTGCCGTAACCATACCATGTGCCTTTAACAGCGAACGTTTAACCGATTGGCATCTGTCGACAGATAGATCATCCAATCAATAATTGGAACAAAAAATTCATACTGTCTGGACGGACATTTCTTCGGTCAGTAACAAATCCTACGCTTAATGTGAAAAAGCCATATTATTGCGTCCGTCTGACAACAGGTGTCAAAGAACACCTTTTGATATGTAAACAATTTGTAGCATCGCTCAGCGGAAAGTCTACCCTTTTTGTTTTCCAGACATGCTGTTTTTCGCCGTTTACAGACGCCAGTGCAGAAGTCGGCGGTGGAGCTATTTACAATGTGACCGACGGCATTATTCGACACTGCGGACAGTTGCGGTAAAATGCGTTCACGAAATACATACAGCAATAAATAGAGGCCAGTGGGTTCACGGCCTTCATTACATAGTCGCTCAACATTATAGATAAAGATAACACGGAACATACATGCGTTCATTTCATTGATAACTTGAGAGCGGGTCGCATTCAAACTAGACTCATTATCAAATATTGACCCCACCATGGGTTCATGTGGGGATGTATTCGTACACACGGAAAGAGTGACCTTACCATGTGTTCATGTAGGGTCGTTCTTGTTTATAAACTACATGGATATACCTATATTTCGTATGTGTCGTGTTCGGCCGTTTCCAAAGGTCCACTTGAAAGAGACATTTTGAAGTCTTACATTCGACGGAATACCACTTTACGAGAGGTTCAACGTATATGAATTAGTTTTTTCTTAGTGATCTAATGTATATGAATTATTTGTTATTCACGTGTACATTTATGTCAGGATCGTACCATGAGTTCATGTACGATCGTTCAAACGCGTTAAGGTATAATGTGCATTTCGCTAAAACATCAGCATAAAATACGCGTAATTAATTGGTTTCTTTTTCTTTTGTTGTTTTGTGTTCGATATATGCCAAGGTCATTCGCTTTTCTTTCCCCCCACCCCCCCCCCCCCCCCCACCCCCCACCCACTTTCTTATGGCGATTTCATCAGTCAAATTGTCTGATGAGAGTGGCGTAAATCGCCATAGCTAATTAAAGATTATATAAACACCATTAATGTTTTTAATATAAAAACAGTTATTTCCAATTAACGACAAATCGTGTAACAACTTAGATTACGTAATATCGCATAATAATATTTCGTACATCTATTTGTATAGTGCTTTATTCTATATCAGTTTCATTATGTAATTAACGGAAATTAATATGTGTTACATAATATTACAATGTTTCATGCAATATTACATGTCTACTATTTCAACTTTAAACACATTCACACTCTTGTGAATAAAAAGTCACTTTGTGGCATATATCGACACTACACCCGCTAGTTGTTTGTTACTTACTTCCCAGAATAAACAATGCGTATAAATAAATATAGCGCCAGTACAAAGGAACATTTAATTTTAAATGACACATCTTAATTAAATGTGGTTCTTGGGCATACACAGAAACATGGCTTGACCTAACTAGCCTGTCCTCATTGGTCTGGCCTGGCCTGGCCTGATCTTAAAATTGTTTATTGTTCCAGGTCATGTCCTTTGTCAGGTTCTTCGCAATGAGGGGCATTCACAAAAATGTTTGAATTTTAAATACCTATTATTTGCTGAATTAGAAGTCGAATTATGAGATGTCAATGGTACTAATCATAAGAAACGTGTAGAAGGAAGAAACATAATATTGTGAACATGGGAAAACAATAATAGTTAGGATATGTTCATATTAATTTGAAAAATAAAGTTAATTTATGTTTGAAACTGATTAAACGATTGCTTTATTGATAAATTAGTGACAGGATAAAAAAAATTATAACAATGGATTAATTTGATGATTATGATTCAAAACATCCTCGCCGCGGACACGTTATTTATCCTTCGGTAAGATAATTAATCCACATTGCTTAGAACTGGTTCTACCCAGGAAGCCATCGAGAGTGATTAATATAAGTTGCAAAAACTTGTTTCGCAATCGATGTAAAATAAATATGTTTAAACTAAAACATAATGTATTTACTTATATATTGGCACAATGATTTTGAAGGAGTGAGTTGGTCGATGGATGGTTAAATGCAATTGAATGGGTAGTGGGTTGATGGATATGTGGATAGATGGTCGAATGGGTAATTGGATGGTTCCATTTTGGTAAGGTGGAAATGTGGGTGGGTTGCTGGATGGTAGGGTAGGTAGTGGGATACAGGTAGTGGGATACGCTATAAATATACAATCTGAACATATTCGATTGTATTATAATTGTATTATATTTGTATATTGCTTCAATGGAGATTTTTTTATTAGCAACACATATTGTGATTGCTTGTGATTGTTTGTTATAATCATGTAGGATGCATTTGATATATGAGAACTTGTTCAAAGCTCAAAACATAAAACGCACTGCAATTATTACAACAAAAATGCATATGTTTTAGATGCTATATGTGCCTGTTGCACAAGTTACTTGTTTAGAAATGATATTTGTTTCGATCAATACATGTGATTTTTGCTATTTCACATTAATAAAAACAAGTTTTCATTATATCATAACTGGTTGCATTTTATCATCTTAAGACAAAGACGTATTGTTTCAACATGATAACTATCAATTTAATATTTCTGAACGACCCTCACAAGGTGTGCAATTTCTAACCTACTCAGTACAGCTTCATTGTCCCATGGGACACGTGTTAACCTTAATTGAGCCACTGACCATCTAGAAACAACATCAGCAAACTTCGATACTCAAACATCAACCCCGATGTTGAAGCAATGACCCCACGTGACCAACTAATCTTAGGCCAGGCTAGGCCAAAGCAGGACAGGCTAGTTAGGCCAAGCCATGTTTCAGTGTATGCCTGGTTCTAGTTGCATCTGGAAAACGCACGACTTTTCAAATAGATGCATATTGATAAACTGATAAAACAAAACAACACAGATACGAGTGTTAAAAAGAAACACGACCAAAACAACACAGAAATATGTAAAAAAAAAATCGACCGGGCTGCGGGGCTGGGCGGGGAAGGTGGGGGCAAGATAGCTATACGTGTAAGAATTGACCAAAACAACACAAAAATATGGTAAAAAAATGTAAAATATTTTAGATTCGAGTGGGTGGGGAGGCGCGGGGGTTGTGGGGGGGGGGGCAACATAGGTATGTGTGTAAGAAATGACCAAAACTGGGCGGGGCTGGGGAGCAATATAGATATACGTGTAAGAATTGACCAAAACAACACAAAACAACACAAAAATATGGTAAAAAAATGTAAAATATTTTAGAATCGAGTGGGTGGGTTGCTGTGGGGTGGGGGAGGGGCAACACAGGTAAATGTGTAATTATTGACCGAAACAACACAGGAATATGTAAAAATAAAAAGTTGAGTTTCGAGTGTGGGTGAAGCGGGGCGGCGTGGTGGGGAACGGGAGAGAAACATAGCTTTATGTACAAAAATTGACCAAAACAACACAGAAATATGTAAAAAAAAAACATATACAAAAAAATTATGCGTTTCAAGTGTGGGGGAGGGGGAGGGGGACAACATAGCTATATGTGTAAGAAGTGACCAAAAATAACACAGAAATATCAAAAAATACGTTTCGTGTGTGCGGGGTGGGGTTGGATGTGGGAGTGGGGTGGAGGCGGTGGGGGGGGGGGGGGGGCAACATAGCTGTATGTGTAAGAATTGGCCAAAACAACACAGAAATATGTAAAAACATATAAAAAATAAAGGAAGGGGAAGGGGAGGGGAGGGGAAAGGGGAAGGGGGAAGGGGAGGAGGGAGCCCATGCCCCAATATGGGTGAAGTATGAATAAGATGCAGCCAATTACAACATACTATAAGAAAACCAATTCCCAAATTTAGTTGAGCTAGGACAAGATATGTAAGAGATATAGACCTGTAAACACAGCTTATACGCAAAATTTGATGTGAAATAGACACATTTTAAGGGAAATCAGAATTTGGGTTCCATGGGAACCCAGGGGTTACACAAACCAAAATTACTTATGCAGCCCTTAGGATAATGCTGTAAGGAAGCTCATGACCAAATTTGGTTGTGCTAGGATAAGAAATGTAAGAGATATAGACTTGTAAACACAGCTTACACGCAGCATTTGATGTGAAATGGGACACATTCTATCATAATTTGGGTTCCATGGTAGCCCATGGGTTGCAGGAACCAAAATTGATTATGCAGTCCTTAAGATAATGCTATAAGGAAGCCCTAGGCTCATTTTGGTTGTGCTAGGATAAGAAATGTAAGAGACATAGACTTGTAAACACAGCTCACACGCAAACCTTGATGTGGGACGCCTACGCCGACGCCAATGCCAACGCCGACGCCGACGACGGGGTGATTACATAAGCTCTCTTATTCTTCGAATAGTCGAGATAAAAATATATATAAAGGGGCATAACTCTGCTGAAATGTAAGTCAGAGTAATTGGTCGTGGCTAACAATATCCTGTGAAGTATGATAAATACGTTTGTGAAGTTTCATGAACATATGTCAAACACTTCTTAAGTTATGGCCAGTTATGAACTTGGGTAGGTTGCAAGTTAAAGTTGTATGAAAGGGGGATAACTCTGTCAAAATGAAAGTCGGAGTTATTGGTCACAAGTGACAATATTCTGTATGGTAAGATAAATATGCGTGTGAAGTTTCATGAACATAGGTCAAATACTTCTTAAGTTATGGCCAGTTATGAGCCTGGTTAGGTTTTATGAAAGGGGGCATAACTCTGGGAACAAAGTTTAAATAATAAAATACCAAGTTTACGTTTTTAAGACAATATTAAAAACTAATGATAATAAATGTTGTCACGAAGACGTAAACATGCCACGACCGTTTTTGTTACCAGACACTTTCTTCCCAGTTTTTAGCATCAGTTCTTCCAACAAAACATTTTGAATCAAGGTGGATGACCTTGCATCGTTCTGGTCAATTCCTTGACAGGCGTTACATATTGATTACTTATTCGCCTTTGAAGCACGACATGCTAGAATTAAACATCAGCACAGAAATACAATTGTTCACATGTAAGGGATGCGTGTGTGTTAGCGTGTGCATCACAACACACTGTTCACTGCTACCATGTGTAATTATAAGAGCGAACAACTCAAAGAACATGTTCATTGCTACCTCACCATGTGCTATTATGAGCAGCGAACAAGTTCACAACATTATAACAACTCACAACTTGACACTTTGACGCGGCGTAAATAAAAGAATTTCACAGAAGTAATTAGCTAAATAAGTAAAACATCTTACCAGGCCAGTAAGTGGTAACTTCAATCAAGGTAATGTAATGTATATAAACTCTGTAAAGTATAAATATATTTCTTGGGGACAACCCACGATGTAGAATATGAGACAGTCACAAGCAGAATGATAGTGTACTGACCAGCGCCAATATATGGTAACTTCAATCAAGGTAATATAATGTATATAAACTCTTTGTAAAGTATTGAATTGGGTTTTAAGGCGCACCAACACATCAAAGGTTATTTGGCGCCTAACAGGAATGAACATGCCAGGCTCATCCTCCATGTACATCGAGATAAAATATGGAGAATGGGCCTATGACCTTCTCACCCTGAACTGCAGAGTTGCTGCAAATTATATTGTAGACACTCCATTTACTCTGGAGCCACGTTATTGAATATAAACATATTACTTGGGAAGAACCCCCATGTAGTCTATGATATATATAAGCAGAATGATAGTATCGAAAGCAAGAAGAAACACGTTGTTAGCATTTGACGGGTTAATTGCTCGTGCATCTATAAACACGTGCAACTCAGGAAATATCTCACATACCACGCTATGACACGCATGCTTGGTACAATACAACATGCATTATTATATAAAGACATGGACATACAATACAACATGCATTATTATATAAAGACATGGACATACACTGGCCAAAAGATCTAACTAGACCCCTAATACTATTATAAATAACTCAACTAATTTTCAAGGTATCGTGATAAAATTTTATACACAGCTTTATCAATCAATTATACAAAGACTGTGGAAATTTCATAAAAATCCATTGACTAAAAACTAAATATTTTAACATTTTTAAAACTGACCCACGAAATCAAAAGTCACAGATTTATGAAAAATCAGTCAGTATTTAGTGTGGCCGCCGTTTGCTTGTATTACTGCCAAACATCTCTGTCTCATGGAGTTAACATTATTCATTCCGTGGCCGAGTAGTCAGAGTCTCTGACTTGAAATCACTTGCCTCTAGCCGCTGTGTGTTCGAGTCCTCATCGGACTATGAATCTTTATGTGAGGAAATATAGATATAAAAATCGAACAGGAAAAGCAGCATTCAAGGACGACAGTCAACAACAAACACACACAGAAACAAAGAACACACATTTAAAGATGTATAAAAGGCCAAATAAGACATCACAAACACAAAAAGGTTGATAATAGGGCTACCGCCTTGGAACTGTCAGTGGCAAAAAAGGCCGCTGGGGGTTTAAATGCAGTAATACAAGCAAACGGCGGCCACACTAAATACTGACCGATTTTTCATAAATCTGTGACTTTTGATTTCGTGGGTCAGTTTTAAAAATGTTAAATTTTTTAGTTTTTAGTCAATGGATTTTTATGAAATTTCCACAGTCTGTGTATAATTGATTGATAAAGCTGTGTATAAATTTTTTCACGATACCTTGAAAATTGGTTGAGTTATTTATAATAGTATTAGGGGTCTAGTTAGATCTTTTGGCCAGTGTACAATACAACATGCATTAGTATATAAAGACATGGACATACAATACAACATGCATTATTATATAAAGACATGGACATACAATACAACATGCACTACTATATAAAGACATGGACATACAATACCACATGCACTATTATATAAAGATATGGACATACAATACAACATGCATTATTATATAAAGACATGGACATCATTGTACAGAACATGTTACATCTACAAAACTAACACAGACGATACAAACATTAATTAAAAAAAGCTGGTTTACATTTATATAATAACACTATTAAACTTCAGATTGAAGAAAAAAATAACGATACTACTTACATGTGTTGGGTTCCTGTTTCCTTCTGGTGCTTTAGATGGTATATACCTATCATAGACTGTATATTTTACTGGTTGTGCCTTTTACGTTCTAAATCTGACATATGACATTCGATAAACGACATTGCTGTGAATTACTATCACACAGGTTCGATATATTAATCTATATACGTCTAAACCCAACGTATGTCCAGTTATTCGTATACACTCAAATATTGGGTTAACATCTGAATTGTAAACCAGTTGACCATGAAGAGTTTTAAACCTCACGTATTTATGGTTGTATTCTATTTTCATGAAACACGATATTCGTAAAATAAATAGTTTTAGCAAGTCATGAATAAACCTCTATTATCCTAGTCCAGCAACCCTCCTTCGGTAATCGGTTTCCAATTTATTTTTCAGGTCAACCTAATACCTTATTGTGATATCGGGAGGACCAACGTAGACTGATACCCGGTACGCAGTATAGTCTACTGGTCCCCGAATTCACACTCATGATTGCAGGGTTACTATTATCCGCACAACTAATAGATACTGGTAGGTAGTTTCTTTTGAAATGAGCAGTGTTAGCAATTATTTCTATACAAACACATGTATACCCTTGTAGTTGGCGGATATTCAAAACACAATGAAATTGCCAATATATCTAGTTTTATTTTATGATCAGCAATAAAATAGTGTATTTTTTCAGTGAAATAATTATTTCTATACAAACACATGTATACCCTTGTAATTGGCGGATATTCAAAACACAATGAAATTGCCAATATATCTAGTTTTATGTTATGATCAGCAATGAAATACTATATTTTATCAGTGAAATAAAGGTGTTATTCTACACGCTGGAACAGCTGAGTGAAGTTGGCTCAACATACGACATTCGACATACGACATTCAAAAACATCCTTCAAAGTGAATGTCGTTTCACGCGATATACAACATTCGACATACGACATTCAAAAACAAAAAAAATCAAAGTGAATGTTGTTTCACGCGACATACAACATTCGACATACGGCATTCAACATACGACAATCGACATACGACATTCCAAAACATTCTTCAAAGAGAATGTCGTTTCACGCGATATACAACATTCGACATTCGACATACGACATTCAACATACAACATTCAAAAACATATTTCAAAGTGAATGTCGTTTCACGCAACATACAACATTTGACATATGACATTCGACATATGACATTCAAAACATCAAAGTGAATGTCGTTTCACGCGATACAACATTCGACATATGACATATGACATTTGACATACGACATTAATAAACATCCTTCAAACAGAATGTCGTTTCACGCGACATACAACATTCGACATATGACATTCGACATACGATATTCGACATACGGCATTCGACATTTCAAAATACGTTATGGGGATTAAGATATTAAATTGCGTATTATCAATTTACGACCGTCTTAATGATCGGATTAATTTGCCGAGTATTTTTTCATAGTTTCTGGGGTAAGTATGTCGGGCTTAACATCACAGCAAATTGATTGTTTTAAAAGTGTTCTGTTTGGGTATAAGTAAAATAGTTTTGAACTTTTTTTTTTTGTAGTCGGGCAAAAAATGTGTAAAGCGACTTAGTTATTGAAATGGCCTCCTTGTTTTTCTACCGTAGTTTCCCTAAATAATTGTGTGTAAAATCATAAAATAAAAAGTTTGTTTTTTTGGTCGTGAATAGCATATTTTATTTTATGATATGCAAGGAAATACTTTATTGTATCAGTGAAATAAAGTGTTATTCCACACTGTGAAATATGGAGCAGCTGCCGGGACTACTTTCTTTAATATAACCAACACAAATGCACAGTAAAACGGTTCAGAAGATATTTCTATGCACATGTAAACATGCCGAGAGAGAAAAACACTGCGAATTGAACATTTTATTCAAACAATGATTTGAAATGGATTTTAAAAGTTAAAAGGAAAAGATTGCCAATATAAATATATTAAACAAATTGTTCTATTTGGGTATAAATAAAATATCTTTGGACTTCTTTAGTAGTCGGGCAAAAAAATTGTAAAGCGGCTTAGTTATTGAAATTGCCTCCCTTGTTTTTCTACCGTATTTTTCCTAAAACATTGTTTGTAAAATCATTAAATAAAAAGAAAATGTGTTGTTCTATCTATCTATCTATCTATCTATCTATCTATCTATCTATCTATCTATCTATCTATCTATCTATCTATCTATATATCTATCTATCTATCTATCTATCTATCTATCTATCTATCTATCTATCTATATCTGTCTGTCTGTCGGTCGGTCGGTCGGTCGGTCGGTCGGTCGGTCGGTCGGTCGGTCGGTCCGTCCGTCCGTCCGTCCGTCCGCCCGAACGCCCGCCCTATGTTTGACATTGTTAGAGTAGTTTGGAGTAGTGGTATGGGGTGGGAGAAAGAATCTTGGTGGTTGTCAATGTTTATCTGGCAAAGATGGGCGATTCCTTGATTGTCCTGTCTTGCATTGTTAAGGAAAGCGAAACGTTTTCTGATGTTTACCTTGGATTTGTCGTCTATCTCGATCCCGACGATGTCTTCTAGGTAAGATTCGTAAGAATTTTGAATTTTTCTGCGTACCAGGTGTCTAAGTTTGAAAATATTCGCGCGTGTTGTTTGTGTTACCCGTTTTCTTTTGCCTGCAGTATAGTTTATTTCTGTTCCGGACGTTTGATATCTTGGATATTCCAAGGGAGGGAAGATTTACCGCTGATCACTTTTGATGGGACACATTCATCTATATGTTTTTGTAAATTTTCAGTGAAGTCTTTCCCTTGAAGTTTGTGAGAAAGCTGTTTTTAAAAGTTTCCATTTTACTTTTTAAGAGATGCCAGTTTTCTTTTCTGTATACATGTATCTTTCTTGGTTTTAGTTTAAGCAGTCTGGGGCGGAGATCTGCTTCTACACAGAAGATTGAGTGATCGCTAACGTCATGGAGAGTATATACGTTATTTATAAGACGTTAGTAGTTAAAATAATATATTGTATTTTGTAACCTGGTGGATTCTATGACCATTTGAGTAAGATTAAAAGCATCTATGATGTATATGAATATTTGATAAGTACTGCGGTATTGACCGTCTTGGTTTATAGATGGGATGTTATCAGTCCGTGAGAATTTCGGGAAGTTGAAGTCACCAATTAGCCATATTGTGCCATTTGCTTTCCTTATCAGTTCCAGAGATTTCCTAAGTTCTTCTGTGCTTACTTCATCCCGTTCATATGGTTGTAGAATGCACCTATATGTAGTGGTTTGTTCCCGACTATTTCTAGTTTGACCCATGTTATTTCACAATTTGTCGTGAACTGCAGTTGGTGGGAGCATATAAGGCGTTCACTTACAAGAACGAAGACTCCGCCACTTCTTTTACGACTGTGGGACATATCCTCTCTGGGAATAGTGTACCCTTCTTCTAAAAACACACTATTTTTAATCTCTGGAGCTAGCCAGGACTCTGTGCCATATACACAGGAAACATATCTAGGCATGGAATGTGTATGTTTTACATATGTGATACATATGTATTGCACATAATGTATTTCATATGAAAGTAACACACAGAGAATAATAAATGGGTATTTTCATATCACACCCTATATCAGGCCTGAGACACATATCAGCCCGAGAGCTTTAGACTTGCCAACTTTAGGGAGAAAACGATAATATTATCAATAGATGTAATCCCATTCTGATGTGTTCACGTCTGTCGCGTAAGTGTAGGTCTTCACCACATTTCTTTTCCAAAATTTGATTTAAAATGAATTCCATTGAATTTGAAATTGTCTAATTCAGAAAATGAATGGTCACACGTGGTTATTTCATCCACGGATGGTTCTATATCATTGAGTTTATTATAAATGTGTTAAACTCTCTTTATAGTCTGTGTAGTATGCCTTATTGATTTTTTTATTTTACTTCTATCTATCTATCATCTCTTTTATTTCATCTTCTTAGCGTTACTAGTCGAGCCATTTATGTTGAGTTATGATCAAAGATAACAGTTCAACGTACAAATGTTTAGCCAATAATCTTGCGCATCTCGTATACAGTCGTAACTAATCGGTAATTTCCGTATCACTCCGCTGAAAGAGTCATAAAGAACATTCGGTTATTTCCGTCATACGACATTTTTTTACCCTTTATTTCACGCGTGTGATAAAGCTTTACTGCCCGGCAGCTAAATCCTGATTGATATGACTAGCTTGATCTATGTCGTATCACAGGCAGACGGCGCGTACCCTACCCCGCCCACACCCTACCCCCCTCTACTACCCCACTTCCCATCTGTTTCTCTACTACCCCCCATACAAATGTTTTCAATGACATACTGTAAACTGTTCAACTTGGTTTTCAATGTAAAAAAAAAAAAAAAAAAAAGTACATACTCTTTATACCATATAAAGGTGTCTGACTCTTTAATAAAAACAACTATAGACCTCGCTTAAAGCCTTGCTGTGCTTGTATTTTTGGTCATAGCATCGTCATTTCGATTCGAATCAATCAGGTACATATTATAACAAATAGTCACAACACTGATTTCTTCAATGTGTCCTTTATATCGCATCAGCGAAACGTCAAAGTCGTTTGAAAGCAGGTCGACTACGATATGACCTAACGGGTAGGCCTAAAGTGCGAAAAGGAGTCCTTTTCGCGAAAAGGACTTTCCGCTACGAAAAGGAGCCAAAAAATCTATATTTGAAGCATTAAGAAAATTATTTTTATATATTTAGAAACATACTAATGAAATATGTTTGCAGAAAAAAAAATAGTTAAATCAAACTTCAAATATTTTTTTTGTCAATACTTTTGTATTTTGACTCCATTTTGCCCATACGAAAAGGACTTTCCGTCTACGAAAAGAAGTCATAAAATCAATATCTAAAGCTTAATGCGTGTTGTTTTTATATATTATCAGATTAATAGAATATGTTTGCATTGAAAAAAATAGTTAAATCAAACTTTAAATGAATTTGTTGTCAATAGTTTAGTATATTATGACTCTCTTTTTACCGTAAGAAAAGGACTTCCCTTCTGAGACTATGTCGTCATGTTAAAGCTGTTCGAATTTTATACCTACTTATTATGTAAATTACCTAAGTTCGAAACGCAGTTAAATGTCCTTCAAAAATCATTAATGTGTATAGAAATATATACACACAAACACAAAATAAACATGAAATAAAACTTATAATATTTAATTCCGTGAAGAATACTTCTGTGTTTTTATTCTGTCGTATTGCCTCACGAAAAGGAGTTTTCGCAACTGGGCTGTGCACACTTTCTTTTTCAACTGAGTATAGATACCTTTACTGTATTGGTATATAGTCATCAAACTCTTAAGAACTCAGTAAATATATGTATTAGTAATGAATGACATAAAAGGGGAAATTTATATACAAACAAATGTGTGTACTATCATTTCATGGAACAAGTCTCTATTATACGAAACTTTCATATGTACTTATATATCTACTTATTCAGCCGTGGGTCAGAGTTTGTAGTCAAGAGATTGATGCTACATCTATTGTCGTATATTTTATATATGACTTTATATTTACTTTTATACGTACTTGTTCAGTCTGTCTATATTATTTTAATTATTCACTCTGAGATGAAAAGAAAACGACAACAACACCGACTCGTTATAGCTGTAATATTTCCAAATGTAAATTTATCTATTACATAGCATTAACATATCAATTATTTTAAACAAACATAATACAAGACACAATTAAGAACTTATCATAACAATGTATGTATTACTTGAGTGAGAGTAGCATATATAATATTTTTTTAACAAATTTAATGAAAGAAAAAGAAAGAACTTTTCTGCAAATGAAATGAAAATAACATATTATTGAACATTATGTGAAGTACCATAGAATGGAGATTATTTGAACAAAGGTGTAGTACAATTGACATAAATAATTGTTTTGCAAACTAAAATAACAACCATTATATACACAACGTATCGTTTTTGTTTTTGTTTTCAATAAATGTTACGCAGATATTCATACAAACTAATACTTTTTGTCGGGGCGTTGAACACCAGAGCCAACGGACGGATCATAATTACTCTATTAATTTTCTTTTTGCGTTCAGCGTGTGAGATATGAAAAGCGCAATACACATGAGTTTGTCATTCTTAACAAATACATTTGTTTATTGATATAATTGAGTTCACGCTCTGATCATATATAAGTCAAAATGTATTATACCTAATATTCTACTAACTTATTATTAACATTGTCATCTGACATTAAATCTCTAGCTCCTCCCAGTGGCGCAGTCGGTAGCGCGGCGGATTTGTAACCGGAGGCCCCAGGTTCAATCCTCCGTGGTGCCACTGAGTTTCGTCGGTGTGTTCTTGGGCAAGACACTTTCCCTTAGCCTCGTCCGTCGGATGGGGACGTAAACCGGACGGTCCCGTGTATCGGTTTATTCTCCGAGCACGTTAAAGAACCATAGGAATCTATTCGATAAGAGTAGGGCACGGTTCCCGGATTCCTATGTATCCTTCCCCTCGCTCTGGGGCGCTCTAAATAACCTATACTGTGTTGATGAGCCGTTAAACAACATGCAATTCAATTCTAGCTCAACAACTGATACCATGTGGTATTCAGTAAATAACCTTCTCTGTTGACACCGACACGTGCACGTCGTGGGGAAGGCACGTCATGACTGATTGGGACCGACTATCCCAGTCAGTGCTGATGACCAAGATCGGATGTAGAGCAGCACCACCTAGCGGATGTAGGACCAGCACCACTCCAGACAGCACTTCACCGCCGCAGCGACATAGAGTGAGAGCGACAACCATCAACATATCAACAATAGAATCGACACACACACCACATCACACAGATACAACCTACACACCACATCGATGAAAAGTGCAGACATAATGCCGAGTCGACGTGGGATTCTTCGCGGGGGCTCATATGGTAGAGGCACTCTAATCCTTAGAACAACAACAACAATCAGTAAATAACAACCAACGCTTGTTATTAATCCTATTACCACTCCGCATCCCAATATGGGATAATCCAATCAACGTCAATCAAAGGAAAAAGCGACAAAACTGTCAACTGTTTGTACAAGACAAACAATTAATTTAACGTTTAATTTCATTTATTTTTTCAATATTCTATTAATCTGTTTCTTAATATCTAAACATCTCTATATATTTTCAATATTCTATTAATCTGTTTCTTATTATATAAACAGAATTTGTATAACACTTTAAGATATTGATTTTTTGACTTTTTTTCGTAGTTGAAAATCCTTTTCGTATGGTAAAAGGAATGTCAAAACACAAAAGTATTGACATCAAATTCATTTAAAGTTCGATTTAACTAATTTTTTCAATGCAAACATATTCTATTATATAAAAAGAATTTGTATTAAGCTTTAGATATTGATTTTATGGCTCCTTTGCGCAGACGGAAAGTCCTTTTCGTATGGTCAAAATGGAGTCAAAACACAAAAGTATTGACAAAAAATTAATTTGAAGTTTGATTTAACTATTTTTTTACTGCAAACATATTTTATTAGTATGTTTCTAAATATATAAAAATATTTTTTTTAATGCTTCAAATATAGATTTTATGGCTCCTTTTCGTAGCGGAATCTCTTAGCCTTTTCGCACTTTAGGCCTACCGTGACCTAACCAATGCATTTTCTATGTACATGGTACGGTATAGGGAAATATGTTTCTTCGACGACTCCCGCATAAAAATGCAATGTGATCGTTGAAAGAAAACCGTTTAACAAAACTCACCGGTACAAAGAACTTCCAGGAGTAATCACAGACGCTGCAATCGAGTTCTTTCACAAACGGTTATTTGTTTATCGTTACGATCTGCCATGTTGAATTAAATTACTGGTTTCCTTGTTACCTTTATACTTACAATATGAAGCTGGGTACAAGGCGACCGGAAATGAGACTGGACCAATCCGGGTGACTTATTTTCAACATGGCGGATCGTAACGAGAAACTGCAAACGTGTTCGTGTCCGAAATGACCTGCTGAGTTACGTCCCTTATATGCATTATCGCCATTTACATAAAATGAAAACAAATTTTGTTGCACGGTTCACATTCAATATAACTTGTTTTTGTTGAATGTTATACATGTAGCGAACTGGAAATTCAGTACAGTACTGAATCAATGTAATTTAGACTGTATTATGTATATTAGAATACCTGTTCGGTTTAAAATAATTATATTCTTATACATGTACATATAAAAAATGTATGCAGACTTATTAAACAGGGACTGTATGTTAAAATAATAATAATAATAGACTTTATTTATTGAGGGTAACACATTTAGTTTGTGAACTAATCTTCCATGTGGCCCTCTAACAGGTCTTGCTATTAATTAAGCTCACACAATGCTTTGAAAGCTTAAAGGGGGTGTGTGTTCACGTGATCACGTAAAATAAAAACAAGGATCACGTCTTCACGTGAAAATAGCAGAACTTTCACATTTCACGTTAAATGTGGATGAGCAGACGTGAAGCGCTATAGGCTCGAGCTTCTCTAGTACAATGTGTGGGTTGCAACAACAACATAAAAACAACAAAACAAAACCACACACAATCACACACAAACTTGAGCCGTCAGATGTATTCTGAGGCTTTCAAATTGACAACAGCATTCTGGCATCTCATGTGGTATAAAAGTTATGACAAAAAGAGAACATTTCACATACCTCGTAGGAGGAGGAGGGACACTAAAAAGACTGAAAATGACTAAAAATTCACGTTTCACGTCACCATATCACGCGATCACGTTTTACCAAGACCAAAATCACGGATCACGCTGATATAATTTTCACGCAATCACGCAAAAATATTGTTTGTTTCACGTGTCACGTTTTTAAAAACACCCCGATCACGTTTTCACGCAAAACCCCTTTGGGACCCTCCTTAAACATCATGCACAAATTCTATCGGAATCTTGAATAACTTTTTAATAATAAGACTTACTTTACTTTTGTCATACATCTACAGTACATGCTGCTGTATATCCATGCTTTTATGGTATCCTGCATGAAATTTACATGTATATCCTTGTTTTATAAGTTAATGTATCACTCCTAGGTCACTTTTAAAAACAATATTTCATAATTATTTATTATTGTTCCAAATAAATATGCCAGATATTTCTGTATAAACACACTCACTTGTGTTTGAATATAGTAGCACCAGTTCCATTGGCTAATAAAAGTCACATGACTAACTGTAACACAGTCAGCTCCTAAGGTCTTAATTAATTTACACATCAGAGTAACATTATAGCATATGGGTATCATAAATTTATTAGTATGAGTGCTGGATATCTGTATTTAAATTAGCTTATCTCAAGTATTCATGATCAAATGTGTATCATGAATATAAGTTAGTACAGGGTCCTAAGACTCTGATTAGTACTAAATAACATGGGAGTAAGATTTTTTAATTCTTTCTGTAAATAAGCACTTACAATATATACATAAAACACTTTTATAGTGTAGAATTACTGTGTATCAAAAATAAAAGATCTAACTAGCACAAAAATTGGACTGTCATAATTATATGGCCTAACATGTGCTAAGAATGACGTAAAACACCATTCAAAGTAACTTGTTAGAGAAGAGCACACGTTGCATAACAGTTTCTAAGTTAAAAACATACCTGTCACGAATCCTAGACCAGTTGTAAATGTTGCGTTAAATTAAATGTATTTGGTGTATATGTGTAAAATACATCAATTTCACCGCAAATGTTTCAATTGAAAAAATAACTTAAATGATGCTGAAAATGAATAATGTTAAACATTTCTAAGTTCTTTTCCGAATCAAAAAATGACTATGTCCTTACACTGAAGCAGTTTCCAAATGATAAATCGACTAAGTTCTCATTTGCCGAAAAATTATGTAATGTCCGAATATTGCCCGCAGGAAAAAATCCGAAGTCCGACAGATATTCCGAAGAAATGTATGGTTTCCGAATTCGGACTTTTTTTCCGAACATTTTATGTTATTTCCGATATATTTCCACGGAAATCTTCGGAATTCCGATTCCAGACGGGTATAATAATAAATGAGTGATATTAGACCATAAAAGGCCCTCATACCAAAAACATAGGCTTCTGGCGACTGTTTGCTGCAACTCTGCGGAAACATTGCTGCAAAGCTGCGGAGGACAAGTTTGCGTCAAAGTTGCAGTACACTTTTCCCATGCAAATGAAATATGCAGCAAACAAATGTATGCAAATGAGGTTCTGGTGACGTTCACCTCAACTTTGCGGCAGACCCCATTTGCATAGTAAAAGTGTGCGGCAACTTCTCAGCACACTTCATTTGCATACCACTTTAAGCTGTAATCTTTTGGCGATGATTGCTGCTACTTTGCTGCAGACCTCATTTACATTGCAAACATTTGCAACAATTTTATGCAAATGAATTGAATTGGGGTTTTAAGGCGCACCAACACATGAAAAGGTTATATGGCGCCTAACAGGCATGGCCATGCCAGGCTCATCTTCCATGTACATCAAGATAAAATATGGAAACTGGGCATAGAACTTTCTCACCCTGAACTGCAGAGTTGCTGCAAATTCTATCGTAGAAACTCATTTACGCTGGAGCCACGTTATTGTTTTTCTGCCACTGCTCTTTTGATGCGAGCGAGATAGCACCTGAAACAATGCAGGGATCATGATGAAGACCTTTTTTGTTCATGTTCATTAAAGGTCTTCATCAGGTTTCAGGTGCTATCTTGCTCGCATCAAAAGTTTGTCGTGATGTTCTGTGAATAAAGAAACAGCAAATCTGAATTTAAAAGATTGTGGTGATATTAAGGCGTGCAATAAAAAAAATAATCGGATTGGTAAAATTTGTCGCAATGTTGTGGTGAACGTTGCAAATAAATAAATGTTTCTGGCAAATGTATAGCTTTTTGGCGAGTTTGCGGCAAATTCGACAAAGATTACCATAATGTTTGCGGCAACATCACCGCTAGTGGCAAACATTGGCGACAATTAAGAATTGTTATGGTGAACAAAATTGTTCACTGCAGGCTTGCAGCAAACCTCATTTGGTAAGGAGATCTGGGCATCGGGAATGGTGCAAAATGGCATGGGACAGGTACTTTTTTTGTCGCGACAAACCATGGGACGATACCTTTTTTTTCGTTTCCTTGCCATGGGACGTACTTTTTATTTTGTATAACATTTTTATTTGCACCGGTCCCAACCCCCCGATAAATATTGCCTGGTCCCTTAAAGCGAGGGGGAGTGAGGAACGACAACTCTTGACCAACGATAAAACGGAAACGGTATAATTCGTCGACGAATACCCGAATACTGACAATTTACACAGCTTACATTTCCTTATAGTTGAATGTTGTTTAACGGCTCATCAACACAGTATAGGTTATTTAGAGCCGCCCCAGAGAGAGGGGAAGGATACATAGGAATCCGGGAAGCTGCCCTACCCTTATTATCGAATAGATTTCTATGGTTCTTTTACGTGCTCGGAGGATAGACCGATACACGGGACCGCCCGGTTTACGTCCCCTTCCGACGGACGAGGCTGAGGGAAAGTGTCTTGCCCAAGAACACACCGACGGAACTCAGTGGCACCACGGAGGATTGAACCCGGGGCCTTTCCTTATACTATCCTGCCAGTTCTTGTTTGAAAAAAGAGGGGGGATTGTATCAACAAACTCGGGCTTCTTTATTTTTTAACATTATTTTTTAATAAAAAAAACATTTCATTGTTTTGATTTTATTAAATATCAACAATTGGCATTTTAATTAAGCGTTTTGAAAAATAATGAACACATTTCGGTCACGGCGCATGCGTTGGGGACATTACTTGCCATGAAATGTGTAGCTTTTCATTTGTTATTTTGGTTTATTATTTTAAACCAAAAATTATCTCCCACTGATTTCTTCTGTTTCCCTGGGTCCGTATTCATAAAGCTTCTTAGCAATATCATTACTTAAGTCAAAAGTTATCAAATTTTAAAGACCTTTTACTATTGTTTTAAGACATAGATCTTCTTTATAGTTTTAATAATGCTATTGATTAATAAAGTCCACAGCTATAAATCTATCTAAAAATAGACGTCATTTAGTCTCGCCGATAGGTTAATAAGAACATTCGAAAATATGTAAAAAAAATCTTAAATTCAGACTTAAGTAATCTTTTCAACTTAAGTTGCGTTTGATCACGGGGCAAATAATAGGGCCACTGCAGATCGCTTTGGAGGGGTAGGCAGAGGAGTAGAAAATATACACGCTGATCTACGATAGAATTTGCAGCAACTCTGCAGTTCAGGGTGAGAAGGTTCTAGGCTCATTTTCCATATTTTATCTCGATGTACATGGAGGATGAGCCTGGCATGTTCATGTCTGTTAGGGGCCATATAACCTTTCATGTGTGGGTGCGCCTTAAAACCCAATTCAATTAAGGCTTGATGATTACGGGCCCTGGAGATGGATACTCGCGTTCCTCATGTTCAGCTTCCGATGTTTTGGTTACCTTAGACTGCTCCACGACGCATGTCTCGTTCACTCAAACAAGCGACCGTCACAGGCCGATTTTTGAAACAGTGAATTTGATAGTGCATAAAGCGAGGGGAAGTTCGGAGTGGGGTGCGTATAATTAGATATATAATATCTGGAATATCCCATTCCTGCCTATTATTCAATAAGGGAATATTCAACAAGGGTCTAAAAACAAAACAAAACTTTGCATAATGTGTGCTCAAGTTGCTAAGTAGCCAAGAAAGATATACACTACTAAGTCGTCAAGAAATGCATCAAAGAAAATAGCGTAACTACCTGTATCTTTGCTGAAAAATCATATAGGGCACCTGTATGTATGTAGAGCATGCGTACACAAGATATACTAGTAACGTCTTTTTTATTATTTATTTGTTCTATATCAGGTAAATTTATCAACATTTTAGCGTCAGAACAGACCTGTAATTTCTAGAGAGTATTTGGGCAATGGTCTCTCAGTTTTATCTACACGAATATGAAAAATAAATAATAACAAACTTTAATTTAAATGGCGCATAATATATATAAAGGCCCACATTCTATCGAGTTTGCGGAGGCTTTTTCTTTAGGAATAAACATTTAGGCGAAACGTTATTCGGAGTGTTATTACACCCTTCCCAACCCTACTACCTTCTCCACCCTTTCCATTTGTGTGCTCTTTTAGATTTTTTAGAATGTTCGTACCTGTGAAAAAGATGTAGGATATTAGTAATAACTAGATGGATGTACACAAAAGCATATATACACTTATAATAACTTGTTTCACCCACCCACCCACCTGGGTGGCGATGGGCCAGCAACGGGAGTACCCAGAGAAATAGAAACATGTTTAATTCCTAACCTAGGAGCAACATTTTACAGGGTAGTCCCATTGTTGGTATTATACTAATCCGAGCCTTCTCTGACCTTACCAGCCCTTTTTACGATTTTGATATTTCATCTGCACCAGCCAGATGAAATATCTTAATCGCCACACACAAAAATAAATAAAAAAAATAAAATAAAAAAGGCTTTTAGGGTCAGAGAAGGCTCGGATTAGTATTGTACCGGGTTCTGTCTTAAGTCAGTACCCCCAGTGTCAACAGTGTTGGTATAACTGCGCCCTTCACGCAATATTCGTTCCCACCTGTTCCTGGTAAACAGTAACAAGAAAGTGCAAAACCAGCAACAACTATTGTTATTCAAATTGTACAATGAAAAATATTTACTTGCAGAATACACATAAATCAAGATCCCGTATTTCTTTAAAATCCGATTTTAGAATAAAGTCCAAATAATATTGGAGAATGTCCCTTTAATCCAATTTTATTTCAAGTCATGTCGACATCATCATTATAAACACTCATAAGTAACACCACCCAGTAAGGAATGAAACATTGTTGAAAGGTGATGTTGGGGAAGAGGAGGTGTATCGACTATTAGGCCATATAGACGCGGGTCTATACATCAATTTGAAAAATGAAGAAAAAAAATAATAATGAAGAAAAACAGTCCAAAAATGCTATAAAAACTGAAGCCAGAGGGGGTTGGGGTCAACATTTGTTTATTTTATTTTGCAGTGTCAGTAATTTAAGTAATTCACTTTTGTGAAATGTTAATTCTCAAATTTGGCCAAAAAATTATTTCTTCAAATACCACACAAATTCTCTGTCAGATATACGCCAAAACGCACCATTGCATACCCAAGTTAAAAAAAGCCCCCGGACCACCGCCAACACCCCCCCCCCCACCCCATTCCGCCACCCACCCCCCCCCCCCTCTCCCTCTTGTCAAGAAATGTTTTCTATTGGAGGCGATTTTTAGGTAAGCGCATGAGGTAATGAGGTAGGCTGCAAGGGATTTGCGAGGTGTGTTTGGTGGGGGTAGAGGAAAAATACACAGGGAGGTATTTCTGGGATTTTTTATATATATTTATAAAAATCCATGGGGATATTTTGTAGATTTTTAGGAGTTCGTGTTTGGATGAAAAACTTTCCTAGAGTAGTGTTTGTTTCTGTAAGCCTAGGATATTTTTGAGGAAAAAGAACGTGAGGGGTATTTGTTTTACTTTGCAGGGGCTTAGCGTGACCAAAATCTCAATTACTTACGGGAGTAGGTGCGGGACGGGGTTGTCCCGAAATTTTTAAAAAAATAAACGCTCGTACCTGACTTCTGGTGCATTTTAGGGTCAGCATGTACCCCCTTAGGCTCACCTTTTTATTGCGTTTTTCGAGTTTTTCTAGTTTTTATTTTTTGAGCCTTCGTTTGAAAAGTTTACTCACGTGAGTAAATGAGTATGACACGCTACGCGCCTGCTTTGTATATGCAGTCTAAATCCAGAGTGGCAGCCATTTCCTTTCAAACAGGAGTTAACTTCTGTCAAATCCTCGGTGTTACTCCGGCCGACACCCCCACCCCACCCCCATCCCTTTCGCTAATCCGAGCAGAGAACCAGCACTTTTTACGATTTTGATATTTCATCTGGCTGTGTAAAATCCCACCAAAAAAAAATGGAAAAAAAAGAATAAAAAAAGAAAAGAAAAAAAAAGAGGCTTTTAGGATCGGAGAAGGCTCGCATTACCCCACGCAATCCCTCATACTAAAAGTAAAAATCCTTGTATCCATTATATGACATTCAAACAGGGTAATACAGTAATACAGTTACATTCCATTTCTCTTTTAAAATCAGTTACACTTCACCAATGAATGATTTCCAGTTTGGTCACGTGTAGTGACTTTTCTTTCTTTCTAAGGTCTATAGTCCCTCTACCATACGTGTGGTGACTACTAACAGTCGTCCATTCTCGACCTCGATCGATACTAGTATCATCTCTCGTGTTTGGCGCGTGTAATTATGGGGGAAAAATAGTCCGATCAGGTGATTTGCATAATATAGCTAGGGACCAAAACCCAGATATTAGGATCCAATCTTGACACGCTGGACAAAAGCACCAAACTTTCCTCAAATGTGTGTTTTATCACAGACCTAATAATATTAATATGTCTGTGGTTTTATATTTCTATGTACTTTTAAAAGGGTCTCCAAAGGTTCGTGAATCCCTAGAAATGTATTAGGATTATATGCACACCACATTACCGCACCGCGGATGAAGTCCTGAAAAATCAGGAGGGGACCTGCCGAATATCAGTGATGAATTTGAAAATTTCGAAATGACGTCAGTATGACAGTCGTCTATTTTAATGACGGCTGTGGAGCAGTATATTGGTTACCTTACCTATTTTTTTTTTAAACGTAATTTGATTGGCTGGCGGACATAATTCGTCCAATCAACGTTTAGCGATTTAAATAAAGAACGACCACTTTTGACCAACGATAAACGGAAAACGGTATATCTCGTCGACGAATACCCGAATACTGACAATTTCACGATCAATCGATTAATCGGAACAATTAAGTATGAACAGTGAATAGAGTAGTATACAGTATTATTTATTTACAATGCGATTTATTTTTCTTCGTTTAGTTAATACAATCTAGTATTTTAAGAACGTGTTTCTGTTGGTTTATACTGATCCAAAGCCTCCTCTGCGGTGTCGCACAGGGGCGTAGCATGGCATACTCCTTTACTACCGGGAGTCATTTAAGCAAAATAAATAAAACAAAACCTAAAAAAGCAATAAAAATCAGTGGGGTGATTTTGGATTTTGACTTTTTACCACTTTTTGCGAGCATAAAATGTCTATATGCCTGACAAACATTGTTTATACGAGCATAGTAATAAAATTGGTTCAAATATGAAAAGAAAAACCTTCTGAGAGGGACACCTCCTCACAGCCTCTCCCCAACTCGGGGCTTTGCACCTCGTATTATGAGTATGTGCACACATGCCACACTACGCCCCTGAGTCGCGTCATGCGTGGCAATTTTCGTGTTAACGAGACTCTAGTAAAGGCGTAAGGGCGACAGGCTAGGGCGCATATATATAGTAAAATACGGCATATCTTTAAACTGATAAGCTTGGTTTTCAAATATAAAGACACAACATATCTTCAATTCGACTTCGAGTGTTGTGGATTTGAACAGCGTTTAAAGTGGGAATAGTGCCTGGAGACGTTTTCGTGATGTCATTCTCATTGCTGATTATTAGCTGTATATGCGCAGGAGCAGGTAAAACTATTTTCCCATTAACCATGTTAACGTCCCTATCTCGCCATCAACTGACAATTTTTATAACATATGTTCATCGTTTCTAAACCTATTGCAGACGAGGTATACATATAACTTACATTACATATAGGCAGGTCATTTTAGCCTTAAATATAGCCTAAGGTAAAAGAAATTGGCACAAAAAATATTTTTACTGATCCTGGTTCGAATAAATATACAAAAAAATATATCCAAAGTCCTCATCTAAAATCACGTGCTAAATATGATTTTTTGGGGTAAAAAGTCAAAAAAGTGAAGAAAATCTCTATTTTCTGGAATAAATTTATATCCGTTCAGAATATTAGTAAAACATGTATTTATATATGAAATGTTATTGTTAATATTACATAATATCAAGTTTAAATGGGAAAAAAGTATAATTATATATCAAAACCTGTTTTTGGGTCCAAAAACTTTTCTTTCTTTTTTAAAAAATATATTTTTTTTAATGGTTTTAGGATAAGATTAATAAAAAATAGCATAAATTCAAATAAATTGACACTGACATATTTTTAACTGATTATGGTTCCCAAAGATAACGAAAACAATATGTCAAAAATCCTCCTCTGAAATCACATTCTAAATATAATATTTTAGCGGTAGAAAATTGTAAAAATGAAGAAAAATCGCTGATTTTAGGAATACACCAAGGATAAAATCAAAATCTTTTTTTTTTGTAATAAATTTCCGTACTAAATAAATAATACTTGTTCAAGTCGTTTCTGCATATATATATATAATTATTTTAGGATTGTTGAGTCAAGCAACACTTCATGTGTAATCAGTAGACTTCAAATCTTAGTTGTCGTAGACATAGAATGTTAGGTACGTTGATTTATATTGTCTTCTTATCAGTTTGTATTTTACATGTAGCCAACGGAACTCACTTTAATCACTGTCTATTTCGGGTCGTGCCGAATTCTCTCAACTTACTCCTCTAGACGAACTACATGCTGTTCTGCAATCTAATCCCATTTTCTTATAACTACAGCTGGTCGTTTTGCATCCTGTTTTGCACGAGCATCTTATCACCTTCAGAAGGAATTCCGGGGCAGGTGATTTGTCCATTTTAAGCGGCTTCATGGAGTTATCTTGTATTTCCCAGCCCCATTCAACCGGTATTAACCCATCTTCATTACCTTTCCAGTCCTGTATTTGATAAAATACCCGTAGACGGTGATACTTTGCAGCCCCTGATGAAAGGGGTTACATTTTGGGGTCTACAAAACTTGTGCTTTTGGCAACCTTTTCGGCGAATTTATGAACACGTAGTTTGTCCAGTCCTTCTCGCGAATTACTCTTATATGGACACAGTAGTCCAGTCTCTCCAGATGAAATAATGTCCTCTTTAGATACTTCGTTTGGTGTTTTGTTGAACATATCAGCAGCCAGATGAAATTCCGAGTTGTCTTCATACGTTTTCAGAACAGTCACCTTCCCAAGTTCATATATGCTTGATGTTGTGTCGCAGCCAAGAATTGCATGAAGAAACAGTATATTAGAGCATACTTCTTCACCCAATCTACGTTTTGTGTCTTGAATGTTCCATACTGTGCTTTTCGATATATGTACCCGTTCCTTCTGAAGTGTCACCGTATAGTAGTAACACAGCAGTATCAACATATATGTATCATCTCCAACTAATGACGTCTGCGTTGTTAAGGAGTAGGTCACATCTGTCTTTACCATAAGAAGATCCGCATCGTCTGAAAAGTGTACAGTTTCAATACCCGCATTTTGCAACTTATCACTTAGAAGATTAATAAATCTTTTTTGTTTTTCTTGTTTGTGAGGAACTTAATTTTCTTTCCTCTCATGATCATTGTCTCAGTGAATTTAACTTCCGTCCCAACGCAACCCCTGTTCGCCTCAGATGTGTTGTGTCTTTAGTACTTGGAACATTGTCATATCCATCAAATACCACAGTCGCTTTTCCATACTTCTTTGTAACATTCTCCACACACATCACATATTTGACCATAGCTGTTAGATTTTGGCCAAGGAATCCGTTGCAAAAGGCAACCGCCATCAAGTATATATTTCATTTCACCATTGGGTCTTTCACTGTGGTTTTACTTTATCTCGTATAGCTTCTGCCAATGCTGGCTTATCAGCCTCTCTCAGCATGTGCGGGGTTTCAGATATTGCTGGAGGGTAAGTGCATAACTCATAAGAGAATAGCGAATCCAGTTCGTCTTCTGGAAGTGATTCTTGCCGCAGAAACAAGCCGTTGAAATAATAGTTGCGAGTCTACCTTGACAACGTCATCGCCTATTTTCAAACCAGCCGTATCCGACATTGTTTTTACTTGATCTTTTCGCTTGAAAGCAAACTCCATAACAGTGCTTCCAGCCATTTTGTCTAGAATCCTGATCCCAACAGCTTTCGCATCATCTACATTGACAGAATCATCAGAAACAACTCCACTTGATATACTGTTTAGCTCAGGATCCTTATTAAAGGGGTTTCTTTCACTGAGATATTCTATTAGAATGTTCGTGTCTTTCTTGTCTCTCTGTTGCCGTGCGTTTGAATATCTTTATGCTGGTGGGCGAGAAAGTTCCCACAGCGTCCTCTGTGTTTGTCATTCCCTTCCTCGTGTTAGCCCACCAGTTGTTTTCAAACTTTTCATGAGCATTTGTTCTATCACTAAATCAGTCGAGTCCTGCCCAAAATCGATCGCTTTGTCTTAGTACATGATACTCGTCCATAAAGTACCTGTACACATCAGGACTACTTGTTTCTAATGCTTGCATGTTTGCAAGGAATACGTGTGCCGACCGCATATAAGTTGTGGCCAGATGGTGTGAAATAGGGTAACATATCTAATACTGCCTGTAAATGGAGCTTCCAGTTGCCAGATCGTTCTGCCTTAAAAAATTATATCAACCTTCTCCATGTATTGAAGCCACAATCTTGATGTGCGACTTTGTTTTAAGTTACTACGGTGCGTATCTACTCTCTCTTTTATGCGCTCTACTACAGCAGATGAACATGCAGATTCAACATCTAACTCACCTGCAAGAACCTGATCAAACACAGTCAATGCACACTCGATATCATTGTCAATGCCTATTCATTCATGTCTATATGTTTCTTCAGCAAACAATTCTGCTGTCTCGATTAGGTGATTTTCCGTGTCCACAGATACGTTAACTTGCTCGTCAGAGGTACTTTCCTTCTTATTTGTTTCCAGTCCAACATTGCATGTCTCATAATTTTCCGAACCACCATTGAGCTCAGCTCCGTCATTTGTTTCATCACCTTCAATTTCACCACTCGGTTTGTTCTTACGTATGTCAATATTAAAGACTTCGGCGGCCATTAACGAATACAGGGCCATATCTACAAGGTGGTGGCCTCTAACTGCGCGTGATATGGCTTTGCCTGTTAGCATGTGCCTAACAGCATTATCCGCATATATTGTTTCTAGCAGTTCTGTTAACCCCGAGTCTGTCATTATATGACCAATACAGCCTAGGAAACTCATTTCCATATGCAGTCCTCCCAATCTGAGCACAATGTGTCGCAGGTCGCTGTTACTAGGTTCGGATAGAACGATGTTCAGGGCTTTCCACCATAGAGGTTGGTCAAATGTGAGGATTGGCTTTACCTCGTATTTCTTGGCCTGGTCATTTATAAAATGCAATGTTGAGTAGATACAGGTTTCATCACTCGTGCTAATACGTGTTGCTTCACATTTATAACAACAATCTTAATTAAGTAGCACACAGATCTGTTACTACCTTTAAAATTATGTTTTATTTCAAAAACAAACATATACATACTTGTCATATATGTAACTGTATAACAAGCTCCATCAAGTGTGTATCATTTCACTTAATTGGTGTTTACCTCAGTACGTGTGTGTGTGTGTGTATTTCTAAGGAGTATAGTCCCTCCACATTCAACAGGCGTCCTACCCGACGATTATAGGCACAATGTCTGGACTTTTATCTGTGAGTTGTTGTGTGATGTGATGATATATCTACTTGAGGCAGCGAACTCAATGGTTTCTTTATAGTACTGCCACACTGGAATACCACGCCGTAGTAGACATGATACCCCACACACCACAGGCACATTATTCTGACACTGGTCAATCAGTCGTAGCACTACCCATTATTTGCTCGTCAGGCAAGGGTTACAAGTGACTGTTTACTTCAGTACCAAAACATGTGTTGTCAAACAGAGCGGCAAACTTTTAAGGGAAGGTACTCTATCAAATCAAACACATTTTAATTAAGGGAGATAATCTGAAATAGTTTACCTACAAATCTACTGTTATGACCAATCTAAAACATTTAGTGAGATCAGACAAGTAGATCTATTATAAAAAGTTGGATATCTTACTTAATTTAACATTAATACGTAAATATCATTATAAAATTATGTTCCCAAAAATCGTTGATTTTTTCCAATTTTTCTTAAACTTTCAACCTCAAAATAAGTACACTTTCAACTTGAGTTGTGAATTGTATTTTAGATATCTGATTGAGAACAACATAAATAGTAAAATACAAAAAACAAAAATATGATATTTACACACAGCTTTAATTTAAGTATTTTATCTCCAAAATCGGTGATTTTATCACTTTTTTCACCATTTTATCCCAAAATTGAGAGTCTGTCTAATTATTTGGTCAAATTGATCATACATTCTGATTGTCTTCTCTATTACAAGCATTATTTACTGTATAACTGTATTTTTTATTGTTTAATTATAAAAAAAAAAAATTATTCCCAAAAAAGGTGATTTTTTTCATTATTTTACATCTTTTTTCCTCAAAATAACATATTTAGCACGTGATTTGAGATGAGGACTTTGGATATATTTTTTTCCATAATTTTTGGAACCAGAATCAGTTAAAACCATTTCTGTGCCAATTTCTTTTACCTAAAAGTGTATTTTTACTGCTCTAATATGTTGAGAATCAAAACTCTGTAGACCCAATATAAACGGTTTTATTCAGCTAGGTCAAACCCCACAACTACGGCGTCGAATTAAGAGTTACCAACTCATAATTCATTTTACGCATGTTTAATCACGGGTAGTTTAAGAACACGTGAATAAAACTATACTTTTATTTGACACATATACAGTATTATAGGACCGGAACACCTGGATAGAGTTTTGATATGTGGTTTTGTAGTGTAATTGTGCCGCTATTTGGCGGGCTAGATTCTTTAACTATCAGTTTTCCACGTTCCAATCTCAGTGTAAGAATTCATGATCAAAACATGTTAAAAGTACACATGGCAATCTTGATTTGTCAAAAACTCACGATGTCCAGTTAGTTTTTCTACATATCTTAAACTTAGTATAAAGCTAATTGTTTTTGCATAAACAACATAAATCTGATGATTAAATTGCACCAATAATGTATTTACATCTATGATAGAATAAGACGAACAAATGAAAACTCCAACATTTATTTAATTTTAAGTTTAAAGTCAAAATGATACTGGATAGATAAAATGAGATGCTAATTTCAACGCCTGATAAACAACTCAAGGTTGCCGTGTGTCCCTTTAAGATCATACGATAAACTTGCTTAATCTTATCAAAGTTAAGGCAGTTAAAGACGATTGTTGGACAGTAATTTATTTCATCTTGCGTTTTATAATTGTCGATATGCATTTCTGTCATAATGTATCATTGTTTGTTGTATATACTGACTGAATATAAATTATTACTACATTATTTCCTACAGCCTATGCGTCGTGTCCGGCAGGCTGGCTAGGGTACAAAACAGAATGCTACCAACTGAACGTTAATTCCATGAAAAACTGGGTCGATGCTGCGGTTTGTATTGTTTCTTTTCTATTTTCTATAAAGAGAGTTATGGATAGTTTCAGCACTTTATGTTATTTAATAGCTAGCATAACCTCCAGTGTAAAATCACTGTTTAAAGTGGCAATCCCTCCAACAACAGCAACAAAAACACTGTTTAAAGTGGCAATCCCTCCAACAACAGCAACGAAAACACTGTTTAAAGTGGCAATCCCTCCAACAACAGCAACAAAAACACTGTTTAAAGTGGCAATCCCTCCAACAACAGAAACGAAAACACGGTTTAAAGCGGCTATTCCTCCAACAACAACAACATTTTACCACATATGTACACCGTTTCTAAACCTACTGATGACGAGGTATGTATATATAACACATATTTTTATATTTAATTCATTTTACGTATATTCAGTTACGGATGTTTTAAGACCTGAACACCTGAATAAGAGTTTTGGTAAACGGTTTTGTAATTCTGCGTTTATTTGGCGGGTTAGTTCATGTAACAATATTTATAAATACATTTACTTTACATGCCCATGCAATAACAAATGTGTATTGGCCATCTATTTGATAATTACTATCTTCCTGCAGACTGTTTAACATAAATCTTCTTCGGGATGCTTCAATTACTCCTCACGATGTCGGGTCACATGATTTGATCCTGTATTCACAAAACTTCTCAACTTGAGTATGCACTCAAAAACACTTTTGAAATCACACACACACACACACACACACACACACACACACACACAAATAATTCAAGTCCCTAAACATTCATACTGAAAGTGTAAAATATTTTAAATATTATGCATAGCATAATCATTTTATTGGACATTAAAAGTTGGGTTTGAGTGCATACTAAGTTGAGAAGTTTTGTGAATACGTTTCCCGGTGCATACTATCTACTAGCATGTCCAGATACTTTTTTTTTAAATCAAGTTAACATTGCTTGCTATAGTACGCAAAGTTGAGTATGTGATTTTTACTTTTTAAAACAAGGACAATGTATATAATATTATATAACCAAAGTTATTGTTGTTTGCAGACAGACTGTCGCGACTCTGCTTCACATCTTGCCTTCGTTAATTCTGCGGAGGAAAACACGTTCTTAGCCGGCCATCTAATGAGATTAATGAACTCCAGTAAGTGTGAGGCGTATCCTGCGGCGGGGAGGTCTAATTGGTTTGCAGGGTGGCGAAACCACTGGACTTTTTGATAGGTTTCACGGCAAAAAAAATGTAAACAAAGCGCTCGATTCGGGATTTTTCTGCATAACTTCTTAACAATTGACTTTACTTCAATAAAGCGCGCATAGCCTTACAATGTCAGCTCTTTCCTTCACCGCAGGGGTCACTTGGGTTCATTCAGTACTTTCTGAGATTAGCCCTCCCAAAATGTACACGGTCATAGATTTCTTTCGTTTCCAAAACTTTGGAAGGGCTAATCTCAGAAAGTACTTTATAAATCAAATGGCCTGTTATGGCGGAAAAGAGTTCACTTTGGAGGGATGTGTGCACTTTCAAACAGTTGATTAAAATTCGATAACTACTAAGAACTTCACGAAGCGAACAGCTACCTGAATCGAACGTTTTGTGTACAGTTTTTTTGCCGTGAAACCGATCAAAACGTCGAGTGGTTTCGCCGCCCTGATTTACCAAAGTATGTATATGTCAAAGTTGTTTCTTTACCCAACAAGCATGTGTCTACTGAAAAACGTACTTAGCAATTCAATTTTTGTGAATCTGTGTGTTAGAATGTGTGACGTACGTGTATTCTGACTACCACTATTCCCCTATCTTACTCTACTCATTTTCTTTTCTTATTTCCTAACCTCTATAATCTTATTGAATCGAAGTTTGAACTATTCGCATCTTCTATTAGTGTGCTTATTATTTGATTGCAATTGTAACATATACACTATGTACCTAGACACATTGTTTAGCTCTGCTGCCTAATTGGCCAGTAGTGCTTTTTCAACGAGCATGTTGTCCGTCGTCTGTATCGTCCGTCCGTCCGTCGTCCGTTAACTGGATTATGTCAAAACTCCAGAAACTTAATTTTACATTCGATCTTTACCGAACTTGGCCGGAGTCTTTATATCAATGCAAGCTCGGAAGAGTTCGAAAACCACCAATATCGGGTAATAAAATCGGAGTTAAGACCCTTGATTTAATGAAAAATGTTATATTTTGCATTGTCAACACTCCAGTATCTTTACCAAACTTTGCCAGATTCTTAATATTGATAAAATCTCGGATTAGATGTTTGAAAACTAGCAATATCAACACATTAACATCAGAGTTATGGCTTTTGATTTAATGAAAACTGATACAGATTGCCTTGTTAACACTCTTTTATCTTCATTTTGCATCCGATATTTACTTGTTCAGAGAAAACGTATACGTTTGAAACCACTTTAATCGAATTATAGACATCGTTATAGCCTTTGATTTAATGGCAAATGTTATATGTTGCCAAATACTCTAACACCTTCATTTTGCATCAGATCTTTACCAAAACTGGTCAAAAGTCTTATTATGAATACAAACTCTGACAATCTTGAAAATCAAATATGGCCCGTGATTTATTGAAAAATGCTATATTTATGGCTCCCCCACACAAAGTGTGGTAGGGGAGCCATATTGATTTTGTGCTTTCTGTCTGTCTGTCTGCGTGTCTGTCTGTAGGTCTGTGTCACAAACGATGTCCGATCAATAACTAGAGAATGGTTGGACCTAGGGTCCTTAAACTTGGAAGGATGGTTGGTCATGACCAGTAGATGACCCCTATTGATTTTGGAGTCACTAGGTCAAAGGTCAAGGTTGCGGTGACATTAACTATCAAAACGATGTCCGATCAATAACTAGAGAATGGTTAGATCTAGGGTCCTCACACTTGGAAAGATGGATGGTCATGACCAGCAGACGACCCCTATTGATTTTGGGGTCACTAGGTCAAAGGTCAAGGTTGCGGTGACATTGACTATCAAAACGATGTCCGATCAATAACTAGAGAATGGTTGCACCTAGGGTCCTCAAACTTGGAAGGATGGTTGGTCATGACCAGCAGAAGACCCCTATTGATTTTGGGGTCACTAGGTCAAGGTCAAGGTTGCGGTGACATTGACTATCAAAACGATGTCCAATCAATAACTAGAGAATGGTTGGACTTAGGGTCCTCAAACTTGGACGGATGGTTGGTCATGACCAGCAGATGACCCCTATTGATTTATTTATTTTTTAATTTATTTATTTATTTATTCATTTTTGAATTATTTTTATTATTATTTTTTTATTTTTTTTTATTTTTTTTTTCATTATTTTTTTTTTTTTGAATTTTTGCATAAAAAGTTTTAGGGTCGGCCCCTTAAAAAATATGGTCGGTCGGGTTACCTGATCCACAAATATTTTTTTATGTGGCCTTACTGATACAGATATTAGATAAAGTCACAGGGATATTGAATATCAAAACGATCTCAGATCAATAAAGAAAAGTTGGACCTAGAGTCGTCAATTATGTCTGTTCGAGAGAGTGGGGGAGACATACGTTTTTGTCCCATGGACAATAACAATTTCTAGTATGCTTTGTTAATCTGTAGCTACTTCATTTTACTAAAATTGTTCAGAATGCTTATATCAAAACAAACTTGGACAAGTTTGAAAATCAACCATATCTGACTCATACGAACTCTACCCACGCGCACCCACCCTAATCTCCACTCCTACTGTTTTAATGTGTTTTGTTTTATGACGATTACTATGTCATAGAAGAAATCGTGGACAACATAAACAAAACTAGCCATGTTTGACTAGAAAAGACAGAGTTGCATCTTTAATATCAACAAAAGCTCAGGAATGTTTGAAGACCAAACATATCTGACTCCCACCACACCACCCTTGCCAATTTGAACAAGTTCATCTACGGGCCTCTGGTTATTTTATTGAATCTCGCAAACTATATTACATATAAAATAAATTGCACAAATTGCCATGGCTCTTTATAGCAAGTAGAGCGATACACGCCCTCATGTAACTCTTGCTTTTTGTATTGTGATATATATATGAAAACGACCGCTATTTATGTTATTATCCCCACGCTTTGAAAAAGCAAGAGATTAAAACCGCTGCCATTGGTAAGTCTGTCTGTCCGTCTGTCCGTCCGTTACCGTATCTCCTCCTTAAACACTGAGCAGAATGCTACCAAACTTACTGGATGACTTCCCAACATGATAACAGCGATCAAGAGCAATATATTATTGGCTCCGTACCCAGGAACCCTCAGGGTGGGGGTCACAAGGTCAAAAACACTAAACATTTAATTACACCGTCATTTTCCCTTGTTTTTGCGCATAACTTGGTTCAAGACATATATAGATATGTCTTGTGAACTAATGATACAGTGATGCTAATGATTAATCATCTTACTGACATAATATAACCCGCCCACAGTTCACACTCCAGTGTGCCCAGTTGTACCTGGATTTCCTATCAGGGCGGAGGGACTATAATCCTTAAACACGCACGCATGCACGTACAACCTGCAATGTACCCGACGTCTTTAGTCCAAGCTCTATTGTACATATACCTTTAGAACATCCTATTGGTTAAAAGGTTGAAGGACTATTACCCTTAGAACTACACATACACACATAAACACACACACACACACACTGTATCAGCATAAGGTGGTCCGAGAATTAACTTTCATACCCCATCCAACCCCTTCTCCAAGAAGCGAAAACGGGGTTGGCTGGGGTATGAAATAAAACCTTAATATCGGATTGAAAGTTTGCATATTGTAAAATTAAAACATTTAATAGGTACTTTTAAACAGGTTATATCATTTTTTCAGTAAAATGTTTTTTAAACATGTTTTATTGTCGAAATATCCGTTATAAAATCCCGCTAATACAAGCTTTCCCATCGCTTAATGGAATTAAGGTGGGAACACGTAATGAGAGCATCGGATTTGCATGTGGGAGGTTCTTGGTTCTGTTCCTCTGGCCACGATTCCCCTGGCCACGTCATACCAAGGACTTTAAAATGGGAGTAGTTACTTGTCACTCTTGTAATGGGTAGTGCTGCTATGACTGGTCGACCTGGTGTCAGAAAAAAAAAAATTACACTGTATCAGGGAAGAAAAAGCATTTTTGGGTTTCCCCTAGAACCCAGCCCGCTACAAATTCAATACACTGTAAAAATGTTTATATGTTTGCATATAACTTGGTATATAAATGTTCATTTATGAAAGATAAACAACATACAATTTCATTATTTCAAGCTTTGATGTCTGCCTAGATGTCGGGTAGGGTGTGGGGGTAATGTAGGGGGTAGGGTAATATGGAGACAGTCACCTCTGAACAGATTTCAACAACATTTAGAGTACAACTTCCACACATGAGAACAGGGAGGGGCAAATGCTAATCAGTTTTGTCTCCCAATCCAATTTGGATACAGCGTCAAATATTTGTTTATTCGTGAAGAACGCGTGGGGATTTGCGATGGCGTACCGTCGAATTCGTTCTAGTTAAAACTTGTTGTCCGAACCCAGTGTTCATTATAGTAATACAAATGTTCAAATCAACGTGTGTGTTGCTATATTTGTCTCCCACTCCCATCCGCATACCTCATCTCATTTCCACAGGTGGGATTCTAAGTTTAATACCCGCATTAGCACTAAACGACTTCAGTTCTTTGTCACTCAGATTCATTTTCTAATGTGTACGCCTAGTGAAAGTGTCTTTTATCTATTCTTAATGCTCACACGTCTCGGCATTATATACAATAATGTATGGGCGGCCATTTCCGCCAAAAGATCATCCAGTCAAATATGAGATAATTCATCGGTATTATATTTAATTCACTGTAACTTTAAAAATAATCCGGAGTGAAGCAACGCAAGAGAATGTAACCATATGTATATAAGCGTTCAACTTAGGCCTTGCAAAACATTATGTGTGTTTAGGGTAACCCGACCCTACCTATTTTATCTGTTGAAACCTATCATTTGTTTTCCAATTTACCAGAAAAATATAAAGATCAAGGCTGTTTTGGGTAAAAAGAATGTAATGTTCCTATATAAAAAAAAAGGAAACAATCCGTACCTAAACTACCTACGTTTTTTCTGGCATGTTACCCCCCAACACACATATTTTTTCATTTGGCCTTATTACGGAAGTATAGCCCACCTATGGACGCGTGCAATCTATCAGACTTCAAACTTCGAAATTCGGAGTTCAGAAGTACAACACACTTGGCATTGTCACCCTTCTGTGTCTGGGTTTGAGTAGGTTACAGTGGAGAGAGGAAGGGTGGCAGGGAGCGCGCCTACATAAATCCTCGAAAAAATACTCACCAACCTCAAATTGCGGACATCCTTGTTGAAACCCGGACCAATACCCTTTAATTGGATTCACTAGATAAATTCCAGACCGCCCCTGCCCCCACCGTGCTCTTAATGTTTCTTTAGGCCCTCAGGAAACTAGTAAAATAGCAAAAACTACCTTAAAAGTGAGGCACTGCATGTTTTATGCATAGTTATAATCAATAAGTGTCATTTAAAAAGTTGATTGTGAAATGTGTCCCCTTTACTATATATAATATTGTTTCAAGACTACCATGTGTCCCTTTAACAAATCGTGAGGTGTTTTCTGACGTTGTCGTTTTTTAAATATTTTTAGCTCTACTGATGAAAGAGCATGTTGATGTCAAATCCAAGATGGCCGCCAAACCTAAAATTAGATTTTTAAAAAACAAGTTGGTATCGACAACTTCTTGAAAATTATAAGTGATATTAATATGGGACTTTTCTAAAATTATCAGCATGACATGACGTTGGTCCTTGTCGAAAATCGTTTTGATTCGACGTTAAACATGGCTGCCAGCGGCCATCTTAGTTTACACAGAGTTATATAATATAGTAAAAACTTGTAGCGACTACTCCTCTGAAACTACTGGACGGATTTTTATGAAACTTCACGGGAATATTGATCTTGATGTCTGATTGTTCCTGGAAAAAAATCAGTCATCCGGCCAGAAATTCAAGATGGCCGCCATGGCTAAAAATAGATTTAAAAAAACATTTTGTAGCGACTACTTCCTGAAAACTATAAGTGATATTGATATGGGACTTTTTCTAAAACGATCAGCATTACATGCGGTTGGTCATTGTAGAAAATAATTTTGATTCAATGATAAACATGGCTGTCTTTTTTTTACATAGAGTTATATAGTAAAAGCGTGTAGCGACTATTCCCCTGAAACTACTTGACGGAGTTATCTGAAACTTCACAGGAATGTTGCTCTTGATATCTAGTTGATCCTAGCAAAATTTCAGGTCGGCCAAAAGTTTAAGATGGCCGCCACGGCTAAAAATATTTTTTTAAAAACAAATTTGTAGCGACTACTTCTTGAAATATATCAATGATATTGATATGGGACTTTTTCTAAAATGATCAGTATGACATGATGTTGGTCCTTGTTGAAAATTGATTTGATTCGATATTAAACATGGCTGCCGCGGCCATCTTTGTTTTCATAGAGTTATATAGTAAAAACTTGTAGCGACTACTCCTCTGAAACTACTTGACAGATTTTCATGAAACTTCACAGGAATGCTGATCTAGTTATCCAAAACCTATCAGTAGAGGTTCAAGGTCATTGACTTCTCGTTTTTGTTGTTTTATGTTTTGTTTTGTTTTGCTTCTTTTAAATTATATTCAAATGAAATTATTTCGAAAACATAATGCACATGTGTGTTTTAACTATACATAAATGGGTTGTCTATTTACTCAAGGTGTTATACACAGCGACAGTAGATCATGCGTGTGGATCGGTGGCTCGGATGACCAAGAAGAAGGCTTCTGGGAATGGTACGGCACGGACGAGCCCATTCTGGAATATATCAACTGGGGCCCAGGTATGTTCAACGACATGCATGGATAAGGTTACTATCGAATTACTTCTTAGGTTCGTCATATTAGATAGCTAGGATGATCTAGAATATTTCATGAAATAGCATGTCACGAACAAGACCATTCTGGATTATATTACCTGGTTCCCAGATGCTATTCTGGAATATATCAACTGGTTCCCAGGTGCATTAAAGGGCATGTAGGAGCCCATTCTGAAATATATCAACTGGTTCCCAGGTTCATTAAACGGTATGTAGGAGCCCATTCTAGAATATATCACATTGTTCCCCGGTATTAAAGGACATGTAGGAGCCCATTTTGGAATATTTAAACTGGTTTCCAGATGCATTATTGGGTATGTAGCAGCCCATCCTTGAATATATCAACTGGTTCCCATGTGCATTAAACGGTAGGTAGGAGCCCATTCTGGAATATATCAAATGGTTCCCAGGTGTATTAAATGATATGTAGAGCCCATTCTGAAATAAATCAACTGGTTCCCAGATGCTTTAAACGTTATGTAGGAGCCCATTTTGGAACATGTCAACTGGTTCCCATTTGCATTAAACGGTATGTAGAAACCCATTCTGAAATATATTAACTGGTTCCCAGGTGTATTAAACGGTATGAAGAGCCCATTCTGGAATATATCAACTGGTTCCCAGGTGTGTTAAACGGTATGTAGTGCCCGTTCTGGAATATATCAACTGGTTTCCAGGTCCATTAAAGGGCATGTAGGAACCCATTCTGAAATAATCAACTGGTCCCAGGTGTATTAAACGCTATGTAGGAGCTCATTCTAAAATATATCAATTGGTTCCCAGGTGCATTAGAGGGCAAGTAGCAGCCCATTCTGGAATATATCAACTGATTCCCAGGTGCATTAGAGGGCATGTATGAGCACTTTCTGGAATATATCAACTGGTTCCCAGGTGCATTAGCGGGCATTTAGGAGCCCATTCTGGAATATAAATGAATGAAGGGAGTTTTACGGCACGTCGACACATAACTAGGTCACATTGTGCGCAAGAACCGATGAATCATGTGGAATGAAGTAGATCTACAAAAAAGGGATGATATGGTAGCAAAAAAAAGATAATATATGTAAATAACAAATGCCCGCCAACGGGCTTGTAAACAAGTTAATAGGAAAAGATTATATTGATTTATAAAGTCTGACTTCTTTAAAGAAATCTACAACAAGACTAAAATCTATAGTATCAAATAACTCTTTCAAAGTATTAACTGTGTAGTATCTTTGTCGCATAGGATCAAAGTCTGCACATTCCAACAAGATACGTTTGACCGTTAACGGTGCAAAACAGGGTATACATTCTGGCAACTGCTCACCTTGTAATACATATGAATGAGTAAAGCTCCTGACCCTGGCTAGGACAACTTCCTCTCGACGAATGGGTCTACTAGAAGGACGCCATTCTCCGATTAACGGTTTAATGGAATGGAGTTTATTGTTCACCGACAAGTCCCAACCGGCTTGCCAAGAGTTACAAATATTTGTGTTGATACAACATTTAAAATCAATATTTGGTATTAGATATATGTAAACCTAATGCTGCCTTAGCAGCACTATCAGCTCTATCATTACCACGTATTCCTACATGGCTCGGAAGCCAGCAGAAAATAATAACATTATCAACTATAAGAGAATTGTACTTTTCTAAAAGTTGAAGCACAACGTTTCATATTACCCAGTGCTTGAAGAGATGAAAGGGAATCAGAAAATATTACGAAATGGTCATCATCAGATTCCTGAATAAAACTTAAGGCAAGTTCAATTGCCTTAAGTTCAGCTGAGAAGATAGAGGCCTTGTCAGGCAGGCGGCTCTTTATGCTATGTTTCATTCTGGAATATATCAACTGGTTGGTTCCCAGGTGCATTAGCGGGCATGTATGAGCCCATTCTGGAGTATATCACCTGGATCCCAGGTGCATTAAGAGGCATGTAGGAGCCTATTCTGGAATACATCAACTGGTTCCCAGGTGCATTAGCGGGAATGTAGGAGCCCATTCTGAAATAGATCAACTGGTTCCCAGGTGCATTAGCGGGCATGTAGGAGCCCATTCTGGAATATATCAACTGGTTCTCAGGTGCATTAGCGGGCATAAATGGGAGCCCATTCTGGAATACATAAACTGGTTCCCAGGTGAATTAGTGGGCATGTAGGAGCCCATTCTGGAATATATCAACTGGTTCCCAATAGCAGTAGCAGTAGCAGTAGTAGTAGCGACAGTAGCCGTAGCAGTAGTAGTAGCAGTAGAAGTAGTAGTAGCAGAAGCATTAGCAGTAACAGTGGCAGACAGCAACAGTAGCAGCAGCAGTAGCAGCAGTAGTAGTAGCAGCAATAGCAATAGCAGTAGCAGTAGCAATAGTAGTAGCAACAGTAGCCGTAGCAGTAGTAGTAGCAGTAGAAGTAGTAGTAGCAGAAGCATTAGCAGTAACAGCGGCAGACAGCAACAGCAGCAGCATCAGTAGCAGCAGTAGCAGTAACAGCAATAGCAATAGCAGTAGCAGTAGCAGTAGTAGTAGCAACAGTAGCCGTAGCAGTAGTAGTAGCAGTAGAAGTAGTAGTAGCAGAAGCATGAGCAATAACAGCGGCAGACAGCAACAGCAGCAGCAGCAGTAGCAGCAGTAGCAGCAGTAGCAATAGCAGTAGCAGTAGTAGTAGCAACAGTAGCCGTAGCAGTAGTAGTAGCAGTAGAAGTAGTAGAAGCAGAAGCATTAGCAGTAACAGCGGCAGACAGCAACAGCAGCAGCAGCAGTAGCAGCAGTAGCAGTAGCAGCAATAGCAATAGCAGTAGCAGTAGCAATAGTAGTAGCAACAGTAGCCGTAGCAGTAGTAGTAGCAGTATAAGTAGTAGTAGCAGAAGCATTAGCAGTAACAGCGGCAGACAGCAACAGCAGCAGCATCAGTAGCAGCAGTAGCAGTAACAGCAATAGCAATAGCAGTAGCAGTAGCAGTAGTAGTAGCAACAGTAGCCGTAGCAGTAGTAGTAGCAGTAGACGTAGTAGTAGCAGAAGCATGAGCAATAACAGCGGCAGACAGCAACAGCAGCAGCAGCAGTAGCAGCAGTAGCAATAGCAGTAGCAGTAGTAGTAGCAACAGTAGCCGTAGCAGTAGTAGTAGCAGTAGAAGTAGTAGTAGCAGAAGCATTAGAAGTAACAGCGGCAGACAGCAACAGCAGCAGCAGCAGTAGTAGCAGTAGTAGCAATAGCAGTAGCAGCAATAGCGATAGCAGTAGCAGTAGTAGTAGTAGTAGTAGTAGTAGTAGTAGCAGTAGTAGCAGTAGCAGTAGTAGTAGTTGTAGTAGTTTCCATATAGGAAACTATAATGAAAATAAATTACTAATATTGACAATTGTTTGACTATAATAAAACAACAACTTCTGTTACAAGACTTCTTCTCAGTCAATAGTTGACTGTTGCGATTTTATTATATATCATAAAATATAAGCGTTTTTCATTGGTCTAGAAGCAGTCACGTTTGATTAAATAGTTTTAACCATACTCATTGGAAATATGCCGACCGTTCAATAGTTCATCACGTGACCTTGCAATAGTAAATTTAGCGTGCAATAGTACATCTTTGTTATAACGCGCTTTTTTTCAAAATCAACAAAGCGTCACGTGACCATGCAATATTCTATCTGTGTCAGTGACGCAGCGTCACGTGACCGTACAATAGTCGATATGTGTCAGAGATGCAGCGTCACGTGACCGTACAATAGTCGATCTGTGTCAGTGATGCAGCATCACGTGACCGTGCAATAGTCGATATGTGTCAGTGATGCAGCATCACGCGACCGTGCAATAGCTGATATGTGTCAGTGACGCAGCGTCACGTGACAGTACAATAGTAGATATGTGTCAGTGACGCAGCGTCACGTGACCGTACAATAGTCGATCCGTGTCAGTGACGCAGCATCACGTGACCGTGCAATAGTCGATCTGTGTCAGTGACGCTTGTTTAAATGAACAAAGGAAGCAGATACATTGTGTACACGGCCCACATTCCAAATCAAAACTGTTATATTTTATGATATATAATAAAACAAATATTTAATGCCTTAGAAGTCAATGGATTGTAACTATTTATCTTCGGGAGTGCCGCCTCGTGCATTAGTACCCTTCTCGGGTCAGTAGTCACTCCCTGTGATAAATAGTTCTAACCATTGACTTCTAAGGAATTAAATAGTTGTATTATACATGCTGGTCAATATGCGGGTATATAGGTTTACCACCACTATTTACATATAAAGTTAAACATCCGAGGTGTATCGAATGTAGTTCCTATAATAAAAAGTAATCCCTCCTTTTTTTTATGGAAATGGGCATTTTAAGTAGGGGGAAACTGCCCATTTCTATTCGATTTTGTGGTTGTATCTATAAGAAGCGTATTAATAGGTTTTATTGGATCACTGATGAACATTTTCGAAATTTCGACTCTATGCTTACACCTCGCGAGCAATTTCATTTTGGTGTCTATGGGGAAAATAATTAGTGGTTTCATACCTGCATGTATATGCATTTTATTTGTTGAATAGTGTTATCCATTGACCTCAACAGAAGTAGATAGTTGTGTATTTACTTATGTCAAAAGCCTTCACTGTATTGCGTGAAGGGGAATCAGACACCGGTGATGGTAAACATCAGAACTTATATGTATAACTTGACAGTAGTGTTATTAACTTACTGTGCTTGTATTGTTTGTAGGGCAACCAGACACCGGTGATGGCGATCATGAAGAAGATTGTATATGTATGATCGGACATAAAGGTTTCGCGTGGCATGATAGGAACTGCAGAGAAAGACATTATTACGTCTGTGAGAAACCGTATGTATCTATCGCAAAACAGTCAGTATCACGTGTGTGGGAAACCGTATGTATCTATCGCAAAAACAGTCAGTATCACGTCTGTGGGAAACCGCATACAGTATCTATTGCAAAAACAGTCAGTAACACGTCTGTGTAAAACCGTATGTACGTTTTATAGAGAGCTTCAATATTACGTCTGTGGGAAACCGTATGTATCTTTTTTAGAGACATTCAACATTACGTTTGTGGGAAACCGTATCAGTATATTTTATAGAGACAGTATCTTTTGTAGAGACAGGCAATATTACGTCTTTGGGAAACCGTATCAGTATATTTTATAGAGACAGTCAATATTACGTATGTGGGAAACCGTATCAGTATCTTTTATAGAGACAGTCAATATTACGTCTGTGTGAAACCGTATGTATCTTTTGTAGAGACAGTCAATATTACGTCTGTGGGAAACCGTATGTATCTTTTGTAAATACAGTCAAAATTACGTCTGTGGGAAACCGTATGTATCTTTTGTAGAGACAAGCAATATTACGTCTGTGGGAAACCGTACGTATCTTTTATAGAGACAGTCAATATTACGTCTGTGGGAAACCGTATGTATCTTTTATAGAGACAGTCAATATTACGTCTGTGGGAAACCATATGTATCTTTCATAGAGACAGTCAATATTACGTCTGTGGGAAACCGTATGTATCTTTTATAGAGACGTCAATATTACGTCTGTGGGAAACCGTATGTATCTTTTATAGAGACAGTCAATATAACGTCTGTGAGAAACCATATCAGTATCTTTTATAGGGACAGTCAATATTACGTCTGTGGGAAACCGTATCAGTATATTTTATAGAGACAGTCAATATTACGTATGTGGGAAACCGTATCAGTATATTTTATAGAGACAGTCAATATTACGTCTGTGTGAAACCGTATGTATCTTTTGTAGAGACAGTCAATATTCGTCTGTGGGAAACCGTATCAGTATCTTTTATAGAGACAGTCAATATTACGTCTGTGGGAAACCGTATGTATCTTTTGTAGAGACAAGCAATATTACGTCTGTGGGAAACCGTACGTATCTTTTATAGAGACAGTCAATATTACCTCTGTGGGAAACCGTATGTATCTTTTATAGAGACAGTCAATATTACGTCTGTGGGAAACCATATGTATCTTTCATAGAGACAGTCAATATTACGTCTGTGGGAAACCGTATGTATCTTTTATAGAGACGTCAATATTACGTCTGTTGGAAACCGTATGTATATTTTATAGAGACAGTCAATATAACGTCTGTGAGAAACCGTATCAGTATCTTTTATAGGGACAGTCAATATTACGTCTGTGGGAAACCGTATGTATCTTTTATAGAGACAGTCAA
Organism: Cyrtodaria siliqua; assembly: GCA_037043455.1. Classification (NCBI taxonomy): domain Eukaryota; kingdom Metazoa; phylum Mollusca; class Bivalvia; order Adapedonta; family Hiatellidae; genus Cyrtodaria; species Cyrtodaria siliqua. Next base: position 428,894 of record JAWPHD010000402.1, on the reverse strand, counting down.
TATCACGTCAGTGGGAAACCGTATCAGTACCTCTTATAGAGACAGTCAATATTACGTCTGTTGGAAACCGTATCAGTATATTTTATAGAGACAGTCAATATTACGTCTGTGGGAAAACGTATGTATCTTGGAGAGAAAGTCAATATTACGTCTGTGGGAAACCGTATGTATCTTTTATAGAGACGTCAATATTACGTCTGTGGGAAACCGCATGTATCTTTTATAGAGACAGTCAATATAACGTCTGTGAGAAACCGTATCAGTATCTTTTATAGGGACAGTCAATATTACGTCTGTGGGAAACCGTATCAGTATATTTTATAGAGACAGTCAATATTACGTATGTGGGAAACCGTATCAGTATCTTTTATAGAGACAGTCAATATTACGTCTGTGTGAAACCGTATGTATCTTTTGTAGAGACAGTCAATATTACGTCTGTGGGAAACCGTATCAGTATCTTTTATAGAGACAGTCAATATTACGTCTGTGGGAAACCGTATGTATCTTTTGTAGAGACAAGCAATATTACGTCTGTGGGAAACCGTACGTATCTTTTATAGAGACAGTCAATATTATGTCTGTGGGAAACCGTATGTATCTTTTATAGAGACAGTCAATATTACGTCTGTGGGAAACCATATGTATCTTTCATAGAGACAGTCAATATTACGTCTGTGGGAAACCGTATGTATCTTTTATAGAGACGTCAATATTACGTCTGTGGGAAACCGTATGTATCTTTTATAGAGACAGTCAATATAACGTCTGTGAGAAACCGTATCAGTATCTTTTATAGGGACAGTCAATATTACGTCTGTGGGAAACCGTATGTATCTTTTATAGAGACAGTCAATATTACGTCTGTCTGAAACTGTATGTATCTTTTGTAGAGACGGTCAATATTACGTCTGTGGGAAACCGTATGTATCTTTTATAGAGACAGTCAATATCACGTCAGTGGGAAACCGTATCAGTACCTCTTATAGAGACAGTCAATATTACGTCTGTTGGAAACCGTATCAGTATATTTTATAGAGACATTCAATATTACGTCTGTGGGAAAACGTATGTATCTTGGAGAGACAGTCAATATTACGTCTGTGGGAAACCGTATGTATCTTTTATAGAGACAGTCAATATTATGTCTGTGGGAAACCGTATGTATCTTTTATAGAGACAGTCAATATTACGTCTGTGGGAAACCGTATGTATCTTTTATAGAGACAGTCAATATTACGTCTGTGGAAAACCGTATGTATCGTTTGTAGAGACAGTCAATATTACGTCTGTGGGAAACCGTATCAGTATTTTTTATAGAGACAGTCAATATTACGTCTGTGGGAAACCGTATCAGTATCTTTTATAGAGACAGTCAACCCATGGCGACCAATAAGCCTTCTCAATGTTGATTACAAAATAGCTTCCAAGGCAATTGCCAACAAAATAAAACCAGTGTTATATTAGGCTTTATTTAAGGATGACACATTGGTGAAAACATTAGACTACTATTTGAAATGTTAGAATACATAGACGACTTTGATATTTAATCCCTTTTATTCTTTTCTGATTTTGAAAAGACTTTCGATAGTTTAGTTCATGATTTTATAATAAACTGTCTTAAACACTTCAACTTTGGAGAATCACTTATAAATGGGATAAAACTATTTTACACGTATTCAAAAAGCTGTATTATTAATAATGGACACATGTCAGATTTCTTTACTATTGCCAGAGATGTACGCCAGGGATGTCCATTGTCCCCTTATCTGTTAATTTTATACATAGAACTTTTATTATATGAAATATATACTAATACAGACATAAAAGGTGTTAACATCAAAGGACATGAGTTCAAACAATCATTATTTGCAGACGATGCCACATTCATCACAGACGGATCAAAAAAATATTTTACAACTTTAATTGATGTACTAGATAATTTTAGCTTTATTTCTGGTCTCAAGTTAAATACATCCAAATGTACTGTACTAAGAGCAGGCCGTCTAAAACATAATGATACAATCTACTGTGCGAACAAAAAAAAATCACTGGTGCTCTGATAATGTAAAATCATTAGGAATACCGACAAATCGAAAAACTTCCAATCAAATTTAATACCTAAAATAAATGCTTTTTGTAATTGTTTGAAACAATGGCAGCACAGAAAGCTGACCCTCCTTAGGAAAATTACTGTGCTAAAATCCTTTGCCTTGCCCAAGTTGATTTACCCGTTGACAGTACTTCCGAACCCTCCAAAGGAATATATAAAAAGTCTAAACGACACCATGTTCATTTTTTTATGGGATAACAAACCTGATAAAATTAAAAGAGAAGTAATTACTCTTGGGTATGAAGATGGAGGACTGAAAATGATCGATTAAAATTTTTTTTTGATATCTCTAAAATCTGGCTGGATAAAACGAATATTTGACTCTGAAAATAACGGCAAATGGAAGATTTTTTATGCCGATAAAATTTCAAATTATGGTAGTAAATTGTTATTTGAATGTAACTTAAATAAATCAGATATGAAAGTGTTAATTCCAAATAACGGTTTTTTGCAAGACGTTGTAATTGCCTGGAAACACATTCACTGTCAAAATCAAACAAACGTAATAGGTAAAGAAATCATTTGGAATAACTCAAACATAAAAGTCGGAAATAAAACAATTTTCAAAAAGTCCTGGTTTGATAGAGGAATGCAATTTGTATAAATATTTAATGCGCATAGTACCGACAACATTTTTATTCGAATGCAATATTGTTCAGTCCAATCTCTGCGACTTTTGCAGTATGCATTTTGAATCTGTAAATCATTTGTTCTGAGAATGTAATATTGCTCAAACTTTTTGGTCGGAGTTAAAAACATACATTTCCGCTTAAACTTATCCATAGATTTGAACTTTGACACTATATCTTTTGGCATAACAGATTTTTCTATCAATAACACTATAAAAAAAAAATCTTGATTATTAGTATTTTATTTTTAAAAATAAATGCACAAACACCATTCCTAAATTTATATGTTTCAAGACTTATCTATACAGACGAATCGAAATTGAAAAATGTATAGCCCTTGCGAACGATAAATTAGAGACTCATGAGACAAACTGGTGAAACTTTATTAACTGATCGATCAAGTATAATTATTAGACACCACATTAAACAAACCGAAACTCTACTGCTTTCATCGTACCTTTTCACTTCATCTATCTGGATTATTTGTCTGTCTGACTTCTCTTCCTTTCTTCTATAAACTATTTTCTTCTTCTGCTTTCTACATAACTAAACTGTTTCACTGACAACCTTTGTTGGTTAAGTCTATGAACATATCATGAATAAAATACTGTTTGATAGAGTATACGTATTTGATAATATCGTTATACATTATTGTATGATTTGACTTACAAATGTTTTCTTGTGAAATAAAATATTAAATTATAAAAAAAATATTACGTCTGTGTGAAACCGTATGTATCTTGTAGAGACAGTAAATATTACGTCTTGGGAAACCGTATGACAGTATCTTTTATAGAGACAGTCAATAATACGTCTGCGGGAAACCGTATCGGTATCTTTTATACAGTTAGTCAATATTACGTCTGTGTGGAACCGTATGTATCTTTTGTAGAGACAGTCAATATCATGTCTGTGAGAAACCGTATGTATCGTTTGTAGAGACAGTCAATATCACGTCTGTGGGAAACCGTATGTATCTTTTTTAGAGACAGTCAGTATTATGTCTGTGGAGTACCGTAACTATGTATCTTGTAGAGACAGTCAATATTACGTCTGTGTGAAACCGTATGTATCTTGTAGAGACAGTCAATATTACGACTGTGGGAAACCATATGTATCTTTTATAGAGACAGTCAATATTCCGAGGGTGGGATACCGTATGTATCTTTTATAGAGACAGTCAATATTCCGAGGGTGGGATACCGTATGTATCTCTTGTAGAGACAGTCAATATTACGTATGTGAGAAACCGTATGTATCTTTTATAGAGACAGTCAATATTCCGAGGGTGGGATACCGTATGTATCTTTTGTAGAGACAGTCAATATTCCGAGGGTGGGATACCGTATGTATCTTTTGTAGAGACAGTCAATATTACGTATGTGAGAAACCGTATGTATCTTTTATAGAGACAGTCAATATTCCGAGGGTGGGATACCGTATGTATCTTTTATAGAGACAGTCAATATTCCGAGGGTGGGATACCGTATGTATCTTTTATAGAGACAGTCAATATTACGTATGTGAGAAACCGTATGTATCTTTTATAGAGACAGTCAATATTCCGAGGGCGGGATACCGTATGTATCTTTTGTAGAGACAGTCAATATTCCGAGGGTGGGATACCGTATGTATCTTTTGTAGAGACAGTCAATATTACGTATGTGAGAAACCGTATGTATCTTTTATAGAGACAGTCAATATTCCGAGGGTGGGATACGGTATGTATCTTTTATAGAGACAGTCAATATTCCGAGGGTGGGATACCGTATGTATCTTTTATAGAGACAGTCAATATTCCGAGGGTGGGATACCGTATGTATCTTTTGTAGAGACAGTCAATATTACGTATGTGAGAAACCGTATGTATCTTTTATAGAGACAGTCAATATTCCGAGGGTGGGATACCGTATGTATCTTTTATAGAGACAGTCAATATTCCGAGGGTGGGATTCCGTATGTATCTTTTGTAGAGACAGTCAATATTCCGAGGGTGGGATACCGTATGTATATTTTATAGAGACAGTCAATATTCCGAGGGTGGGATACCGTATGTATCTTTTATAGAGACAGTCAATATTCCGAGGGTGGGATACCGTATGTATCTTTTGTAGAGACAGTCAATATTCCGAGGGTGGGATACCGTATGTATCTTTTGTAGAGACAGTCAATATTACGTATGTGAGAAACCGTATGTATCTTTTATAGAGACAGTCAATATTCCGAGGGTGGGATACCGTATGTATCTTTTGTAGAGACAGTCAATATTCCGAGGGTGGGATACCGTATGTATCTTTTATAGAGACAGTCAATATTCCGAGGGTGGAATATCGTATGTATCTTTTGTAGAGACAGTCAATATTACGTATGTGAGAAACCGTATGTATCTTTTATAGAGACAGTCAATATTCCGAGGGTGGGATACCGTATGTATCTTTTGTAGAGACAGTCAATATTCCGAGTGTGGGATACCGTATGTATCTTTTGTAGAGACAGTCAATATTACGTATGTGAGAAACCGTATGTATCTTTTATAGAGACAGTCAATATTCCGAGGGTGGGATACCGTATGTATCTTTTGTAGAGACATCAATATTCCGAGGGTGGGATACCGTATGTATCTTTTATAGAGACAGTCAATATTCCGAGGGTGGGATACCGTATGTATCTTTTATAGAGACAGTCAATATTCCGAGGGTGGGATACCGTATGTATCTTTTATAGAGACAGTCAATATTCCGAGGGTGGGATAGCGTATGTATCTTTTGTAGAGACAGTCAATATTCCGAGGGTGGGATACCGTATGTATCTTTTGTAGAGACAGTCATTATTACGTATGTGAGAAACCGTATGTCGTCCCATCAACGCAATAACTCCGTAAGCGACATGTTTTCAGAAAATCACTTTTTTGCATAATTGGGTCTCTCACATTGAGATACATGTTCTATCAAAAGATTAGAGTTGATTTGGCACTTTTCGGGATTTTATTTCATTAGAAGCACAACTCACTATCTGCAGTCGTGAAAAAGTTCAATGCAACAACTCAATAAGTGCACTTACGGAGTTGTTGCCTTGAATGTTTCAATGCAAAAAATCTGTAAGTGCACTAACAATAACTCTGTAAATGCACTTACTGAGTTATTGCATTCAATTGATCTGAATATCATGACTTATGACAAGACAGGATGTCATTAAATTAATATGATGTCATAATTTTTTTAATTTATTATTTAGCTTATAAAATATATATTATTCATACAAAAAAGGAAGCGTTTTACAATTTCCCCCCAAAATAAAACTTAAATCACTGATCAACACAGGTTGATATTGAGAACTCTAAAACCATAGATTAAGAAGAAAAAATACTAAATGTTAGTGTGACTATTAAGATTAAGTTATATTTGAGCAATTTACATCTTTACAATGGAACTGTTAATTAGAAATTGACAAAAAAAAATTGTCATTTTGTTTTTATCAATATAAATATGATTGCCCGTGTTTTATCTTTCCTAATAGAAAACTATACTAGATATTGTAATTCTATCCTGATAGAAATAATTATACCTGTTTTATTATGTCAATGCTATCCAGAATATTACATTCCTGTGATGGTGAATATTCCCTGAGACAAATAACGTCAACCAAGGTGGGGCCGAGGTAGACTCTTTCTTTCTGAAGGTTGAAAATATTCACTCAATCTCACAGGAATGTAATATTTATTTTATTATACTGAAAAATACATTTGAAAAAAAAAATTGGTTCTACTGAATATTCTTTTAAAATAAAACATTCTTTTGAAATAAAACATTACACAGATTGTTTTTACACTTTAATCAACAGTAAAAGCAAAGATTATAATTGTATATGTATACATTGAGTTTTTCTACGAGCGCTCATCATTTGTGTGCATCTAACAGTGTATTTAGCAGGCAATAGTGAAAGTGTTTCATGTGTCTATGGAAATTCAGCATGTTCAACATTGTGCTTAAGACTTTTTGATTCATTTGTGTGCATATAATGATGTAGCAGGTAATATGGGGAAATGTTTCAGAGTCCGTTTATGGGAATTTAACAATTTTACTTGAGGTAGGTATGATAACAGAAAATAATTACCAGTGTTTTTTAATATCTACTTCATAGAAAAGAACTACCTGTATGCTATCCAATCATAGAAAAGAAATGTGCATGTGTTTATTGAGTCTGTGTAACATAATTAATCCTGTTACAAACAAATTGTTATTTAAATTGGTTTAGTGGCATCAAACTTTGTACAGGTGAGGGTGAGGACTATGCTTGATTGTCTAATTATTTATTATTGATAAACCAATTACTCGGACATTAAGACAAGTCATATTAGTATTTGTTTTGACCTGCAACAAGTGTCGTGTCTACCCCATGATGTTATGCATCAAGTTTATACTCCGCGCCCCAGTTAAGCAACTTTATCATTTACTCTATGGGGTCAGGTGATGGCTTTTCATATATTTGGAATGAAATACATGTAATTGCAAAAAGGGAATCCTGTGAGGTGTTTATATGCTTTTAGAAGCAATGGCTGCTACCAAAATAAACTTTACACTGTACTCTTTTAACTGTTTTGTGGAGCGCTGTGGTCTAGTGGTAGAGCATTGAACCCTTGACCGAAAAGTCATGGGTTTGATTCCTTCCATAACCATATGTGTTGTCCCTTAGCAAGACACTTTATCTGCATTTGCTTAGTACTGGTTCTACCCAGGAAGACATCAAGAGTGATTCAAATAAGTTCATAGAGCTTCTGTTACAATCGATGTAAAATAAATAAGTTTAAACTAACTGTTGAGTTTAGAATAAGAAAGATACTTTGTGACCATGTTGTGGTATGCCATAACAACGTTCTGTGTATAACAGAGGAATATTCTGTTCATTCCACCATTGAATGTGCAACCAAAAATACAAACTGCTCAGTGGACTTGGACATGATTCGGGAAGCTTGTATGTTAGCGAGGAAAAGTCAATTCTTATGTATGGCGGGAGGTGTACAGTACTGGTTCTACCCAGTAAAGTGGGTGGTCTGCTTCCACCACCAAAAAATAAACTGTCATATATAACCTTACATTTGTTGAAAATGATGTAGAGCACCATACAAACTAATAAAACCTATAATGTAACTCAGTTGGCAATGAACCGACTTCAGTGATTTAAGAATGTAGACACTGCCACTGATGGCATGAACATCAAATGGACCCCTAGAAACTTGGACAATAATTGATCCAACTGACATGATGGTATTCCCTAACAGTAAGTCTGATGCCATGTGTAAGTATCCATTCAAAGCTACCAGAACCTATAATTAAAAGAGTGCCATTTTAATATTAAATTTATTAAACAAAATGGATAAAATTGCATCCAATAAGTTTAGTAAATTCAGTATTAAGTAGGCATGAAAGTGAGATTCTATTTACCACATACTCTAAAAATGCCACATGAAATACACATTTATAAATGTAGCTGCTTTAGTCTTCTCTGTAAAACTCTGAACAGTCAGAACTGTTTCTCCTATTTCCGTAACCCCGGAATTACCAGGTTCGGAAATCTATTACAATCTGACCTGAACAGAAAAGGCCAAAATGTGATGATTTGACCTTATTTATTTTTCATGTTTATTACACTCAACTATATTATGATATTTTTGTCATGGGGTTATTATACTCTTAGATCGCAAGTTATGTGATGGAATGATACCCCACCAATTTCTGTAAACTTTGTACCAAAACGATTATTCCAACTTTTAACATGTTTAAAGTGAAAGTGGTGCTATAATGATGCGTATCAGTTTGTACAAGCTGCAATGAGTGCCATGCTATAAAATCCTATAAATATGCTGAACTGTGTCAGATTAACCTTATAGAAAACCTTTCTTGAGTGAAAATTCAAATGTGAATAAGTTTATTAGAAGACAAGAAAAAGCTTCTATGAGTAAAGTGATTACAATGCCAATACTAATCCTTTTGAAATAATGCTTAATTAAGAACTGATGTACAAATTCTCAGCGTTTATAAAATTTTAAACGCTGGTAGTGAATTGCAAATTCCATGTGGGCAGTAGCTCGTCCTACTTGAAAAATGAAGTATACTTGAAATTGGAAGTTTTTCGCTTCAGAAAGTATCAAGTGAATGTAAAAATTACATGTTTAATAAGGAGTTAAAATGATTATTCATTATTGACCAGTCCCTTTAGATGTTATAATTGCCAATATCTGATTATCAAGTTACATGGCATAGTAAAATATCGTTCAATAACGTGGATTCACAGGGCTTTTTCTAGGACCCGTTCCCAATGCAAAATAGTGTGTTTTTTTATACATGTAATGTACTGATACATCCCTTATGTTACATACTAAACAATATAAGTAGTATGTTATTGATGTAATAGTGTTCATAAGTGTACCTATTAGGCTATTACCTCATCGCAACTTACAAGATGTTGACGTAAACAATTCTCAATTGGCCATTTTATCGATGAAAAGAATTCCACATTTTCCCTAAAATACCCGGAAAAAGCCATGAATCAGTTTTGTATGTACTACCCTTACAGTATAGATTGCCATGAAATAATCTGTGTGTTTTTTTAGCATTTCTTATGACATGGCCATAAATTTTAGGTCTGAATCCAATTTCTTTAATTTTACGGCTGAACTATTTATATGTTAAGCTATATAGACTTAAATCATAAGCAACTACAAATGCAAGTTAGGTATTACTAATAATAACCAGCACAATTATTCACAAACAGCATTTAAGACTATTAAACTTAGCAAAGTGCTGTTGTTGCATTGACTTTTTTCAGTGCAACAACTCCGTAAGTGCACTTACGGAGTTGTTGCGTTGAACTTTTCAGCGCACAAAGTCACTATGATTTAATTATTATCATTAACTCATTTAAAAATAGTTTTAATTTAAATATCATGAAAGAGTGACAGTAATAAAGGTATATTACACTTAAATCTAAGGCAGTGTCTTTATATATACCATTGTTAAAAAAACAACAGTTTTTTGTCTCTCCTGAACGATTTACGAAAGTGAACTTACGGAGTTATTGCGTTGATGGGACGATGTATCTTTTGTAGAGACAGTCAATATTACGCATGTAAGAAACCGTAATTATCTAATATCACGTCTGTGAGAAACCGTATGTATTTTTGCAGAGACAATCAATATTACGTCTGTGGGAACCGTATGTGTCTCTTTTAGAGATAGATATATCTCTTTTAGAGACAGTCATTATTACGCCTGTGAGAAACCGTAAGTATTTGCCAGTAACAAAACTGAGTGTAGTATATTTAATAACGGAATGTTGTTAGCGTTGTCACTTAATACAGTACCTTATTATATAGTCAAATACTACTTAATGTTGTTAGATTGTCATTACATTGTTACTGAGTCAAATACGACACTATTTATTATTATACCACTATTCATGGATGTGGTCGGGGTCGTGTACTAACACTGAGAGTTTGTGACGGCACTATTCATTATTATACCACTATTCATGGATGTGGTCGGGGTCGTGTACTAACACTGAGAGTTTATGACGACACTATTCATGATATACCACTATTCATGGATGTGGTCGGGGTCGTGTACTAACACTGAGAGTTTGTGACGGGACTATTCATTATTATACCACTATTCATGGATGTAGTCGGGGTCGTGTACTAACACTGAGAGTTTGTGACGGGACTATTCATTATTATACCACTATTCGTGGATGTAGTCGGTGTCGTGTACTTACACTGAGAGTATGTGACGGGACTATTCATTATTATACCACTATTCGTGGATGTGGTCGGGTCGTGTACTAACACTGAGAGTTTGTGACGACACTATTCATTGATAAACCACTATTCGTGGATGTGGTCGTGGTCGTGTACTAACACTGAGAGTTTGTGACGACACTATTCATTATTATACCACTATTCATGGATGTGGTCGGGGTCGTGACCTTACATTAAGAGTGTGTGACTACACTATTCATTATTATACCACTATTCATTGATGTGGTCGGGGTCGTGTACTAACACTGAGAGTTTGTGACGACACTATTCATTATTATACCACTATTCATTGATGTGGTCGGGGTCGTGTACTAACACTGAGAGTTTGTGACTACACTATTCATTATTATACCACTATTCATGGATGTGGTCGGGGTCGTGTACTAACACTGGGAGTTTGTGACGACACTATTCATTGATAAACCACTATTCATGGATGTTGTCGGGGTCGTGTACTAACACTGAGAGTTTGTGACGACACTATTCGTTATTATACCACTATTCATGGATGTTGTCGGGTCGTGTACTCACACTGAGAGTTTGTGACGACACCATTCATTATTACACCACTATTCATGGATGTTGTCGGGTCGTGTACTAACACTGAGAGTTTGTGACGACACTATTCATTATTATACCACTATTCGAGGATGTGGTCGGGGTCGTGTACTAACACTGAGAGTTTGTGACGACACTATTCATTATTATACCACTATTCGAGGATGTGGTCGGGGTCGTGTACTAACACTGGGAGTTTGTGACCACACTATTCATTATTATACCACTATTCATGGATGTTGTCGGGGTCGTGTACTAACACTGAGAGTTTGTGACGACACTATTCATTATTATACCACTATTCGAGGATGTGGTCGGGGTCGTGTACTAACACTGAGAGTTTGTGACGACACTATTCATTATTATACCACTATTCGAGAATGTGGTCGGGGTCGTGTACTAACACTGGGAGTTTGTGACCACACTATTCATTATTATACCACTATTCATGGATGTTGTCGGGGTCGTGTACTAACACTGAGAGTTTGTGACGACACTATTCATTATTATACCACTATTCATGGATGTGGTCGGGGTCGTAAACTAACACTGAGAGTTTGTGACGACACTATTCATTGATAAACCACTATTCATGGATGTTGTCGGGGTCGTGTACTAACACTGAGAGTTTGTGACGACACTATTCGTTATTATACCACTATTCATGGATGTTGTCGGGTCGTGTACTAACACTGAGAGTTTGTGACGACACTATTCATTATTATACCACTATTCGAGGATGTGGTCGGGGTCGTGTACTAACACTGGGAGTTTGTGACGACACTATTCATTATTATACCACTATTCGTGGATGTGGTCGGGTCGTGTACTAACACTGAGAGTTTGTGGCGACACTATTCATTATTGTACCACTATTCGTGGATGTGGTCGGGTCGTGTACTAACACTGAGTGTTTGTTGCGACACTATTCATTATTGTACCACTATTCGTGGATGTGGTCGGGGTCGTGAACTAACACTGAGAGTTTGTGGCGACACTATTCATTATTGTACCACTATTCGTGGATGTGGTCGGGGTCGTGTACTAACACTGAGAGTTTGTGACGACACTATTCATTGATAAACCACTATTCATGGATGTGGTCGTGGTCGTGTACTAACACTGAGAGTTTGTGACGACACTATTCATTGATAAACCACTTTCATGGATGTGGTCGGGGTCGTGACCTTACATTAAGAGTGTGTGACTACACTATTCATTATTATACCACTATTCATTGATGTGGTCGGGGTCGTGTACTAACACTGAGAGTTTGTGACGACACTATTCATTATTATACCACTATTCATTGATGTGGTCGGGGTCGTGTACTAACACTGAGAGTTTGTGACTACACTATTCATTATTATACCACTATTCATGGATGTGGTCGGGGTCGTGTACTAACACTGGGAGTTTGTGACGACACTATTCATTGATAAACCACTATTCATGGATTTTGTCGGGGTCGTGTACTAACACTGAGAGTTTGTGACGACACTATTCGTTATTATACCACTATTCATGGATGTTGTCGGGTCGTGTACTCACACTGAGAGTTTGTGACGACACCATTCATTATTACACCACTATTCATGGATGTTGTCGGGTCGTGTACTAACACTGAGAGTTTGTGACGACACTATTCATTATTGTACCACTATTCGAGGATGTGGTCGGGGTCGTGTACTAACACTGAGAGTTTGTGACGACACTATTCATTATTATACCACTATTCGAGGATGTGGTCGGGGTCGTGTACTAACACTGGGAGTTTGTGACCACACTATTCATTATTATACCACTATTCATGGATGTTGTCGGGGTCGTGTACTAACACTGAGAGTTTGTGACGACACTATTCATTATTATACCACTATTCGAGGATGTGGTCGGGGTCGTGTACTAACACTGAGAGTTTGTGACGACACTATTCATTATTATACCACTATTCGAGGATGTGGTCGGGGTCGTGTACTAACACTGGGAGTTTGTGACCACACTATTCATTATTATACCACTATTCATGGATGTTGTCGGGGTCGTGTACTAACACTGAGAGTTTGTGACGACACTATTCATTATTATACCACTATTCATGGATGTGGTCGGGGTCGTAAACTAACACTGAGAGTTTGTGACGACACTATTCATTGATAAACCACTATTCATGGATGTTGTCGGGGTCGTGTACTAACACTGAGAGTTTGTGACGACACTATTCGTTATTATACCACTATTCATGGATGTTGTCGGGTCGTGTACTAACACTGAGAGTTTGTGACGACACTATTCATTATTATACCACTATTCGAGGATGTGGTCGGGGTCGTGTACTAACACTGGGAGTTTGTGACGACACTATTCATTATTATACCACTATTCGTGGATGTGGTCGGGTCGTGTACTAACACTGAGAGTTTGTGGCGACACTATTCATTATTGTACCACTATTCGTGGATGTGGTCGGGTCGTGTACTAACACTGAGTGTTTGTTGCGACACTATTCATTATTGTACCACTATTCGTGGATGAGGTCGGGGTCGTGAACTAACACTGAGAGTTTGTGGCGACACTATTCATTATTGTACCACTATTCGTGGATGTGGTCGGGGTCGTGTACTAACACTGAGAGTTTGTGACGACACTATTCATTGATAAACCACTATTCATGGATGTGGTCGTGGTCGTGTACTAACACTGAGAGTTTGTGACGACACTATTCATTGATAAACCACTTTCGTGGATGTGGTCGTGGTCGTGTACTAACACTGAGAGTTTGTGACTACACTATTCATTAACATACCACTTTTCGTGGATGTGGTCGGCGTGGTGTATTAACACTGAGAGTTTGTGACGGGACTATTCATTGATATACCACTATTCGTGGATGAACTTAGAGTCGTGTACTTAAGATAATTGTTTTTGTTTTTTGACGAAACAAGATAGTTATGTATTCGAGTCGTGTACTTTTCCTGCTAGCCATTGTCCTTGTTCGACTCCATTTAAACCCTATGTAACATCTTTTTCAGGGAAAGTAACCCGACTGTCGGTTGACGAGACTGTTAGCGAAATCAGACGAAAACTATTGAATGTCAATGCATTTACAAATAAAGCACCATCAGAATCTTGCAAAATCTTGTTCGTCAGAGTCCTAGAGAACACAAGTTTAACCCCTTTGCTGCCACAATCCAAATCATTGATATTACGACCTGTGTAGGTCCAGATCTACATGGACACTATGTCATAGGTGGGGTGGTTGCGGTCCCCCAATGTTCAGAGTAAACTTTGGCCCTCCCAATAATTGGGGGGAAAATGGTTAGCGCTCAACAAGTATTTTTCCTATATAATGTTGTATGTTTTGGTGTAATACACTGTAAAAAGTATAAGGCAACTTTACACTAAAAATGTGTTGTCTGTGCTGCCACCATTTTGAGTGTAATGTTTTCCACGAAAACACGGAGCTAGGTAACTCCTTGATTTTGTTGGAAACATTACACAAAAAATGGTACAGCTGCCACCATTTGTAGTGTAACATTTCTTTAAAATATATGGAGCTAGTATACACTCTTTTAAGGTTAACGTTTCTCTATTTTCTGGTTTTTCAATACATTTTGTATGGTTAGATATCCTCAAACTAAGGAAACATTATACAAATACACGATACTAGATAACTCCTCGTATTTGTGGTAATGTGACACCATTTGTAGAATACATTTCCTCAAAATATATGTAACTAGTATATACATCCTTTGCAGGTTAATGTTTTGATTATCTTATGGTTTCCTCCAAAATATTTGATACAGAAAAGCTACAACAAAAACACAACAGAAAAAGCAGAACAAAATCAGATTTTAAAATAAATCTTTTATTATTTGAAAAATGGAAACAACCGAGAAGAAGATTCTATTGTGAGAACCACCTAAAATCAATAGATGTCCTTTTTCAGCAGGCTCGACTATTTGATTCATTTGTCACAATAACCTGGACATTGATAAAGGTTGATTTGTTTTTCCTTTAATAAGCAGTCACACAGCTTCTAAGTAAAACATGTCAACAATTTCACAAACTTTTCACAACAGTTATCAAACCTTGTCCTTTCAGTATGTTAAAAGGTTGCATATACGAATAAAAACAAAACAAAAGTCTGGGTCGACACAACTGTCTTCTATAGGCGCGTATATTTAATTGGAGCTCCTCCTATTTGTTCGAACACAATGTAAACGTCTTGCAAACGCCTGATAACATCGATCAGTAGTAGATAAAACGCGGTAAAAATACACCGTTTAAGCAAACGTTTCCTTTTAATAAGGTAACAATGAAAGTTCAAACTCCCAGCAACGAATTGAAGATAGTCAACTTCCTTTTGTTGACATCGTAAAACGTTCTGAAACGTTAACTAATTGAATCATTTAGTCAACATTAGCTCATGGAGCATTATTATAAACTTATCACATTACCTATTTAGACACGTACGCCTACATACATGTATGGAAAGTTTAAACACAACCAAACGGTAGGGGTTACATAAAGGTTTGATGAACTGTACTACAGGTCGATGTCGTTATATTTTGCAAACGGACCATCAATGACTTGTATTATTTAAATAAATAATTAAAAAATGTGCTTAAAGTTTAACGTTACCTCTTGGGTGCTATAGAGATTCGTTTCCATGTTCTTGGAGAAATGTTATCATAATCCAGATACAAGTTACGCCTCAGTTTATTCTCTTTAGCTAGCCGTTATAATGGCAAGACATTGCCTAACTTAAAAAAAATTACACTTCAGATTGGATAAAGTTTACCCCAAAATAGTGAAGTTTTGCGCGGTGTAAACTTATGTATAAGGTTATACATTATTTAGTGTATTTTGCGAGAAAACACCGGCATAAGGAAAACATTTCCCTAAATTGTTTACACGATTACACTTACTTTTTACTGTGTATGTTTGTCAAAACACACACATACTCCTTGTTAGGACTGATAAGAGTGTACACACACAACCTGAAAAAGTGTATATAGTTCGTTAATCATTAAGAATGTATTCCATAACACTTTATATATAAAACAAAAGTAACTGCCTGTGCATAACATTTGCATGTTCAAAAACCGTATCACTGCATCATACATGCTATACAAAGATAAAAGCAAATATCCGTATTAAATAAACACATTTCTGAAACTCTTTGTATTCTTTGTTTTTTAATAATGTCCGTATTTTTTGTCGCGCCTTTTCGAAGAAAAAAAAAGAAAAAGGTGTTGCTTTTCCAGCGGCAGCGGCGGCGGCGGCGGCGAAGGCGTCAACATTCAAGTTTTGCGTTTAGGTAATTTTCTCACAAACTGTATGCACTAGACCTTTCAAACTTTGCTTATAGTTGTGTCTTGGGTGGTTCATCGCAATGTGACAAAGCAAATGTGAAAGTGACCTCGACCCTCCAAGCAAAGGACTGATAACATAATATTTTTTACGTTCAACTTTTGCGTTTAGGTCACTTTTTTACAAACCGTATTCACTAGACCTTTCAAACTTTGCTGATAGTTGTATCTTGAGTGGTACATTGCAATGTGACAAAGAAAATGTGGATGTGACCTTGATCCTCCAAGCAAGGGCAGATAACTTAATAATGTGTACCTTCAACATTTTCGTTTAGGTCACTTTCTCGCAAACTGTATGCACTACACTTTTCAAACTTTGTTTATACATGTAGTTGTATCTTGGGTGGTACATCGCAACGTAACAAAGCCAATGTGGATGTGACCTTGACCCTCCAAGCAAAGCCTTTTAAGGGCAGATAACCTTATAAGTTTTACCTTCAACTTTCTCACAAACTGTATGCATTAGACCTTTCAAACTTCGCTTATAGTTGTTTCTTGGGTAGTACATCACAACGTGTCAAAAAGCAAATGTGGATGTGACCTTCGCCATCCAAGCAAAGGGCAGATAACTTTAATTATTACATTTACATCACTTTTTTCATGAACTATAATTACGCACTAGATGCTTTAAACCTAGTTTATAGCTTAATCTTTGGAAGACAAAACATTATATTTTGATATAGTTGTGTCTTGGGTAGTGCATCTTTTAGGACGCATTCATCTATGACCTTGAACTACTTTTTGGAGCTGATGATTTTTCGTTCATTTATTGATTTTGTTACAGAATGGCATTTTGTTTTTAAACAAATGCACTTAAATGTCATCTCAGCAAACTGTAAACTCCATTGTTTTTAGTTATTAAAATGTTAACAAACTTTCATTTAAGAATCATTTATCTTTTATTTTTAAGTCCCGTTCCCGTTAGGCGAGACATGTGAATCCGCGGATTTCTTGTTCCAGACAGGTGAATCTCGTCTTCCCAGCCAAGCAAACATGTCTTATCCGTCCATTACATACAAACATTCTCTGTAAATACGAAGAACCAAGTTTTGCAACTTTACCTCATGTCAAACAAAGTGTTCAATTTAATAATCAGTTGAATCTGTTAACTACTATTTCTCTTTGCAAAAATTCTTAGGTGAGCGACTCCGGGACATTTGGACCTCTTGTTTAGATCTGTCAGGTTAGTAATGTTTTGTGTATTTTGCATTTTTTATCAAACTTTTCTGTACCAATTATAAGAGTGGATGAGGGCAAAATATGCTCTATTCTCCCGCTCCGGTCAAAATATTGAGGAGAGTTGACTGCACCCCTCCACCACCACCCCTGACTCTATGGTTTAATATGTGTGTGTCTAGTATGTGTATTTCACTAGCTATCCGAAACATAGCTGGATCGACTGCTTTATTTAAGTCACGGTTGTCAATATTAAAACTGCATGGTGCCGGAAATACGATTTCGTTATTTTTTCTAAAAAACTTGTATTTGTATTTTATCAGTGTAATAGTGTAATAGTAATCATTTGAAAAGTTCAATAGATTAATACTTTGGTCGTTACCCTGCTCGGATACGACCGATACACGTGACCTCCCGGTTTACGCTTCCACCCACCACCTTCAACCACGTACCATCCGACGGTCGAGGCTAAGGTAACGTGTCTTGCCTAAGAACATACAGACGAAACTCAACGGCGTCGATGAGACTACCTACATAAAACCAGTACAGCGGAACAATAATCAGTATCTGCCTACTGACAATAAAAAAATAACGCACATGTTTAGCAATTTAATAAGAAACACATAAAAACATTACACGGATAAGTCTGTCCATTTCACATATACATTTATCATGAATTAAACCGTTTTATAATACGTTACAACTCTGTTTCTGACCCTCTATTGAGGTGTTTATTGTATGATCAGTAAAACACCATTTGCACTGATTTTATCTGTATAAAATAGTCGGGGTTTATATGTGACCTGGCCATCCGAAAACGACTAAAGTCGTCCATTCTCACGAATGATTGAAAAAGTAGAGGATTCCCGGATAAAAGCATACGAAAAAGTAAAACTACAGTCCTTTCCGGCTCGTACTCACTATACCTTATCCTAAAATCTTGGACATATCTATACAAATAAAATGGTTTTCCTACCTCACTCACATGTTCCCGACTGATGTCAACGGGAACTGTGAATTCAACGTTAGACCGTGTATGAGGCGTTCTAGGTTAGACAGGGTGGACATAAGAAATCTGGAAATCGCCGAACACGATGAATACAAACAATACTGTAGTCTCGGTTTTATTGAGAATGTTCATGAACGGTAGTGAAAACTGCTTGATGCCGTTCATGCCCTCGACTAGCCCCGGGTTGAGCATTAAAATCAGCCTTTCGAATTAATCCAGTTTCATTTTGACTTTAAACCTACTTGTATATATTTAAATACAATGTTGATTGTTCAGCTTTTCTTCGTTATTCTACCTTAGGTTTAAACATATTACTGATGAAATATAATCAACAGTTAGTAATATGCAAAAAACAATTTGCCTTCAACTATTCTTATAATTAATATTAATGACTAAACAAATGCAATGTTTATGTAGAAAAACTAACGGGACGCAGTAAGTTTGACTAAACTCGATTGCCGTGTGTCCATTTAAGGTGGACTCATCATTTGCATCTTCCAGAAATGTACTAACATCTGCTTCCTTGATGCATATCAAGATACTTCCTCAAAAGGAACCTCCATCACACTCTCCAACCTACTAGAAGCTACGATTCCCTCCATTAGATAACCCTGTAATTGTCGTAGAAAATCCGTGTCGCTGTAAGGGAGAAACTGTGACATTAGAATTGCAATCGTCAGGAAACCGTGACAGTTTCATACAATGGCATCGAATTGCAATCGTCAGTAAACCGTGACAGTTTTATACAATGGCATCGTTATGTCGAATAACTACATTATACAGGCAGTATTGACGTTTCGAAGCCGCGAAACCGATATAGTCAACCGATACCACTATTTGGTGACCTGTTTTCATCGAGAATTACCGGGTTTACCCCCAGTGTGAGTAGGGATAACACAAATAAACATAAAAAAATAAAAAAAATGAATACATAATAAAATACATGATGGCCATACCACGAGAACTTAGGGCCATAAATAGCATTTATTCGGGTAGGTTTGCTTATGATTTCTTCGAGAATGCCGAATATCTCCACTAAACGAGTCCTTTTCCATGTTGCTAATGTCAATATGATTCTGCATGCACTTGTCAAGTCCCTATCCCGACATCAGCAGCAAATTTTGCAACAGATTTAAACCTTTTATAAACCTACTGACTGGCGTATGTATAACTTACATATTTTGAGAATCCAAACTCAATAGACACACTATAAACGGTTTTAACCAGTCAGACCAAACACCAAAACTGGAGTTACCAACTCGTAATTCAATTTTCGCGATATTCAATCACGAGTGTTTGTAGAATATAAAAGTAATATAAACCTATACTTTTAATCGGAACATCAACATTTTATTTTTATATACGTTTACATATTATAAACTGTTTTGTATTGTAATTGTGCCTGTTTCCTTTAAAGCTACAGACCCTCTATATAAATCGATTTCTTCTTTGTAGGCGTGTCTTTATTTGTAACTTTATGTTCACCAGCTCATGTCGAAATCGGGTATTTAAGCGAGCAAATATAACGCAGGACATCATTTATTGTATAGACATCGACCAGTGCACATCGAACCTGTACACAGGTAACATTATGATTTACAGAAGAAAAAAAGATTTGTCTCTTTCGGGACTCGAACACACGACCTTCTGATTTCAAGTCAGGTGGTCTACCACTGAGCTATAACGCTGCTGGAGAAAATGGTATACAAACTACAATGTATTATGAGGCAAAATAACTTAACATATATTTGAACGCAAATCAAGATGAATCCATAAATATATAGACCATCTTGTCGGACGTGTAAATTAGCATTGACTGGTGTAATACTATATGTTATCAATATGAAACCAATATTCCGCCTCAAAACAACCATATATCGACTTGTTATTTAGCGCATGATGAGTTTGTTTGTGTGCTAGTTATTACGTAATGCCTATTTAGTGTTAATAATGCTAGAACAAACCAATAAATAGCCTTGGTCCAGTGGTTAAATATATACGGCCTTCAAAACTTCAAAGCGCAACGGCTGTGGTTCAACTCCCGTTCCGGGCAAGTACTTTTTTTTATCACATATATTCTGAAGCTGTATATTTATCGATGTTACCTGTACGAAGGCTAAATAAAATTTGATATTTTACGCATCGATTTCTGCCTTATATACCGACTTTTGGGGTGTTCGTCGATTTGAAACTATTTCACACGTGACTCATTCATATTCATGAGTTAATA
This sequence comes from Cyrtodaria siliqua, assembly GCA_037043455.1. NCBI lineage: Eukaryota > Metazoa > Mollusca > Bivalvia > Adapedonta > Hiatellidae > Cyrtodaria > Cyrtodaria siliqua. The sequence goes on along the minus strand of JAWPHD010000402.1, from coordinate 407,991 downwards.
TAGAGGGTCTGTAGCTTTAAGGTTACCCAAATACAACTAAAACGGTCAGGTCCCGTCAAATTGGAAAACAAAAATTGTGGGTAATCTGAGAAAGTATACAGTAAGAATCACGTTGTTAATATCGGCGGGGTAAGGGATCGCTTAGCACAGATGTGTGCGCGTTATTTACTCCATATCATTCCGTAATCACAAAGAAATGATAAATAAGCAACCAGAATCAAGGCTTTTGTTTACTGTTTTTTTTTTAGCCATGTACGCGTTCAAAAAGTCAATATTTAAACACAAATATTACAAAAAGTACGGAAGCAGAGCCAGTAATACCATTTTGTAAATTAAATCCTATTAAACAGGGTGCTGGTGGTTGGCTGCTCGCGGTGGTCGGCTGCTCGCGGTGGTTGTGGTTGGCTGCTCGCGGTGGTTGGCTGCTCGATGTCCACCTTCTCGTGCACGGGAGCAGCAGTGACAAGAGCAATTTATGCATGTCCAGCGACGAAGTTTTTGTTGTAGGAAAAAAGGGCTTTTTCAAGTTCCATGTAAAACCATAAACATGGGGGAAAGAAGTGTCAGAGGTATATAAATGCCCGATGTCTACGTGGTTTTGATTCCAGACACCGGCACGCCTTGTGGAGCATACATAAACGTATTACATATAATACCGTTTCAAAATGTAATATAACTGAATTGGGTTTTAAGGCGCACCAACACATGAAAGGTTATATGGCGCCTAACAGGTATGAACAAGCCAGGCTCATCCTTCATGTACATCGAGATAAAATATGGGAAATGGGCCTAGAACCTTCTCACCCTGAACTGCAGCGTTACTGCAAATGCTATCGTAGAAACTCCATTTACGCTGGAGCCACGTTTATCGTTTTCCTGCCACTGCTCTTTTGATGTGAGCGAGATGGCACCTGAAACAATGCAGGGATCATGATGAAGACCTTTAATGAAAATGAACAAAAAAATGATTAAACGAACATGAATTTAGGGGGATTCTACCCCTCTGCCTACCCCTCCAAACTATTTATACATATATAGGACAAATTAATAACATTTATACATCAAGCAATACATGTCGCATTACCAAATATTTTACAATCAGACAATTAGTTTCATATGAGTACAGAGTTTAAATAATAGTATTTAAACAAACCATATATTGACATGTATTATCATATGTATGACTCTTGCGGATACGAAACATAAATGGTACAATGTACTCAGCTTACATACAAAAATGATTATGCATCAACCATATAAACAATAATATAAAATTGTAAAACATAATGTGAACCATTGAAAGTAGTGTTTCATTTTCTATTGTTTAGTACTTAAAATCTCAAATATGTGCACAGATATATATCTATAGAAGGAGATAAAGAACATTCACAACAGGCAATACGACATCCTAACAATGTCAGCTGCCTGCTGGCTTTAACAAAACACTTAACCATAACAGCATGAAGTGAATCAATGCGTTTGTTAGCCGTTATTGGCCGTGAACGCGGTCCATTGTCAATTTAAAAAGCAATTTTAATGCTAATAGTCAGACTGATAAGCGTGCTTTTTAATATAATAATGCAAGTAAGTGCGCCCAAAATGGTTAAATGTCAAATTAACAATTTAAAAAAAAAAGAAGATTTATGTAGTTGAATGTGTATTTTGTCAATAATATGTATTCTTATAGTGATAAAGAAACAAAAGACTAGAATGATAAAAGGTATTGATATTCCGAGACTTCTTCAAAGCGTCAAGAACGTGAGCGACAAGAGATTTTCACTGCTATTTTATTTTGCAGATTCATCAAAACACGTATACAAATATTTATAAAAACACAATATTATTTAAAAATATGACATATATGTGACAGCGAGCGTCAAAAAGACTGGATGAAAAAGCGACAAGAAGAATATCGCATACAACGCGGCTAAGAAGAAAAGGCGACATGAACACCCAGCTCAGAAAATCAGCGACAAGAAGAAATATACATACGTCTATGTGTCAAATATTTCCATTTTTTTATAAAGAAAAATATATTACATGGAATATTGTATCTCCGTGCGTCAAACGACAAGAAATATTACCATACATGTAAGATACGATAATATCATATTTTGAGTCGGCAAGACATACAAACAATACAATTGTGAGAAAGCTGTTTTTGAAAGTTTCCATTTTACTTTTTAAGAGATGCCGGTTTGCTTTTCTGCATACATGTATCTTTCTTGGTTTTAGTTTAAGCAGTCTGGGGCGGAGATCTGCTTCTACACAGAAGGCTGAGTGATCGCTAACGTCATGGAGAGTATAGACGTTATTTATAAGAGAGTCATTAGTAGTTAAAATAAGATATTGTGTATTTTGTAACCTGGTGGATTCTGTGACCATTGGAGTAAGATTAAAATCATCTATAATGTATACTGAAAGGAAAAAGAAACGCAGGGTGCGTATTTCCGCTATATATTGCATATACTGTACACTTAATTCCATATATATTCCAAGGAAATCCCAAGATGTTTTGTAAAAAAGAAAAGTGCAGTTAGTTAGAGAAAGTACACAACTGTGATGTTGTAGACGTTTTAATCACAGTACACGTTGTAACAAGAAATTCATAAATGCTGAAGTTCCTCTTTCAAAAATTTAGCCCGTTCAGTACTGTATTTAATGTTAAGTGATTGCAACATTTAAAGCCTAAGTTTGCTCACCTGCTTGAGCAAAATGCGCATTCTGACGATAATGAAACTTTAAAGGGGTAACCATTGGTGTGTTCAGTGCTGTTTAAACCGTCTTTCTAAAAGGACAGGCCTAATGTCGCCCTGTACCATTCGATTAGCAGTAGCATATTAAACATACAATATATAGCGGAAATACGCACCCTACGTTTCTTTTTCCTTTCAGTATATATGAATGTTTGATAAGTACTGCAGTATTGACCGTCATGGTTTATAGATGGGATGTTATCAGTCCGTGAGAATTCGGGAGGATGAAGTCACCAATTAGCCATATTGTGCCATTTGCTTTCGTTATCAGTTCAAGAGATTTCCTAAGTTCTTCTGTGCTTACTTCATCCCGTTCATGTGGTTGTAGAATGCACCTATGTGTAGTGGTTTGTTCCCGACTATTTCTAGTTTCATGTTATTTCACAATTTGTCGTGAACTGCAGTTGGTGGGAGCATATACAAGAACGAAGACTCCGCCACTTCTTTTACCACTGTGGGGCATATCCTCTCTGGGAATAGTGTACCCTTCTTGTATGAACGCACTATTTTTAATCTCTGGAGCTAGCCAGGACTCTGTGCCATCTACACAGGAAACATATCTAGGCATGGAATTTGTATATTTTACATATGTGATACATATGTATTCCACATATGTATTTCATATGAAAGTAACACACAGAGAATAATAAATGGGTATTTTCATATCACATCCTATATCAGACCTGAGACACCATATCAGCCCGAGAGCTTTAGACTTGCCAACTTCAGGGAGGAAACGATAATATTATTAATAGTTGTAATCCCATTCTGATGTGTTCACGTCTGTCGCGTAAGTGTAGATCTTCACCACATTTCTTTTACGAAATTTAATTTAAAATGAATTCCATTGAATTTGAAATTGTCTAATTCAGAATATGAATGGTCACCCGTGGTTATTTCATCCACAGATGGTTCTATTTCATTGAGTTTATTATAAATTTGTTAAACTCTCTTTATGGTCCGTGTAGTATGTCTTATTGTTTTTTTATTTTACTTCTATCTATCTATCATCTCTTTTATTTCATCTTCTTAACATTACTGAGGCTGGCGTGGCGCAGTCGGTAGCGCGGCGGATTTGTAACCGGAGGCCCCGGGTTTAATCCTCCGTGGTGCCACTGAGTTCCGTCGGTGTGTTCTTGGGCAAGACATGGATGGGGACGTAAACCGGGCGGTCCCGTGTATCGGTCTATCCTCCGAGCACGTTAAAGAACCATAGGAATCTATTCGATAATAAGAGTAGGGCAGGTTCCCGGATTCCTATGTATCCTTCCCCTCTCTCTGGGGCGGCTCTAAATAACCTATACTGTGTTGAGCCGTTAAACAACATTCAATTCAATTCTTAGCATTACTAGTCGAGTTATTTCCGTTGAGTTATGATCAAAGATAACAGCTCAACGTACACATGTAGATGTAGATGTTTAGCCAATAATCTGTCGCAAAAATAGGATGGAATGCAGACGACAAACCTCCGATTGACCACAACGCGTAACAACTCGGAAACAGTCGTAACTTATCGGTTATTTCCGTATCACTCCGCTGAAAGAGTCATAAAGAACATTCGGTTATTTCCGTGATATGATGTGATAAAGCTTTACTGACCGATTGATATGACTAGCTAGGTCTATGTCGTATCGTATATTCAAAAACAACGTATTTATAGGGAAGTATATGATAAATGTGTATTACATATGAAAATATTTTTTTACGAAATAATATTAAAACTTAAACAGGTTGTTAAACCATTTTCTACAGTATTCTGCTTTTTTTTATAAATACTTTATGTATTCTATGCATAATAATTTCATATGAAATACATATGTATACATTTCATATGTGGCACAGGTGTATTATTTTAACATGAAAAATATATGTGGTACATATATGACACATATGTATCATTTACATATGTGGCACATATTAAATATCATGATGCACATACGAATGAAACATGCAAATAATAAGAAAGTAATACATATGTGGCACATGTCATAACATTTTTCCTGTATAGGATTTCTGGCTTTTTTGTTTCTATAAGTGATTTGAACTCACCAATTTTATTTAATATGGACCTAAAGTTTACGTTTAGAACTTTTATATTTCGTGTTTTGTTTTCAGCTTTTATAGTATTAAATGTATTGCCTTTAATTGTTGTAGAGGTGAGTATTGGGTCGGAGTCATCAGTCATTTGAATCGGCTCTGTGAGGAAAACATTGATGTGTCAAAGTTTGATGTACTAACATTTGGTAAACCACAGCTAAGACAGAGCCACGAATATGCATCGTGGTAAGCATGTATTTTATATGTATTTAATTGACATCCCAGAAGACACACTATTATACCAATCCTCACAACCATCAGACGATATCCCATCCCCACCTTCCACTTTACTGCTTTTTGGCAATGTCTACATGGGTACTTTGGTGGACTAGGATCCGGATTTAAGTGAACGTCGTTAAACAGAGTAACCAATAACACACTTAGATAACATGATAAGCACAACTCATGTTTGATGGCCTGTTCTGTGCCAGTTTATACCAGTGTGTAAGTTATATACTGAAAGGAAAAAGAAACGTATAATCAAACAATTGCCTATACTACACTATTATAAGTATACATCTAATTCTACGTAATATTCCACATATACGTGCTTTGTACAATAAAGGGGCTACAACTAATTTCAGAAAGGACAACTGCGTCATGTAGTAGACCTTTTAATCAAAGAATATTTCGTTACACGAAATTCATAAATGATGAAGTTTCGCTTGAAATGTCAAGCCATTTCAGTAAATGTGTTTAATGATAAGAGATTGCAACGTTTAAAGCCTAAGTGTGCTCATCCGTTTGAGCCAAATGCGCATTATGTCGATAATGAAACTGTAAAGGGGTAACCATTGGTGTGTTCGGTGCTGTTCAAACCTTCTTTCCAAAAACGAAAGGACAGGCCTAATGTCTCCCTCTGCCATTTGATTAGCAGTAGCATATTAAACATACAATATACAGCGGAAATACCCATTATGCGTTTCTTTTTCTTTTCAGTATATGTCTGTGTTTAGTACTTATCATGGGCTAGATGAGGGAAAATGGGTCATGTTGACTGTAGCTATTCCGACACCCTTCTCCATATCCACGTGGTTTGAATGTAGATGTTGCTGTTCAATATATGTGAGTGCAAGGAACGATAACTCTGCGTGGAGATTGGTTGCTGTTAAGAGCAACACTAAACTCAAAATAATACCTGATAACACCTTGGCATACCTGGAGCAATCCACAACAAAAACAACAATAACATATTGGTCAAAATTATTTTTTTAGATATGCAATTACACTGATTTACACATCTTACCAGGTATTATTTTGAGTTTAGTGTTGCTCTTAACAGCAACATCTACATCTCAAATGAGGAACGACTGTACTCTGGGTAGAGATTGTTGACGTTAAGCGATTCAAATAAAGAACGACAACTCTTGACAAACGATAAAACGGAAACGGTATAATTCGTCGACGAATACCCGAATACTGACAATTTACACAGCTCACCTTTCCTTATACTGTCCTGCCTGTTCTTGTGTGAAACAAGGGGGATTGTATCAACAAACTCGGGCTTCTTTATTTTTTAGCTTTATTTTTTAATAAAAAAACACTTCATTGTTTTGATTTTATTAAATATCGACGATTGGCATTTTAATTTATCGTTTTGAAAAGTAATGAACACATTTCGGTCACGGCGCATGCGTTGTGGACATTACTTGCCATGAAATGTGTAGCTTTTCCTTTGTTATTTTGGTTTATTATTTTAAACCAAAAATTATCTCCCATTGAATTCTTCTGTTTCCCTGGGTTCGTATTCATAAAGCTTTTTAGCAATATCATAACTTAAGTCAAAAGTTTCAATTTTTAAACATATTTTACTATTGTTTTGACATATTCTTTATAGTTTTAATACAGTTATAAATCTATCTTAAAATAGACGTCCTTTAGTGTCGCCGAGAGGTTAATAAGAACATTTGAAAACAATCTTAAATTCTGACTTCAAGTAATCTTTTCGACTCAAGTTGCTTTATGAATACGGGCCCTGGAGATGGATACTCGCGCTCCTCATGTTCAGCTTCCAATGTTTTGGTTACATTACCTATTTTATTTTTAAACGTAATTTGATTGGCTGGCGGACTTAATTCATCCAATCAACGTTCAGTTGACGTTAAGCGATTCAAATAAAGAACGACATCTCTTGACCAACTATAAAACGGAAACCTTATATCTCGTCGACGAATACCGCCTAGATCTTCACCGCGTGCACGTCGCAGCGTGGGCACTGATGACACTCATGATGTTTGTGTAGGGGTCGCCTTGCCAGCCTTATACACCATTACTGGTATTGAGCACTTTATTCGTGTATTGTGATCAAATACCGGTACTACTGAACTGCAGAATTAACAGTTCAGTAGGCTTGAATGTCATTTGACCGAGAGTGAAGATGTCTCCTGCGTCCCGTCACAGCACACATCATCTGATGGCCACACTGAAGTTTGAAGTCAGAAGTCCGGAGCCGAGAGCTACACCGCCTCAACGGATCGACGCCGAGGACAGAAGACTGAAAACTGAAGACGGAAGAGGGCCATCGGGTGGTGTGTGCGGCGCAGGGGTGATACTGTGATGGGTGTGGCTCTAAAGGGGATCGTCCAGTAGCGTAGACAGCACCACCTAGTTGTCGTTCCAGATCCCCCATTTCACCGCCACAGCGACAACCACAGAACGAAAGCGACATCTACCTACATACAATCAACAGAGACGACTACACAGCATCACAGCAGCACCAGATCAACCTACAAACACATCTAGAAAAGACAAGACTCTATTGTGCCCATCGCGTCAGGGTTACCTCGACGTGTTAGTTGGCGGACGGTCTATAAACCTTCGAAATAAACACACACACACACACTCGTCGACGAATACCCTAATACTGACAATTTCACGATCCGTCGATTAATCGGAACAATTAAGTATGAACAGTACGTAGAGTAGTATACAGTCTTTACAATGCAATGCGATTTATTTTTCTTCGTTTAGTTAATACAACCTAGTATTTTAAGAATGTGTTTCTGTTGGTTTATACTGATCCAAAGCCTCCTCTGTGGTAGTTGCCAACCGGTGTCGCACAGGGGCGTAGCGTGGCATACTCCTTTACTACCGGGAGTCATTTGAACAAAATAAATAAAACAAAACCTAAAAAAAGCCTTAAATATCAGTGGGGTAATTTTGGATTTTGGAAAATTTCCACTTTTTGCGAGCATAAAATGTCTATATGCCTGACAAACATTGTTTATACGAGCACCATAGTAACAAAATTGGTCCAAATATGAAAAGAAAACCTTCTGAGAGGGACACCTCCTCACAGCCTCTCCCCCACTCGAGGCTTCGCACCTCGTATTATGAGTGTATGGCACACAGGCCACGCTACGCCCCTGAGTCGCGTCATGCGTGGCAATTTTTGTGTTAACGAGACTCTAGTATAAAAGGCGTAAGGGCGACAGGTTAGGGCGCATATATACATAGTAAAATACGGCATATCTTTAAACTGATAAGCTTGGTTTTCAAATATAAAGACACAACATATCTTCAATTCGACTTCGAGTGTTGTGGATTTGAACAGTGTTTAAAGTAGGAATAGTGCCTGGAGACGTTTTCGTGATGTCATTCTCATTGCTGATTATTAGCTGTATATGCGCAGAAGCAGGTAAAACTATTTCCCGTTAACCATGTTCACGTCCCTATCTCGCCAACAACTGACAATTTTTATAACATATGTTCACCGTTTCTAAACCTATTGCAGACGAGGTATGCATATAACTTACATTACATATGTTGAGAATCAAAACTCTGTAGACCCAATATAAACGGTTTTATTCAGCTAGGTCAAACCCCACAACTACGGCGTCGAATTAAGAGTTACCAACTCATAATTCATTTTACGCATGTTTAATCACGGGTAGTTTAAGAACACGTGAATAAAACTATACTTTTATTTGACACATATACAGTATTATAGGACCGGAACACCTAGATAGAGTTTTGATAAGTGATTTTTTAGTGTAATTATGCCGTTATTTGGCGGACTAGATTCTTTAACTATCAGTTTTCAACGTTCCAATCTCAGTGTAAGAATTCATGATCAAAATATGTTAGAAGGACACATGGCAATCTTGATTTGTCAAAAACTCACGATGTCCAGTTAGTTTTTCTACATATCTTAAACTTAGTATAAAGCTAATTGTTTTTGCATAAACAACATAAATCTGATGATTAAATTGCACCAATAATGTATTTACATCTATGATAGTATAAGACGAACAAATGAAAACTCCAACATTTATTTAATTTTAAGTTTAAAGTCAAAATGATACTGGATAGATAAAATGAGATGCTAATTTCAACGCCTGATAAACAACTCAAGGTTGCCGTGTGTCCCTTTAAGATCATACGATAAACTTGCTTAATCTTATCAAAGTTAAGGTAGTTAAAGACGATTGTTGGACAGTAATTTATTTCATCTTGCGTTTTATAATTGTCGATATGCATTTCTGTCATAATGTATCATTGTTTGTTGTATATACTGACTGAATATAAATTATTACTACATTATTTCCTACAGCCTATGCGTCGTGTCCGGCAGGCTGGCTAGGGTACAAAACAGAATGCTACCAACTGAACGTTAATTCCATGAAAAACTGGGTCGATGCTGCGGTTTGTATTGTTTCTTTTCTATTTTCTATAAAGAGAGTTATGGATAGTTTCAGCACTTTATGTTATTTAATAGCTAGCATAACCTCCAGTGTAAAATCACTGTTTAAAGTGGCAATCCCTCCAACAACAGCAACAAAAACACTGTTTAAAGTGGCAATCCCTCCAACAACAGCAACGAAAACACTGTTTAAAGTGGCAATCCCTCCAACAACAGCAACAAAAACACTGTTTAAAGTGGCAATCCCTCCAACAACAGAAACGAAAACACGGTTTAAAGCGGCTATCCCTCCAACAACAACAACATTTTACCACATATGTACACCGTTTCTAAACCTACTGATGACGAGGTATGTATATATAACACATATTTTTATATTTATTCATTTTACGTATATTCAGTTACGGATGTTTTAAGACCTGAACACCTGAATAAGAGTTTTGGTAAACGGTTTTGTAATTCTGCGTTTATTTGGCGGGTTAGTTCCTGTAACAATATTTATAAATACATTTACTTTACATGCCCATGCAATAACAAATGTGTATTGGCCATCTATTTGATAATTACTATCTTCCTGCAGACTGTTTAACATAAATCTTCTTCGGGATGCTTCAATTACTCCTCACGGAGTCGGGTCACATGATTTGATCCTGTATTCACAAAACTTCTCAACTTGAGTATGCACTCAAAAACACTTTTGAAATCACACACACACACACACACACACACACACACACACACACAAATAATTCAAGTCCCTAAACATTCATACTGAAAGTGTAAAATATTTTAAATATTATGCATAGCATAATCATTTTATTGGACATTAAAAGTTGGGTTTGAGTGCATACTAAGTTGAGAAGTTTTGTGAATACGTTTCCCGGTGCATACTATCTACTAGCATGTCCAGATACTTTTTTTTTAAATCAAGTTAACATTGCTTGCTATAGTACGCAAAGTTGAGTATGTGATTTTTACTTTTTAAAACAAGGACAATGTATATAGTATTATATAACCAAAGTTATTGTTGTTTGCAGACAGACTGTCGCGACTCTGCTTCACATCTTGCCTTCGTTAATTCTGCGGAGGAAAACACGTTCTTAGCCGGCCATCTAATGAGATTAATGAACTCCAGTAAGTGTGAGGCGTATCCTGCGGCGGGGAGGTCTAATTGGTTTGCAGGGTGGCGAAACCACTGGACTTTTTGATAGGTTTCACGGCAAACAAAATGTAAACAAAGCGCTCGATTCGGGATTTTTCTGCATAACTTCTTAACAATTGACTTTACTTCAATAAAGCGCGCATAGCCTTACAATGTCAGCTCTTTCCTTCACCGCAGGGGTCACTTGGGTTCATTCAGTACTTTCTGAGATTAGCCCTCCCAAAATGTACACGGTCATAGATTTCTTTCGTTTCCAACACTTTGGAAGGGCTAATCTCAGAAAGTACTTTATAAATCAAATGGCCTGTTATGGCGGAAAAGAGTTCACTTTGGAGGGATGTGTGCACTTTCAAACAGTTGATTAAAATTCGATAACTACTAAGAACTTCACGAAGCGAACAGCTACCTGAATCGAACGTTTTGTGTACAGTTTTTTTGCCGTGAAACCGATCAAAACGTCGAGTGGTTTCGCCGCCCTGATTTACCAAAGTATGTATATGTCAAAGTTGTTTCTTTACCCAACAAGCATGTGTCTACTGAAAAACGTACTTAGCAATTCAATTTTTGTGAATCTGTGTGTTAGAATGTGTGACGTACGTGTATTCTGACTACCACTATTCCCCTATCTTACTCTACTCATTTTCTTTTCTTATTTCCTAACCTCTATAATCTTATTGAATCGAAGTTTGAACTATTCGCATCTTCTATTAGTGTGCTTATTATTTGATTGCAATTGTAACATATACACTATGTACCTAGACACATTGTTTAGCTCTGCTGCCTAATTGGCCAGTAGTGCTTTTTCAACGAGCATGTTGTCCGTCGTCTGTATCGTCCGTCCGTCCGTCGTCCGTTAACTGGATTATGTCAAAACTCCAGAAACTTAATTTTACATTCGATCTTTACCGAACTTGGCCGGAGTCTTTATATCAATGCAAGCTCGGAAGAGTTCGAAAACCACCAATATCGGGTAATAAAATCGGAGTTAAGACCCTTGATTTAATGAAAAATGTTATATTTTGCATTGTCAACACTCCAGTATCTTTACCAAACTTTGCCAGATTCTTAATATTGATAAAATCTCGGATTAGATGTTTGAAAACTAGCAATATCAACACATTAACATCAGAGTTATGGCTTTTGATTTAATGAAAACTGATACAGATTGCCTTGTTAACACTCTTTTATCTTCATTTTGCATCCGATATTTACTTGTTCAGAGAAAACGTATACGTTTGAAACCACTTTAATCGAATTATAGACATCGTTATAGCCTTTGATTTAATGGCAAATGTTATATGTTGCCAAATACTCTAACACCTTCATTTTGCATCAGATCTTTACCAAAACTGGTCAAAAGTCTTATTATGAATACAAACTCTGACAATCTTGAAAATCAAATATGGCCCGTGATTTATTGAAAAATGCTATATTTATGGCTCCCCCACACAAAGTGTGGTAGGGGAGCCATATTGATTTTGTGCTTTCTGTCTGTCTGTCTGCGTGTCTGTCTGTAGGTCTGTGTCACAAACGATGTCCGATCAATAACTAGAGAATGGTTGGACCTAGGGTCCTTAAACTTGGAAGGATGGTTGGTCATGACCAGTAGATGACCCCTATTGATTTTGGGGTCACTAGGTCAAAGGTCAAGGTTGCGGTGACATTAACTATCAAAACGATGTCCGATCAATAACTAGAGAATGGTTGGATCTAGGGTCCTCACACTTGGAAAGATGGATGGTCATGACCAGCAGACGACCCCTATTGATTTTGGGGTCACTAGGTCAAAGGTCAAGGTTGCGGTGACATTGACTATCAAAACGATGTCCGATCAATAACTAGAGAATGGTTGCACCTAGGGTCCTCAAACTTGGAAGGATGGTTGGTCATGACCAGCAGAAGACCCCTATTGATTTTGGGGTCACTAGGTCAAGGTCAAGGTTGCGGTGACATTGACTATCAAAACGATGTCCAATCAATAACTAGAGAATGGTTGGACTTAGGGTCCTCAAACTTGGACGGATGGTTGGTCATGACCAGCAGATGACCCCTATTGATTTATTTATTTTTTAATTTATTTATTTATTTATTCATTTTTAAATTATGTTTATTATTTTTTTTTTTTTTTTTTTTTTTTTTTTTTTCATTATTTTTTTTTTTTGAATTTTTGCATAAAAAGTTTTAGGGTCGGCCCCTTAAAAAATATGGTCGGTCGGGTTACCTGATCCACAAATATTTTTTTATGTGGCCTTACTGATACAGATATTAGATAAAGTCACAGGGATATTGAATATCAAAACGATCTCAGATCAATAAAGAAAAGTTGGACCTAGAGTCGTCAATTATGTCTGTTCGAGAGAGTGGGGGAGACATACGTTTTTGTCCCATGGACAATAACAATTTCTAGTATGCTTTGTTAATCTGTAGCTACTTCATTTTACTAAAATTGTTCAGAATGCTTATATCAAAACAAACTTGGACAAGTTTGAAAATCAACCATATCTGACTCATACGAACTCTACCCACGCGCACCCACCCTAATCTCCACTCCTACTGTTTTAATGTGTTTTGTTTTATGACGATTACTATGTCATAGAAGAAATCGTGGACAACATAAACAAAACTAGCCATGTTTGACTAGAAAAGACAGAGTTGCATCTTTAATATCAACAAAAGCTCAGGAATGTTTGAAGACCAAACATATCTGACTCCCACCACACCACCCTTGCCAATTTGAACAAGTTCATCTACGGGCCTCTGGTTATTTTATTGAATCCCGCAAACTATATTACATATAAAATAAATTGCACAAATTGCCATGGCTCTTTATAGCAAGTAGAGCGATACACGCCCTCATGTAACTCTTGCTTTTTGTATTGTGATATATATATGAAAACGACCGCTATTTATGTTATTATCCCCACGCTTTGAAAAAGCAAGAGATTAAAACCGCTGCCATTGGTAAGTCTGTCTGTCCGTCTGTCCGTCCGTTACCGTATCTCCTCCTTAAACACTGAGCAGAATGCTACCAAACTTACTGGATGACTTCCCAACATGATAACAGCGATCAAGAGCAATATATTATTGGCTCCGTACCCAGGAACCCTCAGGGTGGGGGTCACAAGGTCAAAAACACTAAACATTTAATTACACCGTCATTTTCCCTTGTTTTTGCGCATAACTTGGTTCAAGACATATATAGATATGTCTTGTGAACTAATGATACAGTGATGCTAATGATTAATCATCTTACTGACATAATATAACCCGCCCATAGTTCACACTCCAGTGTGCCCAGTTGTACCTGGATTTCCTATCAGGGCGGAGGGACTATAATCCTTAAACACGCACGCATGCACGTACAACCTGCAATGTACCCGACGTCTTTAGTCCAAGCTCTATTGTACATATACCTTTAGAACATCCTATTGGTTAAAAGGTTGAAGGACTATTACCCTTAGAACTACACATACACACATAAACACACACACCACACACACACTGTATCAGCATAAGGTGGTCCGAGAATTAACTTTCATACCCCATCCAACCCCTTCTCCAAGAAGCGAAAACGGGGTTGGCTGGGGTATGAAATAAAACCTTAATATCGGATTGAAAGTTTGCATATTGTAAAATTAAAACATTTAATAGGTACTTTTAAACAGGTTATATCATTTTTTCAGTAAAATGTTTTTTAAACATGTTTTATTGTCGAAATATCCGTTATAAAATCCCGCTAATACAAGCTTTCCCATCGCTTAATGGAATTAAGGTGGGAACACGTAATGAGAGCATCGGATTTGCATGTGGGAGGTTCTTGGTTCTGTTCCTCTGGCCACGATTCCCCTGGCCACGTCATACCAAGGACTTTAAAATGGGAGTAGTTACTTGTCACTCTTGTAATGGGTAGTGCTGCTATGACTGGTCGACCTGGTGTCAGAAAAAAAAAATTACACTGTATCAGGGAAGAAAAAGCATTTTTGGGTTTCCCCTAGAACCCAGCCTGCTACAAATTCAATACACTGTAAAAATGTTTATATGTTTGCATATAACTTGGTATATAAATGTTCATTTATGAAAGATAAACAACATACAATTTCATTATTTCAAGCTTTGATGTCTGCCTAGATGTCGGGTAGGGTGTAGGGGTAATGTAGGGTAGGGTAATATGGAGACAGTCACCTCTGAACAGATTTCAACAACATTTAGAGTACAACTTCCACACATGAGAACAGGGAGGGGCAAATGCTAATCAGTTTTGTCTCCCAATCCAATTTGGATACAGCGTCAAATATTTGTTTATTCGTGAAGAACGCGTGGGGATTTGCGATGGCGTACCGTCGAATTCGTTCTAGTTAAAACTTGTTGTCCGAACCCAGTGTTCATTATAGTAATACAAATGTTCAAATCAACGTGTGTGTTGCTATATTTGTCTCCCACTCCCATCCGCATACCTCATCTCATTTCCACAGGTGGGATTCTAAGTTTAATACCCGCATTAGCACTAAACGACTTCAGTTCTTTGTCACTCAGATTCATTTTCTAATGTGTACGCCTAGTGAAAGTGTCTTTTATCTATTCTTAATGCTCACACGTCTCGGCATTATATACAATAATGTATGGGCGGCCATTTCCGCCAAAAGATCATCCAGTCAAAGATGAATTAATTCATCGGTATTATATTTAATTCACTGTAACTTTAAAAATAATCCGGAGTGAAGCAACGCAAGAGAATGTAACCATATGTATATAAGCGTTCAACTTAGGCCTTGCAAAACATTATGTGTGTTTAGGGTAACCCGACCCTACCTATTTTATCTGTTGAAACCTATCATTTGTTTTCCAATTTACCAGAAAAATATAAAGATCAAGGCTGTTTTGGGTAAAAAGAATGTAATGTTCCTATATAAAAAAAAAAGGAAACAATCCGTACCTAAACTACCTACGTTTTTTCTGGCATGTTACCCCCCAACACACATATTTTTTCATTTGGCCTTATTACGGAAGTATAGCCCACCTATGGACGCGTGCAATCTATCAGACTTCAAACTTCGAAATTCGGAGTTCAGAAGTACAACACACTTGGCATTGTCACCCTTCTGTGTCTGGGTTTGAGTAGGTTACAGTGGAGAGAGGAAGGGTGGCAGGGAGCGCGCCTACATAAATCCTCGAAAAAATACTCACCAACCTCAAATTGCGGACATCCTTGTTGAAACCCGGACCAATACCCTTTAATTGGATTCACTAGATAAATTCCAGACCGCCCCTGCCCCCACCGTGCTCTTAATGTTTCTTTAGGCCCTCAGGAAACTAGTAAAATAGCAAAAACTACCTTAAAAGTGAGGCACTGCATGTTTTATGCATAGTTATAATCAATAAGTGTCATTTAAAAAGTTGATTGTGAAATGTGTCCCCTTTACTATATATAATATTGTTTCAAGACTACCATGTGTCCCTTTAACAAATCGTGAGGTGTTTTCTGACGTTGTCGTTTTTTAAATATTTTTAGCTCTACTGATGAAAGAGCATGTTGATGTCAAATCCAAGATGGCCGCCAAACCTAAAATTAGATTTTTAAAAAACATGTTGGTATCGACAACTTCTTGAAAATTATAAGTGATATTAATATGGGACTTTCCTAAAATTATCAGCATGACATGACGTTGGTCCTTGTCGAAAATCGTTTTGATTCGACGTTAAACATGGCTGCCAGCGGCCATCTTAGTTTACACAGAGTTATATAATATAGTAAAAACTTGTAGCGACTACTCCTCTGAAACTACTGGACGGATTTTTATGAAACTTCACGGGAATATTGATCTTGATGTCTGATTGTTCCTGGAAAAAAATCAGTCAGCCGGCCAGAAATTCAAGATGGCCGCCATGGCTAAAAATAGATTTAAAAAAACATTTTGTAGCGACTACTTCCTGAAAACTATAAGTGATATTGATATGGGACTTTTTCTAAAACGATCAGCATTACATGCGGTTGGTCAGTGTAGAAAATAATTTTGATTCAATGCTAAACATGGCTGTCTTTTTTTTACATAGAGTTATATAGTAAAAGCGTGTAGCGACTATTCCCCTGAAACTACTTGACGGAGTTATCTGAAACTTCACAGGAATGTTGCTCTTGATATCTAGTTGATCCTAGCAAAATTTCAGGTCGGCCAAAAGTTTAAGATGGCCGCCACGGCTAAAAATATTTTTTTAAAAACAAATTTGTAGCGACTACTTCTTGAAATATATCAATGATATTGATATGGGACTTTTTCTAAAATGATCAGTATGACATGATGTTGGTCCTTGTTGAAAATTGATTTGATTCAATATTAAACATGGCTGCCGCGGCCATCTTTGTTTTCATAGAGTTATATAGTAAAAACTTGTAGCGACTACTCCTCTGAAACTACTTGACAGATTTTCATGAAACTTCACAGGAATGCTGATCTAGTTATCCAAAACCTATCAGTAGAGGTTCAAGGTCATTGACCTCTCGTTTTTGTTGTTTTTTGTTTTGTTTTGTTTTGCTTCTTTTAAATTATATTCAAATGAAATTATTTCGAAAACATAATGCACATGTGTGTTTTAACTATACATAAATGGGTTGTCTATTTACTCAAGGTGTTATACACAGCGACAGTAGATCATGCGTGTGGATCGGTGGCTCGGATGACCAAGAAGAAGGCTTCTGGGAATGGTACGGCACGGACGAGCCCATTCTGGAATATATCAACTGGGGCCCAGGTATGTTCAACGACATGCATGGATAAGGTTACTATCGAATTACTTCTTAGGTTCGTCATATTAGATAGCTAGGATGATCTAGAATATTTCATGAAATAGCATGTCACGAACAAGACCATTCTGGATTATATTACCTGGTTCCCAGATGCTATTCTGGAATATATCAACTGGTTCCCAGGTGCATTAAAGGGCATGTAGGAGCCCATTCTGAAATATATCAACTGGTTCCCAGGTTCATTAAACGGTATGTAGGAGCCCATTCTAGAATATATCACATTGTTCCCCGGTATTAAAGGACATGTAGGAGCCCATTTTGGAATATTTAAACTGGTTTCCAGATGCATTATTGGGTATGTAGCAGCCCATCCTTGAATATATCAACTGGTTCCCATGTGCATTAAACGGTAGGTAGGAGCCCATTCTGGAATATATCAAATGGTTCCCAGGTGTATTAAATGATATGTAGAGCCCATTCTGAAATAAATCAACTGGTTCCCAGATGCTTTAAACGTTATGTAGGAGCCCATTTTGGAACATGTCAACTGGTTCCCATTTGCATTAAACGGTATGTAGAAACCCATTCTGGAATATATTAACTGGTTCCCAGGTGTATTAAACGGTATGAAGAGCCCATTCTGGAATATATCAACTGGTTCCCAGGTGTGTTAAACGGTATGTAGTGCCCGTTCTGGAATATATCAACTGGTTTCCAGGTCCATTAAAGGGCATGTAGGAACCCATTCTGAAATAATCAACTGGTCCCAGGTGTATTAAACGCTATGTAGGAGCTCATTCTAAAATATATCAATTGGTTCCCAGGTGCATTAGAGGGCAAGTAGCAGCCCATTCTGGAATATATCAACTGATTCCCAGGTGCATTAGAGGGCATGTATGAGCACTTTCTGGAATATATCAACTGGTTCCCAGGTGCATTAGCGGGCATTTAGGAGCCCATTCTGGAATATAAATGAATGAAGGGAGTTTTACGGCACGTCGACACATAACTAGGTCACATTGTGCGCAAGAACCGATGAATCATGTGGAATGAAGTAGATCTACAAAAAAGGGATGATATGGTAGCAAAAAAAAGATAATATATGTAAATAACAAATGCCCGCCAACGGGCTTGTAAACAAGTTAATAGGAAAAGATTATATTGATTTATAAAGTCTGACTTCTTTAAAGAAATCTACAACAAGACTAAAATCTATAGTATCAAATAACTCTTTCAAAGTATTAACTGTGTAGTATCTTTGTCGCATAGGATCAAAGTCTGCACATTCCAACAAGATACGTTTGACCGTTAACGGTGCAAAACAGGGTATACATTCTGGCAACTGCTCACCTTGTAATACATATGAATGAGTTAAGCTCCTGACCCTGGCTAGGACAACTTCCTCTCGACGAATGGGTCTACTAGAAGGACGCCATTCTCCGATTAACGGTTTAATGGAATGGAGTTTATTGTTCACCGACAAGTCCCAACCGGCTTGCCAAGAGTTACAAATATTTGTGTTGATACAACATTTAAAATCAATATTTGGTATTAGATATATGTAAACCTAATGCTGCCTTAGCAGCACTATCAGCTCTATCATTACCACGTATTCCTACATGGCTCGGAAGCCAGCAGAAAATAATAACATTATCAACTATAAGAGAATTGTACTTTTCTAAAAGTTGAAGCACAACGTTTCATATTACCCAGTGCTTGAAGAGATGAAAGGGAATCAGAAAATATTACGAAATGGTCATCATCAGATTCCTGAATAAAACTTAAGGCAAGTTCAATTGCCTTAAGTTCAGCTGAGAAGATAGAGGCCTTGTCAGGCAGGCGGCTCTTTATGCTATGTTTCATTCTGGAATATATCAACTGGTTGGTTCCCAGGTGCATTAGCGGGCATGTATGAGCCCATTCTGGAGTATATCACCTGGATCCCAGGTGCATTAAGAGGCATGTAGGAGCCTATTCTGGAATACATCAACTGGTTCCCAGGTGCATTAGCGGGAATGTAGGAGCCCATTCTGAAATAGATCAACTGGTTCCCAGGTGCATTAGCGGGCATGTAGGAGCCCATTCTGGAATATATCAACTGGTTCTCAGGTGCATTAGCGGGCATAAATGGGAGCCCATTCTGGAATACATAAACTGGTTCCCAGGTGCATTAGTGGGCATGTAGGAGCCCATTCTGGAATATATCAACTGGTTCCCAATAGCAGTAGCAGTAGCAGTAGTAGTAGCGACAGTAGCCGTAGCAGTAGTAGTATCAGTAGAAGTAGTAGTAGCAGAAGCATTAGCAGTAACAGTGGCAGACAGCAACAGTAGCAGCAGCAGTAGCAGCAGTAGTAGTAGCAGCAATAGCAATAGCAGTAGCAGTAGCAATAGTAGTAGCAACAGTAGCCGTAGCAGTAGTAGTAGCAGTAGAAGTAGTAGTAGCAGAAGCATTAGCAGTAACAGCGGCAGACAGCAACAGCAGCAGCATCAGTAGCAGCAGTAGCAGTAACAGCAATAGCAATAGCAGTAGCAGTAGCAGTAGTAGTAGCAACAGTAGCCGTAGCAGTAGTAGTAGCAGTAGAAGTAGTAGTAGCAGAAGCATGAGCAATAACAGCGGCAGACAGCAACAGCAGCAGCAGCAGTAGCAGCAGTAGCAATAGCAGTAGCAGTAGTAGTAGCAACAGTAGCCGTAGCAGTAGTAGTAGCAGTAGAAGTAGTAGTAGCAGAAGCATTAGCAGTAACAGCGGCAGACAGCAACAGCAGCAGCAGCAGTAGCAGCAGTAGCAGTAGCAGCAATAGCAATAGCAGTAGCAGTAGCAATAGTAGTAGCAACAGTAGCCGTAGCAGTAGTAGTAGCAGTATAAGTAGTAGTAGCAGAAGCATTAGCAGTAACAGCGGCAGACAGCAACAGCAGCAGCATCAGTAGCAGCAGTAGCAGTAACAGCAATAGCAATAGCAGTAGCAGTAGCAGTAGTAGTAGCAACAGTAGCCGTAGCAGTAGTAGTAGCAGTAGACGTAGTAGTAGCAGAAGCATGAGCAATAACAGCGGCAGACAGCAACAGCAGCAGCAGCAGTAGCAGCAGTAGCAATAGCAGTAGCAGTAGTAGTAGCAACAGTAGCCGTAGCAGTAGTAGTAGCAGTAGAAGTAGTAGTAGCAGAAGCATTAGAAGTAACAGCGGCAGACAGCAACAGCAGCAGCAGCAGTAGTAGCAGTAGTAGCAGTAGCAGTAGCAGCAATAGCAATAGCAGTAGCAGTAGTAGTAGTAGTAGTAGTAGTAGCAGTAGTAGCAGTAGCAGTAGTAGTAGTTGTAGTAGTTTCCATATAGGAAACTATAATGAAAATAAATTACTAATATTGACAATTGTTTGACTATAATAAAACAACAACTTCTGTTACAAGACTTCTTCTCAGTCAATAGTTGACTGTTGCGATTTTATTATATATCATAAAATATAAGCGTTTTTCATTGGTCTAGAAGCAGTCACGTTTGATTAAATAGTTTTAACCATACTCATTGGAAATATGCCGACCGTTCAATAGTTCATCACGTGACCTTGCAATAGTAAATTTAGCGTGCAATAGTACATCTTTGTTATAACGCGCTTTTTTTCAAAATCAACAAAGCGTCACGTGACCATGCAATATTCGATCTGTGTCAGTGACGCAGCGTCACGTGACCGTACAATAGTCGATATGTGTCAGAGATGCAGCGTCACGTGACCGTACAATAGTCGATCTGTGTCAGTGATGCAGCATCACGTGACCGTGCAATAGTCGATATGTGTCAGTGATGCAGCATCACGCGACCGTGCAATAGCTGATATGTGTCAGTGACGCAGCGTCACGTGACAGTACAATAGTAGATATGTGTCAGTGACGCAGCGTCACGTGACCGTACAATAGTCGATCCGTGTCAGTGACGCAGCATCACGTGACCGTGCAATAGTCGATCTGTGTCAGTGACGCTTGTTTAAATGAACAAAGGAAGCAGATACATTGTGTACACGGCCCACATTCCAAATCAAAACTGTTATATTTTATGATATATAATAAAACAAATATTTAATGCCTTAGAAGTCAATGGATTGTAACTATTTATCTTCGGGAGTGCCGCCTCGTGCATTAGTACCCTTCTCGGGTCAGTAGTCACTCCCTGTGATAAATAGTTCTAACCATTGACTTCTAAGGAATTAAATAGTTGTATTATACATGCTGGTCAATATGCGGGTATATAGGTTTACCACCACTATTTACATATAAAGTTAAACATCCGAGGTGTATCGAATGTAGTTCCTATAATAAAAAGTAATCCCTCCTTTTTTTTATGGAAATGGGCATTTTAAGTAGGGGGAAACTGCCCATTTCTATTCGATTTTGTGGTTGTATCTATAAGAAGCGTATTAATAGGTTTTATTGGATCACTGATGAACATTTTCGAAATTTCGACTCTATGCTTACACCTCGCGAGCAATTTCATTTTGGTGTCTATGGGGAAAATAATTAGTGGTTTCATACCTGCATGTATATGCATTTTATTTGTTGAATAGTGTTATCCATTGACCTCAACAGAAGTAGATAGTTGTGTATTTACTTATGTCAAAAGCCTTCACTGTATTGCGTGAAGGGGAATCAGACACCGGTGATGGTAAACACCAGAACTTATATGTATAACTTGACAGTAGTGTTATTAACTTACTGTGCTTGTATTGTTTGTAGGGCAACCAGACACCGGTGATGGCGATCATGAAGAAGATTGTATATGTATGATCGGACATAAAGGTTTCGAGTGGCATGATAGGAACTGCAGAGAAAGACATTATTACGTCTGTGAGAAACCGTATGTATCTATCGCAAAACAGTCAGTATCACGTGTGTGGGAAACCGTATGTATCTATCGCAAAAACAGTCAGTATCACGTCTGTGGGAAACCGCATACAGTATCTATTGCAAAAACAGTCAGTAACACGTCTGTGTAAAACCGTATGTACGTTTTATAGAGAGCTTCAATATTACGTCTGTGGGAAACCGTATATATCTTTTTTAGAGACATTCAACATTACGTTTGTGGGAAACCGTATCAGTATATTTTATAGAGACAGTATCTTTTGTAGAGACAGGCAATATTACGTCTTTGGGAAACCGTATCAGTATATTTTATAGAGACAGTCAATATTACGTATGTGGGAAACCGTATCAGTATCTTTTATAGAGACAGTCAATATTACGTCTGTGTGAAACCGTATGTATCTTTTGTAGAGACAGTCAATATTACGTCTGTGGGAAACCGTATGTATCTTTTGTAAATACAGTCAAAATTACGTCTGTGGGAAACCGTATGTATCTTTTGTAGAGACAAGCAATATTACGTCTGTGGGAAACCGTACGTATCTTTTATAGAGACAGTCAATATTACGTCTGTGGGAAACCGTATGTATCTTTTATAGAGACAGTCAATATTACGTCTGTGGGAAACCATATGTATCTTTCATAGAGACAGTCAATATTACGTCTGTGGGAAACCGTATGTATCTTTTATAGAGACGTCAATATTACGTCTGTGGGAAACCGTATGTATCTTTTATAGAGACAGTCAATATAACGTCTGTGAGAAACCATATCAGTATCTTTTATAGGGACAGTCAATATTACGTCTGTGGGAAACCGTATCAGTATATTTTATAGAGACAGTCAATATTACGTATGTGGGAAACCGTATCAGTATATTTTATAGAGACAGTCAATATTACGTCTGTGTGAAACCGTATGTATCTTTTGTAGAGACAGTCAATATTACGTCTGTGGGAAACCGTATCAGTATCTTTTATAGAGACAGTCAATATTACGTCTGTGGGAAACCGTATGTATCTTTTGTAGAGACAAGCAATATTACGTCTGTGGGAAACCGTACGTATCTTTTATAGAGACAGTCAATATTACGTCTGTGGGAAACCGTATGTATCTTTTATAGAGACAGTCAATATTACGTCTGTGGGAAACCATATGTATCTTTCATAGAGACAGTCAATATTACGTCTGTGGGAAACCGTATGTATCTTTTATAGAGACGTCAATATTACGTCTGTGGGAAACCGTATGTATATTTTATAGAGACAGTCAATATAATGTCTGTGAGAAACCGTATCAGTATCTTTTATAGGGACAGTCAATATTACGTCTGTGGGAAACCGTATGTATCTTTTATAGAGACAGTCAATATCACGTCAGTGGGAAACCGTATCAGTACCTCTTATAGAGACAGTCAATATTACGTCTGTTGGAAACCGTATCAGTATATTTTATAGAGACAGTCAATATTACGTCTGTGGGAAAACGTATGTATCTTGGAGAGACAGTCAATATTACGTCTGTGGGAAACCGTATGTATCTTTTATAGAGACGTCAATATTACGTCTGTGGGAAACCGTATGTATCTTTTATAGAGACAGTCAATATAACGTCTGTGAGAAACCGTATCAGTATATTTTATAGGGACAGTCAATATTACGTCTGTGGGAAACCGTATCAGTATATTTTATAGAGACAGTCAATATTACGTATGTGGGAAACCGTATCAGTATCTTTTATAGAGACAGTCAATATTACGTCTGTGTGAAACCGTATGTATCTTTTGTAGAGACAGTCAATATTACGTCTGTGGGAAACCGTATCAGTATCTTTTATAGAGACAGTCAATATTACGTCTGTGGGAAACCGTATGTATCTTTTGTAGAGACAAGCAATATTACGTCTGTGGGAAACCGTACGTATCTTTTATAGAGACAGTCAATATTATGTCTGTGGGAAACCGTATGTATCTTTTATAGAGACAGTCAATATTACGTCTGTAGGAAACTATATGTATCTTTCATAGAGACAGTCAATATTACGTCTGTGGGAAACCGTATGTATCTTTTATAGAGACGTCAATATTACGTCTGTGGGAAACCGTATGTATCTTTTATAGAGACAGTCAATATAACGTCTGTGAGAAACCGTATCAGTATCTTTTATAGGGACAGTCAATATTACGTCTGTGGGAAACCGTATGTATCTTTTATAGAGACAGTCAATATTACGTCTGTCTGAAACTGTATGTATCTTTTGTAGAGACGGTCAATATTACGTCTGTGGGAAACCGTATGTATCTTTTATAGAGACAGTCAATATCACGTCAGTGGGAAACCGTATCAGTACCTCTTATAGAGACAGTCAATATTACGTCTGTTGGAAACCGTATCAGTATATTTTATAGAGACAGTCAATATTACGTCTGTGGGAAAACGTATGTATCTTGGAGAGACAGTCAATATTACGTCTGTGGGAAACCGTATGTATCTTTTATAGAGACAGTCAATATTATGTCTGTGGGAAACCGTATGTATCTTTTATAGAGACAGTCAGTATTACGTCTGTGGGAAACCGTATGTATCTTTTATAGAGACAGTCAATATTACGTCTGTGGAAAACCGTATGTATCGTTTGTAGAGACAGTCAATATTACGTCTGTGGGAAACCGTATCAGTATTTTTTATAGAGACAGTCAATATTACGTCTGTGGGAAACCGTATCAGTATCTTTTATAGAGACAGTCAACCCATGGCGACCAATAAGCCTTCTCAATGTTGATTACAAAATAGCTTCCAAGGCAATTGCCAACAAAATAAAACCAGTGTTATATTAGGCTTTATTAAAGGATGACACATTGGTGAAAACATTAGACTACTATTTGAAATGTTAGAATACATAGACGACTTTGATATTTAATCCCTTTTATTCTTTTCTGATTTTGAAAAGACTTTCGATAGTTTAGTTCATGATTTTATAATAAACTGTCTTAAACACTTCAACTTTGGAGAATCACTTATAAATGGGATAAAACTATTTTACACGTATTCAAAAAGCTGTATTATTAATAATGGACACATGTCAGATTTCTTTACTATTGCCAGAGATGTACGCCAGGGATGTCCATTGTCCCCTTATCTGTTAATTTTATACATAGAACTTTTATTATATGAAATATATACTAATACAGACATAAAAGGTGTTAACATCAAAGGACATGAGTTCAAACAATCATTATTTGCAGACGATGCCACATTCATCACAGACGGATCAAAAAAGTATTTTACAACTTTAATTGATGTACTAGATAATTTTAGCTTTATTTCTGGTCTCAAGTTAAATACATCCAAATGTACTGTACTAAGAGCAGGCCGTCTAAAACATAATGATACAATCTACTGTGCGAACAAAAAAAAATCACTGGTGCTCTGATAATGTAAAATCATTAGGAATACCGACAAATCGAAAAACTTCCAATCAAATTTAATACCTAAAATAAATGCTTTTTGTAATTGTTTGAAACAATGGCAGCACAGAAAGCTGACCCTCCTTAGGAAAATTACTTTGCTAAAATCCTTTGCCTTGCCCAAGTTGATTTACCCGTTGACAGTACTTCCGAACCCTCCAAAGGAATATATAAAAAGTCTAAACGACACCATGTTCATTTTTTTATGGGATAACAAACCTGATAAAATTAAAAGAGAAGTAATTACTCTTGGGTATGAAGATGGAGGACTGAAAATGATCGATTTAAATTTGTTTTTGATATCTCTAAAATCTGGCTGGATAAAACGAATATTTGACTCTGAAAATAACGGCAAATGGAAGATTTTTTATGCCGATAAAATTTCAAATTATGGTAGTAAATTGTTATTTTAATGTAACTTAAATAAATCAGATATGAAAGTGTTAATTCCAAATAACGGTTTTTTGCAAGACGTTGCCTGGAAACACATTCACTGTCAAAATCAAACAAACGTAATAGGTAAAGAAATCATTTGGAATAACTCAAACATAAAAGTCGGAAATAAAACAATTTTCAAAAAGTCCTGGTTTGATAGAGGAATGCAATTTGTATAAATATTTAATGCGCATAGTACCGACAACATTTTTATTCGAATGCAATATTGTTCAGTCCAATCTCTGCGACTTTTGCAGTATGCATTTTGAATCTGTAAATCATTTGTTCTGAGAATGTAATATTGCTCAAACTTTTTGGTCGGAGTTAAAAACATACATTTCCGCTTAAACTTATCCATAGATTTGAACTTTGACACTATATCTTTTGGCATAACAGATTTTTCTATCAATAACACTATAAAAAAAAATCTTGATTATTAGTATTTTATTTTTAAAAATAAATGCACAAACACCATTCCTAAATTTATATGTTTCAAGACTTATCTATACAGACGAATCGAAATTGAAAAATGTATAGCCCTTGCGAACCATAAATTAGAGACTCATGAGACAAACTGGTGAAACTTTATTAACTGATCGATCAAGTATAATTATTAGACACCACATTAAACAAACCGAAACTCTACTGCTTTCATCGTACCTTTTCACTTCATCTATCTGGATTATTTGTCTGTCTGACTTCTCTTCCTTTCTTCTATAAACTATTTTCTTCTTCTGCTTTCTACATAACTAAACTGTTTCACTGACAACCTTTGTTGGTTAAGTCTATGAACATATCATGAATAAAATACTGTTTGATAGAGTATACGTATTTGATAATATCGTTATACATTATTGTATGATTTGACTTACAAATGTTTTCTTGTGAAATAAAATATTAAATTATAAAAAAAATATTACGTCTGTGTGAAACCGTATGTATCTTGTAGAGACAGTAAATATTACGTCTTGGGAAACCGTATGACAGTATCTTTTATAGAGACAGTCAATAATACGTCTGCGGGAAACCGTATCGGTATCTTTTATACAGTTAGTCAATATTACGTCTGTGTGGAACCGTATGTATCTTTTGTAGAGACAGTCAATATCATGTCTGTGAGAAACCGTATGTATCGTTTGTAGAGACAGTCAATATCACGTCTGTGGGAAACCGTATGTATCTTTTTTAGAGACAGTCAGTATTATGTCTGTGGAGTACCGTAACTATGTATCTTGTAGAGACAGTCAATATTACGTCTGTGTGAAACCGTATGTATCTTGTAGAGACAGTCAATATTACGACTGTGGGAAACCATATGTATCTTTTATAGAGACAGTCAATATTCCGAGGGTGGGATACCGTATGTATCTTTTATAGAGACAGTCAATATTCCGAGGGTGGGATACCGTATGTATCTCTTGTAGAGACAGTCAATATTACGTATGTGAGAAAACGTATGTATCTTTTATAGAGACAGTCAATATTCCGAGGGTGGGATACCCTATGTATCTTTTGTAGAGACAGTCAATATTCCGAGGGTGGGATACCGTATGTATCTTTTGTAGAGACAGTCAATATTACGTATGTGAGAAACCGTATGTATCTTTTATAGAGACAGTCAATATTCCGAGGGTGGGATACCGTATGTATCTTTTATAGAGACAGTCAATATTCCGAGGGTGGGATACCGTAAGTATCTTTTATAGAGACAGTCAATATTACGTATGTGAGAAACCGTATGTATCTTTTATAGAGACAGTCAATATTCCGAGGGTGGGATACCGTATGTATCTTTTGTAGAGACAGTCAATATTCCGAGGGTGGGATACCGTATGTATCTTTTGTAGAGACAGTCAATATTACGTATGTGAGAAACCGTATGTATCTTTTATAGAGACAGTCAATATTCCGAGGGTGGGATACGGTATGTATCTTTTATAGAGACAGTCAATATTCCGAGGGTGGGATACCGTATGTATCTTTTATAGAGACAGTCAATATTCCGAGGGTGGAATACCGTATGTATCTTTTGTAGAGACAGTCAATATTACGTATGTGAGAAACCGTATGTATCTTTTATAGAGACAGTCAATATTCCGAGGGTGGGATACCGTATGTATCTTTTATAGAGACAGTCAATATTCCGAGGGTGGGATTCCGTATATATCTTTTGTAGAGACAGTCAATATTCCGAGGGTGGGATACCGTATGTATCTTTTATAGAGACAGTCAATATTCCGAGGGTGGGATACCGTATGTATCTTTTATAGAGACAGTCAATATTCCGAGGGTGGGATACCGTATGTATCTTTTGTAGAGACAGTCAATATTCCGAGGGTGGGATACCGTATGTATCTTTTGTAGAGACAGTCAATATTACGTATGTGAGAAACCGTATGTATCTTTTATAGAGACAGTCAATATTCCGAGGGTGGGATACCGTATGTATCTTTTGTAGAGACAGTCAATATTCCGAGGGTGGGATACCGTATGTATCTTTTATAGAGACAGTCAATATTCCGAGGGTGGGATACCGTATGTATCTTTTGTAGAGACAGTCAATATTCCGAGGGTGGGATACCGTATGTATCTTTTGTAGAGACAGTCAATATTACGTATGTGAGAAACCGTATGTATCTTTTATAGAGACAGTCAATATTCCGAGGGTGGGATACCGTATGTATCTTTTGTAGAGACAGTCAATATTCCGAGAGTGGGATACCGTATGTATCTTTTGTAGAGACAGTCAATATTACGTATGTGAGAAACCGTATGTATCTTTTATAGAGACAGTCAATATTCCGAGGGTGGGATACCGTATGTATCTTTTGTAGAGACAGTCAATATTCCGAGGGTGGGATACCGTATGTATCTTTTATAGAGACAGTCAATATTCCGAGGGTGGGATACCGTATGTATCTTTTATAGAGACAGTCAATATTCCGAGGGTGGGATACCGTATGTATCTTTTATAGAGACAGTCAATATTCCGAGGGTGGGATACCGTATGTATCTTTTATAGAGACAGTCAATATTCCGAGGGTGGGATACCGTATGTATCTTTTGTAGAGACAGTCAATATTCCGAGGGTGGGATACCGTATGTATCTTTTGTAGAGACAGTCATTATTACGTATGTGAGAAACCGTATGTCGTCCCATCAACGCAATAACTCCGTAAGCGACATGTTTTCAGAAAATCACTTTTTTGCATAATTGGGTCTCTCACATTGAGATACATGTTCTATCAAAAGATTAGAGTTGATTTGGCACTTTTCGGGATTTTATTTCATTAGAAGCACAACTCACTATCTGCAGTCGTGAAAAAGTTCAATGCAACAACTCAATAAGTGCACTTACGGAGTTGTTGCCTTGAATGTTTCAATGCAAAAAATCTGTAAGTGCACTAACAATAACTCTGTAAATGCACTTACTGAGTTATTGCATTCAATTGATCTGAATATCATGACTTATGACAAGACAGGATGTCACTAAATTAATATGATGTCATAATTTTTTTAATTTATTATTTAGCTTATAAAATATATATTATTCATACAAAAAAGGAAGCGTTTTACAATTTCCCCCCAAAATAAAACTTAAATCACTGATCAACACAGGTTGATATTGAGAACTCTAAAACCATAGATTAAGAAGAAAAAATACTAAATGTTAGTGTGACTATTAAGATTAAGTTATATTTGAGCAATTTACATCTTTACAATGGAACTGTTAATTAGAAATTGACAAAAAAAAATTGTCATTTTGTTTTTATCAATATAAATATGATTGCCCGTGTTTTATCTTTCCTAATAGAAAACTATACTAGATATTGTAATTCTATCCTGATAGAAATAATTATACCTGTTTTATTATGTCAATGCTATCCAGAATATTACATTCCTGTGATGGTGAATATTCCCTGAGACAAATAACGTCAACCAAGGTGGGGCCGAGGTAGACTCTTTCTTTCTGAAGGTTGAAAATATTCACTCAATCTCACAGGAATGTAATATTTATTTTATTATACTGAAAAATACATTTGAAAAAAAAAATTGGTTCTACTGAATATTCTTTTAAAATAAAACATTCTTTTGAAATAAAACATTACACAGATTGTTTTTACACTTTAATCAACAGTAAAAGCAAAGATTATAATTGTATATGTATACATTGAGTTTTTCTACGAGCGCTCATCATTTGTGTGCATCTAACAGTGTATTTAGCAGGCAATAGTGAAAGTGTTTCATGTGTCTATGGAAATTCAGCATGTTCAACACTGTGCTTAAGACTTTTTGATTCATTTGTGTGCATATAATGGTGTAGCAGGTAATATGGGGAAATGTTTCAGAGTCCGTTTATGGGAATTTAACAATTTTACTTGAGGTAGGTATGATAACAGAAAATAATTACCAGTGTTTTTTAATATCTACTTCATAGAAAAGAACTACCTGTATGCTATCCAATCATAGAAAAGAAATGTGCATGTGTTTATTGAGTCTGTGTAACATAATTAATCCTGTTACAAACAAATTGTTATTTAAATTGGTTTAGTGGCATCAAACTTTGTACAGGTGAGGGTGAGGACTATGCTTGATTGTCTAATTATTTATTATTGATAAACCAATTACTCGGACATTAAGACAAGTCATATTAGTATTTGTTTTGACCTGCAACAAGTGTCGTGTCTACCCCATGATGTTATGCATCAAGTTTATACTCCGCGCCCCAGTTAAGCAACTTTATCATTTACTCTATGGGGTCAGGTGATGGCTTTTCATATATTTGGAATGAAATACATGTAATTGCAAAAAGGGAATCCTGTGAGGTGTTTATATGCTTTTAGAAGCAATGGCTGCTACCAAAATAAACTTTACACTGTACTCTTTTAACTGTTTTGTGGAGCGCTATGGTCTAGTGGTAGAGCATTGAACCCTTGACCGAAAAGTCATGGGTTTGATTCCTTCCATAACCATATGTGTTGTCCCTTAGCAAGACACTTTATCTGCATTTGCTTAGTACTGGTTCTACCCAGGAAGACATCAAGAGTGATTCAAATAAGTTCATAGAGCTTCTGTTACAATCGATGTAAAATAAATAAGTTTAAACTAACTGTTGAGTTTAGAATAAGAAAGATACTGTGTGACCATGTTGTGGTATGCCATAACAACGTTCTGTGTATAACAGAGGAATATTCTGTTCATTCCACCATTGAATGTGCAACCAAAAATACAAACTGCTCAGTGGACTTGGACATGATTCGGGAAGCTTGTATGTTAGCGAGGAAAAGTCAATTCTTATGTATGGCGGGAGGTGTACAGTACTGGTTCTACCCAGTAAAGTGGGTGGTCTGCTTCCACCACCAAAAAATAAACTGTCATATATAACCTTACATTTGTTGAAAATGATGTAGAGCACCATACAAACTAATAAAACCTATAATGTAACTCAGTTGGCAATGAACCGACTTCAGTGATTTAAGAATGTAGACACTGCCACTGATGGCATGAACATCAAATGGACCCCTAGAAACTTGGACAATAATTGATCCAACTGACATGATGGTATTCCTTAACAGTAAGTATGATGCCATGTGTAAGTATCCATTCAAAGCTACCAGAACCTATAATTAAAAGAGTGCCATTTTAATATTAAATTTATTAAACAAAATGGATAAAATTGCATCCAATAAGTTTAGTAAATTCAGTATTAAGTAGGCATGAAAGTGAGATTCTATTTACCACATACTCTAAAAATGCCACATGAAATACACATTTATAAATGTAGCTGCTTTAGTCTTCTCTGTAAAACTCTGAACAGTCAGAACTGTTTCTCCTATTTCCGTAACCCCGGAATTACCAGGTTCGGAAATCTATTACAATCTGACCTGAACAGAAAAGGCCAAAATGTGATGATTTGACCTTATTTATTTTTCATGTTTATTACACTCAACTATATTATGATATTGTTGTCATGGGGTTATTATACTCTTAGATCGCAAGTTATGTGATGGAATGATACCCCACCAATTTCTGTAAACTTTGTACCAAAACGATTATTCCAACTTTTAACATGTTTAAAGTGAAAGTGGTGCTATAATGATGCGTATCAGTTTGTACAAGCTGCAATGAGTGCCATGCTATAAAATCCTATAAATATGCTGAACTGTGTCAGATTAACCTTATAGAAAACCTTTCTTGAGTGAAAATTCAAATGTGAATAAGTTTATTAGAAGACAAGAAAAAGCTTCTATGAGTAAAGTGATTACAATGCCAATACTAATCCTTCTGAAATAATGCTTAATTAAGAACTGATGTACAAATTCTCAGCGTTTATAAAATTTTAAACGCTGGTAGTGAATTGCAAATTCCATGTGGGCAGTAGCTCGTCCTACTTGAAAAATGAAGTATACTTGAAATTGGACGTTTTTCGCTTCAGAAAGTATCAAGTGAATGTAAAAATTACATGTTTAATAAGGAGTTAAAATGATTATTCATTATTGACCAGTCCCTTTAGATGTTATAATTGCCAATATCTGATTATCAAGTTACATGGCATAGTAAAATATCGTTCAATAACGTGGATTCACAGGGCTTTTTCTAGGACCCGTTCCCAATGCAAAATAGTGTGTTTTTTTATACATGTAATGTACTGATACATCCCTTATGTTACATACTAAACAATATAAGTAGTATGTTATTGATGTAATAGTGTTCATAAGTGTACCTATTAGGCTATTACCTCATCGCAACTTACAAGATGTTGACGTAAACAATTCTCAATTGGCCATTTTATCGATGAAAAGAATTCCACATTTTCCCTAAAATACCCGGAAAAAGCCATGAATCAGTTTTGTATGTACTACCCTTACAGTATAGATTGCCATGAAATAATCTGTGTGTTTTTTTAGCATTTCTTATGACATGGCCATAAATTTTAGGTCTGAATCCAATTTCTTTAATTTTACGGCTGAACTATTTATATGTTAAGCTATATAGACTTAAATCATAAGCAACTACAAATGCAAGTTAGGTATTACTAATAATAACCAGCACAATTATTCACAAACAGCATTTAAGACTATTAAACTTAGCAAAGTGCTGTTGTTGCATTGACTTTTTTCAGTGCAACAACTCCGTAAGTGCACTTACGGAGTTGTTGCGTTGAACTTTTCAGCGCACAAAGTCACTATGATTTAATTATTATCATTAACTCATTTAAAAATAGTTTTAATTTAAATATCATGAAAGAGTGACAGTAATAAAGGTATATTACACTTAAATCTAAGGCAGTGTCTTTATATATACCATTGTTAAAAAAAAAACAGTTTTTTGTCTCTCCTGAACGATTTACGAAAGTGAACTTACGGAGTTATTGCGTTGATGGGACGATGTATCTTTTGTAGAGACAGTCAATATTACGCATGTAAGAAACCGTAATTATCTAATATCACGTCTGTGAGAAACCGTATGTATTTTTGCAGAGACAATCAATATTACGTCTGTGGGAACCGTATGTGTCTCTTTTAGAGATAGATATATCTCTTTCAGAGACAGTCATTATTACGCCTGTGAGAAACCGTAAGTATTTGCCAGTAACAAAACTGAGTGTAGTATATTTAATAACGGAATGTTGTTAGCGTTGTCACTTAATACAGTACCTTATTATATAGTCAAATACTACTAAATGTTGTTAGATTGTCATTACATTGTTACTGAGTCAAATACGACACTATTCATTATTATACCACTATTCATGGATGTGGTCGGGGTCGTGTACTAACACTGAGAGTTTGTGACGGCACTATTCATTATTATACCACTATTCATGGATGTGGTCGGGGTCGTGTACTAACACTGAGAGTTTATGACGACACTATTCATGATATACCACTATTCATGGATGTGGTCGGGGTCGTGTACTAACACTGAGAGTTTGTGACGGGACTATTCATTATTATACCACTATTCATGGATGTAGTCGGGGTCGTGTACTAACACTGAGAGTTTGTGACGGGACTATTCATTATTATACCACTATTCGTGGATGTAGTCGGGGTCGTGTACTAACACTGAGAGTATGTGACGGGACTATTCATTATTATACCACTATTCGTGGATGTGGTCGGGTCGTGTACTAACACTGAGAGTTTGTGACGACACTATTCATTGATAAACCACTATTCGTGGATGTGGTCGTGGTCGTGTACTAACACTCAGAGTTTGTGACGACACTATTCATTATTATACCACTATTCATGGATGTGGTCGGGGTCGTGACCTTACATTAAGAGTGTGTGACTACACTATTCATTATTATACCACTATTCATTGATGTGGTCGGGGTCGTGTACTAACACTGAGAGTTTGTGACTACACTATTCATTATTATACCACTATTCATGGATGTGGTCGGGGTCGTGTACTAACACTGGGAGTTTGTGACGACACTATTCATTGATAAACCACTATTCATGGATGTTGTCGGGGTCGTGTACTAACACTGAGAGTTTGTGACGACACTATTCGTTATTATACCACTATTCATGGATGTTGTCGGGTCGTGTACTCACACTGAGAGTTTGTGACGACACCATTCATTATTACACCACTATTCATGGATGTTGTCGGGTCGTGTACTAACACTGAGAGTTTGTGACGACACTATTCATTATTATACCACTATTCGAGGATGTGGTCGGGGTCGTGTACTAACACTGAGAGTTTGTGACGACACTATTCATTATTATACCACTATTCGAGGATGTGGTCGGGGTCGTGTACTAACACTGGGAGTTTGTGACCACACTATTCATTATTATACCACTATTCATGGATGTTGTCGGGGTCGTGTACTAACACTGAGAGTTTGTGACGACACTATTCATTATTATACCACTATTCGAGGATGTGGTCGGGGTCGTGTACTAACACTGAGAGTTTGTGACGACACTATTCATTATTATACCACTATTCGAGGATGTGGTCGGGGTCGTGTACTTACACTGAGAGTTTGTGACGACACTATTCATTATTATACCACTATTCATGGATGTTGTCGGGGTCGTGTACTAACACTGAGAGTTTGTGACGACACTATTCATTATTATACCACTATTCATGGATGTGGTCGGGGTCGTAAACTAACACTGAGAGTTTGTGACGACACTATTCATTGATAAACCACTATTCATGGATGTTGTCGGGGTCGTGTACTAACACTGAGAGTTTGTGACGACACTATTCGTTATTATACCACTATTCATGGATGTTGTCGGGTCGTGTACTAACACTGAGAGTTTGTGACGACACTATTCATTATTATACCACTATTCGAGGATGTGGTCGGGGTCGTGTACTAACACTGGGAGTTTGTGACGACACTATTCATTATTATACCACTATTCGTGGATGTGGTCGGGTCGTGTACTAACACTGAGAGTTTGTGGCGACACTATTCATTATTGTACCACTATTCGTGGATGTGGTCGGGTCGTGTACTAACACTGAGTGTTTGTTGCGACACTATTCATTATTGTACCACTATTCGTGGATGTGGTCGGGGTCGTGAACTAACACTGAGAGTTTGTGGCGACACTATTCATTATTGTACCACTATTCGTGGATGTGGTCGGGGTCGTGTACTAACACTGAGAGTTTGTGACGACACTATTCATTGATAAACCACTATTCATGGATGTGGTCGTGGTCGTGTACTAACACTGAGAGTTTGTGACGACACTATTCATTGATAAACCACTTTCGTGGATGTGGTCGTGGTCGTGTACTAACACTGAGAGTTTGTGACTACACTATTCATTAACATACCACTTTTCGTGG
Organism: Cyrtodaria siliqua; assembly: GCA_037043455.1. Taxonomy (NCBI): domain Eukaryota; kingdom Metazoa; phylum Mollusca; class Bivalvia; order Adapedonta; family Hiatellidae; genus Cyrtodaria; species Cyrtodaria siliqua. Next base: position 372,008 of record JAWPHD010000402.1, on the reverse strand, counting down.
ATGTGGTCGGCGTGGTGTATTAACACTGAGAGTTTGTGACGGGACTATTCATTGATATACCACTATTCGTGGATGAACTTAGAGTCGTGTACTTAAGATAATTGTTTTTGTTTTTTGACGAAACAAGATAGTTATGTATTCGAGTCGTGTACTTTTCCTGCTAGCCATTGTCCTTGTTCGACTCCATTTAAACCCTATGTAACATCTTTTTCAGGGAAAGTAACCCGACTGTCGGTTGACGAGACTGTTAGCGAAATCAGACGAAAACTATTGAATGTCAATGCATTTACAAATAAAGCACCATCAGAATCTTGCAAAATCTTGTTCGTCAGAGTCCTAGAGAACACAAGTTTAACCCCTTTGCTGCCACAATCCAAATCATTGATATTACGACCTGTGTAGGTCCAGATCTACATGGACACTATGTCATAGGTGGGGTGGTTGCGGTCCCCCAATGTTCAGAGTAAACTTTGGCCCTCCCAATAATTGGGGGGAAAATGGTTAGCGCTCAACAAGTATTTTTCCTATATAATGTTGTATGTTTTGGTGTAATACACTGTAAAAAGTATAAGGCAACTTTACACTAAAAATGTGTTGTCTGTGCTGCCACCATTTTGAGTGTAATGTTTTCCACGAAAACACGGAGCTAGGTAACTCCTTGATTTTGTTGGAAACATTACACAAAAAATGGTACAGCTGCCACCATTTGTAGTGTAACATTTCTTTAAAATATATGGAGCTAGTATACACTCTTTTAAGGTTAACGTTTCTCTATTTTATGGTTTTTCAATACATTTTGTATGGTTAGATATCCTCAAACTAAGGAAACATTATACAAATACACGATACTAGATAACTCCTCGTATTTGTGGTAATGTGACACCATTTGTAGAATACATTTCCTCAAAATATATGTAACTAGTATATACATCCTTTGCAGGTTAATGTTTTGATTATCTTGTGGTTTCCTCCAAAATATTTGATACAGAAAAGCTACAACAAAAACACAACAGAAAAAGCAGAACAACTTCAGATGTTTAAATAAATCTTTTATTATTTGAAAAATGGAAACAACCGAGATGAAGATTCTATTGTGAGAACCACCTAAAATCAATAGATGTCCTTTTTCAGCAGGCTCGACTATTTGATTCATTTGTCACAATAACCTGGACATTGATAAAGGTTGATTTGTTTTTCCTTTATATAAGCAGTCACACAGCTTCTAAGTAAAACATGTCAACAATTTCACAAACTTTTCACAACAGTTATCAAACCTTGTCCTTTCAGTATGTTAAAAGGTTGCATATACGAATAAAAATAAAACAAAAGTCTGGGTCGACACAACTGTCTTCTATAGGCGCGTATATTTAATTGGAGCTCCTCCCATTTGTTCGAACACAATGTTAACGTCTTGCAAACGCCTGATAACATCGATCAGTAGTACATGTAGTAGATAAAATGCTGTACAAATACACCGTTTAAGCAAACGTTTCCTTTTAATAAGGTAACAAGGAAAGTTCAAACTCCCAGCAACGAATTGAAGATAGTCAACTTCCTTTTGTTGACATCGTAAAACGTTCTGAAACGTTAACTAATTGATTCATTTAGTCAACATTAGCTCATGGAGCATTATTATAAACTTATCACATTACCTATTTAGACACGTACGCCTACATACATGTATGGAAAGTTTAAACACAACCAAACGGTAGGGGTTACATAAAGGTTTGATGAACTGTACTACAGGTCGATGTCGTTATATTTTGCAAACGGACCATCAATGACTTGTATTATTTAAATAAATAATTAAAAAATGTGCTTAAAGTTTAACGTTACCTCTTGGGTGCTAAAGAGATTCGTTTCCATGTTCTTGGAGAAATGTTATCATAATCCAGATACAAAGTTACGCCTCAGTTTATTCTCTTTAGCTAGCCGTTATAATGGCAAGACATTGCCTAACTTAAAAAAAAATACACTTCAGATTGGATAAAGTTTACCCCCAAAATAGTGAAGTTTTGCGCGGTGTAAACTTATGTATAAGGTTATACATTATTTAGTGTATTTTGCGAGAAAACACCGGCATAAGGAAAACATTTCCCTAAATTGTTTACACGATTACACTTACTTTTTACTGTGTATGTTTGTCAAAACACACACATACTCCTTGTTAGGACTGATAAGAGTGTACACACACAACCTGAAAAAGTGTATATAGTTCGTTAATCATTAAGAATGTATTCCATAACACTTTATATATAAAACAAAAGTAACTGCCTGTGCATAACATTTGCATGTTCAAAAACCGTATCACTACATCATACATGCTATACAAAGATAAAAGCAAATCCGTATTAAATAAAAACATTTCTGAAACTCTTTGTATTCTTTGTTTTTTAATAATGTCCGTATTTTTTGTCGCGCCTTTTCGAAGAAAAAAAAAGACAAAGGTGTTGCTTTTCCAGCGGCAGCGGCGGCGGCGAAGGCGTCAACATTCAAGTTTTGCGTTTAGGTAACTTTCTCACAAACTGTATGCACTAGACCTTTCAAACTTTGCTTATAGTTGTGTCTTGGGTGGTACATCGCAATGTGACAAAGCAAATGTGAAAGTGACCTCGACCCTCCAAGCAAAGGACTGATAACATAATATGTTTTACGTTCAACTTTTGCGTTTAGGTCACTTTTTTACAAACCGTATGCACTAGACCTTTCAAACTTTGCTGATAGTTGTATCTTGAGTGATACATTGCAATGTGACAAAGAAAATGTGGATATGACCTTGATCCTCCAAGCAAGGGCAGATAACTTAATAATTTGTACCTTCAACATTTTCGTTTAGGTCACTTTCTCGCAAACTGTATGCACTACACTTTTCAAACTTTGTTTATACATGTAGTTGTATCTTGGGTGATACATCGCAACGTGACAAAGCCAATGTGGATGTGACCTTGACCCTCCAAGCAAAGCCTTTTAAGGGCAGATAACCTTATAAGTTTTACCTTCAACTTTCTCACAAACTTTATGCATTAGACCTTTCAAACTTCGCTTATAGTTGTTTCTTGGGTAGTACATCACAACGTGTTAAAAAGCAAATGTGGATGTGACCTTCACCATCCAAGCAAAGGGCAGATAACTTTAATTATTACATTTACATCACTTTTTCATGAACTATAATTACGCACTAGAAGCTTTAAACCTAGTTTATAGCTTAATCTTTGGAAGACAAAACATTATATTTTGATATAGTTGTGTCTTGGGTAGTGCATCTTTTAGAACGCATTCATCTATGACATTGACCTACTTTTTGGAGCTGATGATTTTTCGTTCATTTATTGATTTTGTTACAGAATGGCATTTTGTTTTTAAACAAATGCACTTAAATGTCATCTCAGCAAACTGTAAACTCCATTGTTTTTAGTTATTAAAATGTTAACAAACTTTCATTTAAGAATCATTTATCTTTCATTTTTAATTCCCGTTCCCGTTAGGCGAGACGTGTGAATCCGCGGATTTCTTGTTCCAGACAGGTGAATCTCGTCTTTCCAGCCAAGCAAACATGTCCTATCCGTCCATTACATACAAACATTCTCTGTAAATACGAAGAACCAAGTTTTGCAACTTTACCTCATGTCGAACAAAGTGTTCAATCTAATAATCAATTGAATCTGTTAACTACTATTTTCTCTTTGCAAAAATTCTTAGGTGAGCGACTCCGGGACATTTGGACCTCTTGTTTAGATCTGTCGGGTTAGTAATGTTTTGTGTATTTTGCATTTTTTATCAAACTTTTCTGTACCAATTATAAGAGTGGATGAGGGCAAAATATGCTCTATTCTCCCGCTCCGGTCAAAATATTGAGGAGAGCTGACTGCATCCCTCCACCACCACCCCTGACTCTATGGTTTAAATTGAACTAGTATTATGTGTGTGACTAGTGTGTGTATTTCACTAGCTATCCGAAACATAGCTGGATCGACTGCTTTAGTTAAGTCACGGTTGTCAAAACTAAGTCACGGTTGTCAATATTAAAACTGCATGGTGCCGGAAATACGATTTCGTTATTTTTTCTAAAAAACTTGCATATTTGTTTTATCAGTGTGATAGTGAAATAGTAATCATTTGAAAAAATCAATAGATTAATACTTTGGTCGTTACCCTGCTCGGATACGACTGATACATGTGACCTCCCGGTTTACGCTTCCACCCACCACCTCCACCCACGTACCATCCGACGGTTGAGGCTAAGGTAACGTGTCTTGCCTAAGAACATACAGACGAAACTCAACGGCGTCGATGAGACTACCTACATAAAACCAGTACAGCAGAACAATAATCAGTATCTGCCTACTGACCATAAAAAAATAACGCACATGTTTAGCAATTTAATAAGAAACACATAAAAACAGTACACGGATAAGTCTGTCCATTTTACATATACATTATCATGAATTAAACCGTTTAATAATACGTTACAAACTCTGTTTCTGACCCTCTATTTAGTTGTTTATTGTATGATCAGTAGAACACCATTTGCAGGGATTTTATCTGTATAAAAATAGTCGGGGTTTATATGTGACCTGGCCATCCGAAAACGACGAAAGTCTTCCATTCTCACGAATGATGGAAAAAAGTAGAGGATTCTCCGATAAAATTATACGAGAAAATAAAACTACAATCCTTTCCGGCTCGTACTCACTAAACCTTATCCTAAAATCTTGGACATATCTATACACATAAAATGGTTTTCCTACCTCACTCACATGTTCCCGACTGATGTCAACGGGAACTGTGAATTCAACGTTAGACCGTGTATGAGGCGTTCTAGGGTAGACAGGGTGGACATAAGAAATCTGGAAATCGCCAAACACGATGAATACAAAAAATACTGTAGTCTCGGTTTTGAGAATGTTCATGAACGGTAGTGAAAAATGCTTGCTGCCGTTCATGCCCTCGACTAGCCCCGGGTTGAGCATTAAAATCAGCCTTTCGAATTAATCCAGTGTCATTTTGACTTTAAACCTACTTGTATATATTTAAATATAATGTTGATTGTTCAGCTTTTCTTCGTTATTATATATATATAATACTGTAGCCCAACTCACCCACAGAGTCAGATTCATTCAAGCATAGACCCTACACTGCTTTATTTCCAATTATACATTTATATAATATAATACAATATTTGCACATATTCATGTTTATCAATCTTGAAATGATATTTCAACCACAATAATAGTAAAAGCAATGTTTCGACTGTTTTTAGGAATATCTACTTTTATTTTCAGTTTATGTGAGTGACATGTTTCATTTATATCATATATAGCATTGGATATAGATATCGAAATAGTCAGTAGATACCAAGGGCAGTCTCATCAGGGATCCCCTTTTCTTTTAAATTCAAATTGTCTCAGTGTTCCGTTGATACTTTAACATACAGATCTTACGGTTTATTCCGTAGACAACCAACAATGTGTATTGTTATATTATTTATACATCATTCTCAGATAACCTGACCTGATACATGTGTATAGTTTATTTCAGAATTCAGCCGGATACTGATTTAGGTGGAAACATAGTCAATTCTATCATTTTTATATATTTGATATATATAACTATATTATTGGAATTATTATTATGATTTCTGGAGATGTTGCTGATTTAATGAACATAATCTCAGATCACTATGGGTACAGTGTCACTTTAACAGCGTGACATTATACAGCGGTAGCGTCGTTGTCACCGAAAGTATGATTAAATCAGATATCTGTAACATATAACTTTATGATTTTTTGTATATTGAATATCGCCACAGTTGCATAAGTATATCAATATAGACATTATGCACGGTTGTATCAGTTATTTGCAAGAGTGAAACCGTAATATTAAAATAGTAGAGCGTCATATATTGACAATATTGTATAAAATTAAAACAGTAAGTGTGTGTTCACATTACTCTATTTCGGATAAAAGTCGTATAGCAAAATCAGATCAAATTGATATAATGGCGCTGACCGCGTGGTCGCTGATCAGTTTTATGCGCAATTGATCTTATGAGCATAAATAATAAAACATATATATATATATATTGAATTATTGGAATAAGTACTAGGATTTCTGGAGATGTTGTTGATTTAATGAACATAATCCCAGAGCACTATGGGGACGGTGTCACTTTAACAGCGTGACAGTATACATCGGTAGCGGCGTTGTCGCCGAAAGTATGATTTAATCAAATATCCGTAACATACAAATGTATGATTTTTTATATTGGATATTGCCATAGTGGCATACGAATATACTTATAGACATTATGCACGATGTGACAGCTATTTGCAATAGTGAAAGCATAATATCGAAATAGCAGAGCGTCATATATTGACACCAGTGTATCAAAACAGTGTGTGTTCACCTTGCTCTTTTTCGAATAAAATTCGTATAGAAGAAGGAGTTTAATTTGAAATAATGGCGGTGACCGCGTGGTCGCTGATCAGTTTTATGTGCAATTGCTCTTATGAGCACACATCTAAATCCGAAGTTTCCGTATATTGATCAGGAGCGTGTTACGAAACACAAAGTCGCTTCCAACATTAAGACATTCGGTGGAGAGAAATCTTTATTCTGGACGATATTGGTTTTGCATAATTACCCGAAATAGGATGAATATATACACTTCAATATAGGGTCCTCAGCTGGACAATAGTGTCAAATAACGAGAAAATGCCATATGTACAGTTAAATGTAATGACTAGCGTCTACAGACATAATCTAGAACTTGAAACGGTTATTTTAATGGCATCAAGTGTTTCGGATATACCCATAATGTAGCATACTGTAAAGTATGAACTATAAATGATTACAGCATCAGCATACAATAAAGTATGAATTGTAAATAATAGACACAATACATTATATATGATTAAAGTGTGTATACACTACTTAATATAAGGTTGTGAAATTTCAATTTCATTTGATGGTTATTGTTCTAAATGAGTATTTAATCATTAGTCATTACCATTGAATAATGTATACAAAATATATTGACTATTGTTTTCCTTTATCCAATTGTATTTCCAACTTAGATTATTAATGCTAATTCATAGAATAATATGATTATCATAATAATTTGCACATACAGTTAGTTATAACTGAGATTGCAGATAATAGATTTAAAATCTGCACAAACATATGATTAAAACATATGAAATAAGGATTATGGTTTAATAATTGTAGGAATAAGAGCAAAAAAGTATATTGTTTCGATACATATACAGGCTATATCATGGTTAGTTAACTACTAATTGATGCATTAATTGTAGACCACATTGACTAATATGAAATATGGTTTTGCGGTGTACTTGTGAAGGAAGTTTTTCACACCTTCCTTTCGACTGTGGATAGGCAGTTAGTAACACAGTAGGTGGTGAAATATTTATCCATGGGCTATTTGAAGCTAATTATACAAACATCTTGTCTCAGTGAGAGATATATATATAGTAGTTATACCATATATCGGATCAGACTGCTATAAGCGTCTGATGGGTTCTGCACATGAACCTTTAAATTAATAAAAGTACTTGAATAAAGATACTCCAGTTCGCACTAAGTGTTCTGTAGGTTTTAATATAACCTGGTATCTAGTACAATATCTCAGATGACCTTGAGTGATCTGTTGGTTCAATACAATAATGAACCTTAGACATAAGTCTATATATTGCAGATGACTTTGAGTGATCTGTTGTTCAATACAATAATGAACGTTAGACATAAGTATATATCATAAATTGATAGTACGAAATGATTACTATACTACATAGTTAGATAGTATTATCATACTTTACCAACTAATTGGTATTTCAAATGTAATACAAGTAACATTGTATATACGGAATGAACCTTAGTATACAGAAATGTATAAAGCACAAACACGCAACAAGGTGTATGATATATTTACCCAATAGTCACATACCCTTATATATAAGAAATAAATAATAATGGCAATATTCAGTTACGGCTGAATTCTGAAATAAATTATATAAATGTACCAGGTCAGGTTACCTGAGAATGATGTATAAACAATATAATAATATACATTATTGGTTGTGCTACGGAATAAACCGTAAGATTTGTATGTTAAAGTATTAACCGAACACTGAGACAATTTGAATTTAAAAGAAAGGGGACCCCTGATGAGACTGCCCTTGGAATCTACTGCATATTTCAATATCTAATATGATATAAATAGAACATATCACTCACATAAACTGGAAATAACGAGTAGATATTCCTAAAAACAGTCGAAACATTGCTTTAAACCTTGTGGGCTAGATCACAAGGGATTATTACTATTATTGTGGTTGAAATATCATTTCAATATTGATAAACATGAATATGTGCAAATATTGTATTATATTATATAAATGTATAATTGGAAATAAAGCAGTGTAGGGTCTATGCTTGAATGAATCTGACTTTGTGGGTGAGTTGGGCTACAGTATTATATATATATCATGAACGGTAGTGAAAAATGCTTGCTGCCGTTCATGCCCTCGACTAGCCCCGGGTTGAGCATTAAAATCAGCCTTTCGAATTAATCCAGTGTCATTTTGACTTTAAACCTACTTGTATATATTTAAATATAATGTTGATTGTTCAGCTTTTCTTCGTTATTCTACCTTAGGTTTAAACATATTACTGATGAAATATAATCAACAGTTAGTAATATGCAAAAAACAATTTGCCTTCAACTATTCTTATAATTAATATTAATGACTAAACAAATGCAATGTTTATGTAGATAAACTAACGGGACGCAGTAAGTTTGACTAAACTCGATTGCCGTGTGTCCCTTTAAGGTAGACTTATCACTTTCATCTTCCAAAGATGTACACTAACATCTGCTTCCTTGATGCATATCAAGATACTTCCTCAAAAGGAACCTCCATCACACTCTCCAACCTACTAGTAGCTACGATTCCCTCCATTAGATAACCCTTTAATTGTCGTAGAAAATCCGTGTCGCTGTAAGGGAGAAACTGTGACATTAGAATTGCAATCGTCAGGAAACCGTGACAGTTTCATACAATGGCATCGAATTGCAATCGTCAGTAAACCGTGACAGTTTTATACAATGGCATCGTTATGTCGAATAACTACATTATACAGGCAGTATTGACGCGCAACCGATATAGTCAACCGATATCACTATTTGGTGACCTGTTTTCATCGAGAATCCATTTGCGCTTATACCGGGTTTACCCCCGGTGTGAATAGGAATAACACAACTAAACATAAAAAATTAAAATTAAATACATAACAAAATACATGATGGCCATACCACGAGAACTTAGGGCCAGAAAAAGCATTTATTCGGGTAGGTTTGTTTATGATCTTCGAGAATGCCGAATATCTCCACTAAACGAGTCCTTTTCCATGTTGCTAATGTCAATATGATTCTGCATGCACTTGTCAAGTCCCTATCCCGACATCAGCAGCAAATTTTGCAACAGATTTAAACCTTTTATAAACCTACTGACAACGAGGCGTATATATAACTTACATATTTTGAGAATCCAAACTCTATAGACACACTATAAACGGTTTTAACCAGTCAGACCAAACACCAAAACTAGAATTACCAACTCGTAATTCAATTTTCGCGATATTCAATCACGAGTGTTTTAAGAATATAAAAGTAATATAAACCTATACTTTTAATCGGAACATCAACATTTTATTTTTATATACGTTTACATATTATAAACTGTTTTGTATTGTAATTGTGCCTGTTTCCTTTAAGGTTACCCTGATACAACTAAAACGGTCAGGTCCCGTCAAATTGGAAAACAAAAAGTGTGGGTAATCTGAGAAAGTATACAGTAAGAATCACGTTGTTAATATCGGCGGGGTAAGGGATCGCTTAGCACAGATGTGTGCGCGTTATTTACTCCATATCATTCCGTAATCACAAAGAAATGATAAATAAGCAACCAGAATCAAGGCTTTTGTTTACTGTTTTTTTTAAGCCATGTACGCGTTCAAAAAGTCAATATTTAAACACAAATAATACAAAAAGTACGGAAGCAGAGCCAGTAATACCATTTTGTAAATTAAATCCTATTAAACAGGGTGCTGATGGTTGGCTGCTTGCGGTGGTTGGCTGCTCGCGGTGGTTGTGGTTGGCTGCTCGCGGTGGTTGGCTGCTCGATGTCCACCTTCTCGTGCACGGGAGCAGCAGTGACAAGAGCAATTTATGCATGTCCAGCGACGAAGTTTTTGTTGTAGGAAAAAAGGGCTTTTTCAAGTTCCATGTAAAACCATAAACATGGGGGAAAGAAGTGTCAGAGGTATATAAATGCCCGATGTCTACGTGGTTTTGATTCCAGACATCGGCACGCCTTCTGGAGCATACATAAACGTATTACATATAATACCGTTTCAAAAGGTAATATAACTGAATTGGGTTTTAAGGCGCACCAACACATGAAAGGTTATATGGCGCCTAACAGGTATGAACAAGCCAGGCTCATCCTTCATGTACATCGAGATAAAATATGGGAAATGGGCCTAGAACCTTCTCACCCTGAACTGCAGCGTTACTGCAAATGCTATCGTAGAAACTCCATTTACGCTGGTGCCACGTTTATCGTTTTCCTGCCACTGCTCTTTTGATGTGAGCGAGATGGCACCTGAAACAATGCAGGGATCATGATGAAGACCTTTAATGAAAATGAACAAAAAATGATTAAACGATCATGAATTTAGGGGGATTCTACCCCTCTGCCTACCCCTCCAAACTATATATACATATATAGGACAAATTAATAACATTTATACATCAAGCAATACATGTCGCATTACCAAATATTTTACAATCAGACAATTAGTTTCATATGAGTACAGAGTTTAAATAATAGTATTTAAAAAAAACATATATTGAAATGTATTATCATATGTATGACTCTTGCGGATACGAAACATAATTGGGGTACAATGTACTCAGCTTACATACAAAAATGATTATGCATCAACCATATAAACAATAATATAAAATTGTAAAACATAATGTGAACCATTGAAAGTAGTGTTTCATTTTCTATTGTTTAGTACTTAAAATCTCAAATATTAGCACAGATATATCTATAGGTGTAGCACACCCATTGCAATACAGGAAGTGTCGGCCTGGGGTAGTCGCATAATGGCGTCAATAAATAATTCTGATTTCTTTTTGTAAAAAAAGGCATTTTCACTAATTTAAAGTGCTATTTTTGGTTTATATCACATTGTTGATCTATTTGTTACATTTTTCAAGCATTGCCATGTTAAAATTGTGAGTTTTGAATTTATTTTGCTTATATGGAAATGAGTGTATGAATAAAATATTATGGCATCTCAGTGTTTATGTTTTTAAAGGGACCATTCATTCATGAGACAAGTTCTTTCTTAGAAGATACATGACCCCCATTTTTCTGTGGATTTTTTGGCAGCATATACACTACTCAAAACTGCTAACTACACCGCTCACGTTTTGGGTTATATATATCGATGGGTTGAATGTTTTTCAATAAAATAAAAAGGAAATACCAATTCAATCATTTTTACATCATTTCATTTTATTTTTTTCATGGGCAATGCTAGAACTAAACCACAATAAGCAATTACAAACGACCCATGTAAACACTAAAGTCACACTTTTCCCATATCTACATGCCACAATAAGCAATTACAAACGACCCATGTAAACACTAAAGTCACACTTTTCCCATATCTACATGTAGATATGGGAAAAGTGTGACTTTAGTGTTTACATGATGTAAACACTAAAGTCACACTTTTCCCATATCTACATGTAGATATGGGAAAAGTGTGACTTTAGTGTTTACATGGGTCGTTTGCAATTACAAACGACCCATGTAAACACTAAAGTCACACTTTTCCCATATCTACATGTAGATATGGGAAAAGTGTGACTTTAGTGTTTACATGGGTCGTTTGTAATTGCTTATTGTGGTTTAGTTCTAGCATTGCCCATGAAAAAAATAAAATGAAATGATGTAAAAATGATTGAATTGGTGTTTCCTTTTTATTTTATTGAAAAACATTCAACCCATCGATATATATAACCCAAAACGTGAGCGGTGTAGTTAGCAGTTTTGAGAAGTGTATGTCATTTGTGATGAGAATGTAAGTTATTCATTTTTAAATTGGGCCCAGATATGAATGACAACATGGCATTTAAATTTTAATTCACACACAACTCAATGCAACAATCAATGGGTGTGTTACACCTATAGAAGGAGATAAAGAGCATTCACAACAGGCAATACGACATCCTTACAATGTCAGCTGCCTGCTGGCTTTAACAAAACACTTAACCATAACAGCATGAAGTGAATCAATGCGATTGTTAGCCGTTATTGGCCGTGAACGCGGTCCATTGTCAATTTAAAAAGCAATTTTAATGCTAATAGTCAGACTGAAGTAGCGTGCTTTTTAATATAATAATGCAAGTAAGTGCGCCCAAAATGGTTAAATGTCAAATTAACAATTTAAAAAAAAAGAGAAGATTTATGTAGTTGAATGTGTATTTTGTCAATAATATGTATTCTTATAGTGATAAAGAAACAAAAGACTAGAATGATAACAGGTATTGATATTCCGAGACTTCTTCAAAGCGTCAAGAACGTGAGCGACAAGAGATTTTCACTGCTATTTTATTTTGCAGATTCATCAAAACACGTATACAAATATTTATAAAAACACAATACTATTTAAAAATATAAGACATATATGTGACAGCGAGCGTCAAAAAGACTGGATGAAAAAGCGACAAGAAGAATATCGTATACAACGCGGCTAAGAAGAAAAGGCGACATGAAAACCCAGCTCAGAAAATCAGCGACAAGAAGACATATACATACGTCTATGTGTCAAATATTTCCATTTTTTTATAAAGAAAAATATATTACATGGAATATTGTATCTCCGTGCGTCAAACGACAAGAAATATTACCATACATGTAAGATACGATAAGATCATATTTTGAGTCGGCAAGACATACAAACAATACAACATAAGCTCTTGACGAGCTTTTGAACGACTATACATGTGATATATTTTGAATTTAGAACAACAGTAAATTAAAGCTGTCAAATGAGAAAACAAGACTTGAAGTTACGTTATAATGATAACTTATTATACCAGTTAAGAGTATATTATTATTTTGTACCATTAAAAATAAGAATCATGCAGTCAGTGTCAATCATACAGAGAGCAGCCTTGGCAAATCTTGCACATGTCACATACTACAATCTGTTAAGAACTATTTAAAGCGAATGTAGCGACACAGCCAAACAGATCTATTATTGAGAGTTCTGAAAAACTTGGCAAAAAGTGAACGAATTATCAAAATCATTTTTTTAGCTTTTGCTCCTATATAGTAAAGCTCAGGGTTTTTAATAATTTGTATTTACGGGCTTTTGGGCCGCGCCAGAGGTTTCCGCCGAGAAAAGATAAACATGTTTAAGGATTTAAGGAATAAGTTGAAATTGTCAGTAACTGAATTTGGCGGATATATCGATTGGGGCATTGTTTACATGTTCACCGGATGCTAACCAAAAATGGCGGCTTCGAAGAAAGAAGATGCGTTAGAAGAAGACGACTCTTTTGTTTTCGTTTATGACCGCCGAGAAAAAGATGCACCAGAAGTTAAAATATCTACGGGAGGACTGTTTAGTTTTTGTGACTTCAAGGAAAGGGTGCAAGAGGTAAACAGACAATGCCATTTTATATAATTTGTCTTGCTAGTCTTGCATAAACAACAGTTTCTGCAGGCGAATTTTTTTTTTTTACAATAAAAAACAGCACCGTCCAATTACAAAGGAAGAACATCTTATTTCAGCTCGCATTCATTCTGCATTTATTTATTCATAAACAGATCTCTCTTTGACTTTATTCCAATTCATTGAACATAAAATGACATCAGTGAGTGTGTTTGTTGTTGACGCGAAAACACATGACACCAAAATGCACATAATTTATTACGGCCCGTCCGATTTTGTTTACTATTCCAGTGTTCTATTTATTACTTGTTTCCACTTTTTTTTTTAAAAAGTGAACATTAGAAAACTGGAAGCATACAACACAGTCAATACAATTCATAATTTCCAATTTCCGAGATGTTCAGATTTTATTTCTATTTCTGCTTCTGTGGGTTACTTGTCCACATCCACTAAGCAGACATCTAGGAACAAGGTGCATGTTGAGTGTACGTGCAATATTGGAAGTCTTCGCCAGTGATATAAAATATAACACTATACATAGACATGATAAGAGTCAAGGACGACTTAAAGTTACCACAATGGTGGACTGCTACTTTGAAAGCGTCCACTGATGGTGGGGTTACCACTGATTCTGGAAGTCTATTTATAATTTTGATAGAGCATCATCAAAAAAAACCCAATCACAATCAGTGACCAGAAATAAAACCTAAAACCTACCAATACATTCTGGTAGGTGATAAACTTGATCTTTTATCCTTGATGTTCAACCAAGTTTACTGTGTAAATTAAGGTATCTACAGTGTGATTCTTTTAAAATCCTGCATATTTCATGCAAATTGCTTCAATATAATTATATATCTTTCCAGGGATTTTTCTAGATCCAATTTGGGACAAATTTCAGCCTCATCTCAATCCAAAATATCCTCATATTTTCCCAAAAAAACAAAAAAAACCCATATATATTAAACAGTGATTTTTTTACCTCTGCGTCCTGCGTACAGGACGCACAAATATTTCCGTGAACGCAAATTGTCAGAACATGTGCGTTTCTCCGCGTCTACCGCCATATTTGACTATTCGATGAGGGTTTAGTTTACCCTCGCACCGTTCCGCGTAATTTTGTAACGTCGATTATTATTGGATAATGTTCATACGATTAGCCAATGGAATCTGCCGTGAGGTAAAACACGAAACGGTACGGAAGTAAACATTCCACGAGTTGAATGATGCAGTGTTCTCACGACTGCGATTGTTATGCTCTCATCGTATGTATGCCTGATTAAAGTTATCAAAACCATGTTATAAAATAGTGCTTGAATTTGAAATAAATTACTACTAAAACCTGGGACTCACTCCTTTAGTTTTGGGACTCATAGCTTTTTGACCCAGCAAGTCCTAGGACTCGTACAAGTGAAATTGTAAAAAAATCACTGTTAAATGTAGCCCTATTTGACAATGTATTTGTTGCAGACTTGCATAAGAGCTTGATTTTGAAATTATTCCAAACATTTTCAGTGCCTTACAGTGTAATATAGATTTCACATGTATTTTTCCCAATTCAAAAGGCTCCTGGCCCCACTTCCAAAAATGCAGAAAAATCCCTGCTTTCAAAATCAAGATCTAGAAAATTATTGCCTTTTTACTCTGCCAAAGATTTTTATTTTACTATAGAACCTAACGTTCTAAGGATAAAAAACGAGTAACACAGATTTTATCACCTACCGAAAATAAAATCTCATCTCAGCACTGGAAAATTATGAATTTCAATATGTGACTATTCTCGGAAAGAACGAGTGTAGGTAAATACATTGATGTTACATCTAACTGTCATGAGTTTCATAGAATGGCTGTCGATCTAACTGGTGCAGGTTTAGGCCAGTCTTGTATTGGTACAGCTGCAAGGTTATTCGTAACTTTATATAAGAGTATTAAGTCTGCACATGTTCTGCGATGTTGCAAGGTTTGCCATTGGAGTTGTTGTGTCATCAATGAAACTGTACCTTGGTCGATGTAATTAAAGGACCGGTTTAACACAAAGCAGGCTGCATCCCGTTGAACTTGTTATACCCCCGCTTTCACAAAGTGAACTGGGGGCTATATAGGTATCACGTTCTCCCCATGTCCCATCGTGTAACACAATTTTGTCCCGTCACGTAACACAATTTTGTCCCATCGCGTAACACATTTTTAATGCTTGTATATCACAAACACTTTTGAATGGATTTTTCCCAAACTTCCTATACTCATAACAACTGATGACCTGATATCCCTCCTCATCACCCAGTCATTGATTGCCTGATCTATTACAGAATTATAGCCCTTTGTTTGACTTGGAAGTTTCCACTCTTATATTGTTTAATGACATGTTAACACATTTTTTCTCAAACATTTTCGAATGGATTGTTCTCAAGCTTAATATAAACATAACAATTGATGACCTTATGTCCCTCTACACCTCTACATTCAACCATAATTGATTGCCTAATTTATTTTAGAAATTTATAATGGCCCTTTGTTTCACTTAGAATTTTCAATTCTAATATTGTATAATGACATGTTAACACATTTTTCCTCAAACATTTTTGAATTGATTGTTCCCAAATTTCATGTACATACACATCTGATGTCCTTATGTCCCTGTACATCACCTATCATTGATTGCCTAATTTATTACAGAATTATGGCCATTAATTTGACTTAATTTTTCTCTCTATAATGAACTTCATGTGGCTTTCACTTTTAAATCATGGATTGTTATTACCCTTGACACACAGTTCACACGTGGTGATATGATGTGTCCCTGTGTTAACTTCAAGATATAATTTTGAAAGATACATATATTAAATCAATTTGCATAAACGTGCATGAAATATGCTGGGAATCACAGAGTAAATAACTTAATTTTTACAGTAAACTTGGTTGACATCTACGATAAAGACCAAATCTATCACCTACCAAAATTTAAAGGTGTGTCAAATTTTTTGTCAGAAATTGATTGGTCAGTTTGTTTTGATTATGCTTTATCAAAATTATGAATTGCATAGTTTTTATGCTTCCGAAATATTTTGGGGAGCATATCTGATAATTGCCGCTTTATTCAGACATCAGTCCTTATATAAGTCTGTTTGTCTCATTTTCTTGTCCACTCGACTCCTACATTTTTCATCGGAATTTCATAAAACTTGATAGGAAGTATCAGTATACGTAGTCAAGTAGCGCCTATTGTCAGGACATTCCGGTTGAATGAATTTTGGCGGAGTTAAAGATTTTGAAGTTTTTCAAATGTAAAGCATTACTGCTGAACTCCTACACGATTTCCATGTGTCCATTTAACAGCATGCCAACTGTATATAAATGATTAAAAAAAAGTTTCAAAATTTAAAAGGAACGCTCTGACACCAATGAACAGCACAATACACTTAGGCTTTATTTATTGCTGATTCAGGGCCTCACCTGGACAATTTTTTTTATTGCGCCACCACTTGCGCCAAATGAAAAAAGTTGGAGACAAATTGGAGAAATTGGAGTCATTTGGCTCCTATGGCCCAAGCCATATTTCTTCTAGAGTTTTATGTATAAATGTATTTTAAATGTGAAAATAAGAGATTTGGTTTATATCTGGTACACTATTGAATGAAATGAATAAAACCAAACAATATTAATAAAAATTATTTAAATATATATGTTTTATAAAGCCTATTGTACAAGAAGTTTATTTTATTAGATTTTTTGAATACAATATTAGTGGAATGCCACCCCAAAACAATGTCGCAAACTTTTATTATTTTATTTCAACAATTGAAATAGTGACAGTGTTTTTTTTATGCCTAATTTGGGGCCTTTATTCGGCCCCATTCACAATGCCAAAAAGTATACTTTTTTCACAGTTATATCCAAAAAATTCACAATCTGAAAAAAAACAGGTAGTAATTAAGGATACTAGTTTTAATATATGCTGGTGTGAAAACTAGTCTGCTGTGAAAATAAAAGTGAAAAAAGTTTCTTTTTCTTTTGTTATAATATTTCACAATTTTCACAATTTCTAGAAAAATGTCGCTATTTTTCACAATGGCACAGGCACAGGCTGCATTCACAAAACACATAAAAAAAACACTGAGTGAAATACCCAATTAAATAAATACCAATGGGTAAATACCCAATTGATCAAACAGCTTATCTGTAGCTCTTGCGATGATACGTCGATGAATAAAATATAAACTTAAAGTGTTGCTGTTGAATTCCATACATTTATATATTTTTTTTTTTGTACAGGCACTAGGAATTGGAAGGACCATAAAGTTTGTGATAGTGACAACAAACAGGGAAGAGATCAAAGACGATGAATCCTGGGGTATAATAGATTTATATACAGTGTTTTTTTTTGGCTGTTTTTATAGCCGAAATTCGGTCATATTCCCAATGCCAAAACATACCTTTTTTTTCCAATTAAGAGGAAAAAATTCCCAATTTTAAAAAAAAAAAAAAAAAAAATAATTTTTTTTTTTTTTTTTTTTTTTTAGTGTCCCAATCCAATGATTGGGGTTCATTGGATTGGGGTTCAAAAGCTTATAAATTCTTCTGTTTATCTTGGTGTACAAAAAACAGTATTAAAGATATAATTATGAAAGGAAAGCTTTACTTTATATTTTTCCGAATTTTATTAAAAATCGCGCTACAATTCCCAATTTTATGAAAAATCGCGCTAAAATTCCCAATTCCAACGCCATGGGCTATGTTCCCAAAATAGAGAAAAAAAACACTGATATATATAATTCTTGGTGAACAATTTGTAACTTTATAAGTCGAATACGTAAAATCATGTATTTAGACTCAAAACGTCATGTGACATCGTGTCTTAAACAAGGTTGGATATCATTAGGGTACAAAGAGTTGGTGTTTTATCTCTTTAAAAAGGGTGTTTATGCTGCCTTTAAAACAATTATTATCAGGTTTGTATATAATATTTATTAAGTATACAAGTTGTTGGTAAATAATACCGGTACTTAGATGCAGATGAATTGATAATAAACAAAATGGTTTCAGTTAAAAGAATTACGTAGTTACAAATCTTATACCCAACCAATCAAAAAAATTCCAAGTTGTATTTCACATGTACATAAAAAAAAAATGAAATGGGTGTTCGAATGGCTAACAGGAAAAGTTATGTGATAAAAATTGATAACATACATTTTTGTTCATTGGAACAAGAATCATTCATAATGTAGTTTATTAATTTGGGTGTGTTTTTTCGAAATTAGATAAAACGTGTAAATATATAATGTTTAAGATGAACTTTCCTTTGAGAGAAATTTGATATATATATATATATATATATATATAATATGAAACAAATACAGTATTACTAAAAGTTATGTCCCCTTATAGTTACGTCCCCTAATTTTATGATTATAACCAGAAGTTATGTCCCCTTCATATATAAGTATAACCAGAAGTTATGTCCCCTAATTGTATGATTATAACCAGAAGATATGTCCCCTTGATGTATTATAGTATAACTATAACCAGAAGTTTGGTCCCCTTAATGTATAATTACGTCCCCTAAATGTATAAGTACATGTATAACCAGTGGCCATGTCCCCTACGTGTATGATTATAAGGCCAAACGAAATAATATATGTGGTTCAGGTAACACTGGCAAAAAATATAGGGTAGGTAGGTAGGCTTTTTTTTTCTCAGTCATGAATTCAATTCTGATAATGAATTTAATATGTTAAATTACTATACCTTGAGTTCGATTTTTTTGGCATTATCTACATTTTTTTTTTTTTTTTTTTTTTTTTTTTAATTTTTGCATAGAAAGTTGTTTTAGGGTCGGCCCCTTAAAATAGGGTCGGTCGGGTTACCTGAACCACACATATTTTTTTATGTCCCCGAATTGTATGATTATAACCAGAAGTTACGTCCCATTAATGTACATGTATAAGTACAACCAGAAGTTATGTCCCATTAATGTATGATTATAACCAGAAGTTATGTCCCCTAATTGTATGATTATAACCAGAAGTTATGTCCCCTAATTGTATGATTATAACCAGAAGTTATGTCCCCTAATTGTATGATTATAACCAGAAGTAATGTCCCCTAATTGTATGATTATAACCAGAAGTTATGTCCCCTAATTGTATGATTATAACCAGAAGTTATGTCCCCTAATTGTATGATTATAACCAGAAGTAATGTCCCCTAATTGTATGATTATAACCAGAAGTTATGTCCCCTAATTGTATGATTATAACCAGAAGTTATGTCCCCTAATTGTATGATTATAACCAGAAGTTATGTCCCCTAATTGTATGATTATAACCAGAAGTAATGTCCCCTAATTGTATGATTATAACCATAAGTTATGTCCCCTAATTGTATGATTATAACCAGAAGTTATGTCCCCTAATTGTATGATTATAACCAGAAGTTATGTCCCATTAATGTATAAGTATAACCAGTGGCTATGTCCCCTTACTGTAAATGTATACAGGGCTGTCTCTAATTTGGTGGCTACTTTGATTTGACAGGCGGCTACCATTAGTGAGCGAGCAAAGCGAGAGAGGTTGTTAGTGAGTCAGGGTTGGTGGGCATTCTCACCAGTGGATAAGCATGGTGTCTAATTACATGTAATCAGGGCTCCAAGAAAATTTAAATTAGGGACTAGCCCAGGGCAAGTAGATTTCAAAAGTCCACTTGCCCTGATTTTTTTTTAACTTGCCCCAAAATGGTTATTACCAATGAATAGTTGCCAATACATAATTTATGGCGATATTTAATGGTCATATTTAATACTTCGCTTTTTTACTTCGTTTTATTTAGAATAAATTAATAATACACATGATGATGTGATTAGAATCATACAATAAGGTTCTATTTTCTTTCTTTTATTTATCCTTTGTATATAATAAACGTTTTATAACAAAACCAACATTTCATTAGGCCATTGTTTAGGACTGATGTTTGGCACGAATGTGAGTAATTATTATTTTTCTTTGTAATTGGCGACGTCTCAATACCCCACCCGTCAAACTGCGAACAGCTTCGGCAAGACATCAAACAGCAACTTTATTTCCCCATTAGCAGACAGCAGTCGGTTGTGTTTACAGTAAAGTCGGACAATGGAACGCTTTTATAACAATTAACGATTGTTTTTGATTGCTACTGTTATCCGATAATCGTTAAAACAGCAAATCAATTAGACACCCATCTCCAGGGAAGCTACACTGACAATTATTTTTTGGCCAATCAAATCCAGTGCTTAAAAATAACCACATGAGGTAATTACCCACCAACCAATCAAAATTGAATACTCGCGACTGTCCTACTGCACACTGATGATTGTGCGCCTCGGGGATTCTGATCAAAAGCTTGAATAAACAAGGATTAGCGCCAATTAAAATCACACGACTAATTAGTGACCGTGAGCTGGTTACGGTAACGGTTTAACAACCCCGCGGGTATATGTCGTATTATAGGAAGAATTATGTGTATTGAAAAGTTTGATTGTTCCGAGATTTTTTAGACTAGCCCTGAGATTTTTTAGACTAGCCTGACGGGCAACCATTTTTGAAAGCGAGAGTAGCCCGGATCCAGATTGGAGTAGCCCCGGGCTATCCTATTCTTGGAGCCCTTGTAATCTCCTGTTTTTGGTGCTAATGAAGGTCAGGATTGTCAGTTATTTTATGATTCTTTCAGAAGATGAAATAATTCCATAAAATTCGAAAACATTTTTACAGCCGGCTGAAAATTCAAAACAGACGTCGAATGTAGCTGGCTGCCGGCTATTACAGACAGCACTGGTATAACGAGAAGTTATGTGTCCCCCTTATGTATATATATGACATATGTTTTAAATATAATTTGAAGTTATGTCCTGTTACTGTGAAAGTATAACAACAGAAGTTACGTCCATGTACTTTATATGCATAAGTATTAGTTATAACCAGAAGTTATGTCCCCTTTATACTATAAAGTAATATCAAAAGTCAGATACCCTTACGTTTTAAGTATAGCCAGAAGTTATGTTCTCTTTACATAATCCTTTTTTTTCATAGACATTATAGACAGAGGAGACACCCTGTATGTGCTGCGGACTGTGAGTCAAGAGTTATGTGCCCCTGCCGAGGAACGAGTCAACTACCTTCCTCATTATGACACAATTGTCAAAGGCGGCATGTACGAGTATTATGCTTCTGAAGGACAGAACCCATTACGTAAGTATGACATGACAGAACCCATTATGTA
Source organism: Cyrtodaria siliqua (assembly GCA_037043455.1). NCBI lineage: Eukaryota > Metazoa > Mollusca > Bivalvia > Adapedonta > Hiatellidae > Cyrtodaria > Cyrtodaria siliqua. Next base: position 349,982 of record JAWPHD010000402.1, on the reverse strand, counting down.
AGTATCACATGACAGACCCCATTAGGTAAGCATCACATGACAGAACCCGTTACGTAAGTATCACATGAAAGAACCTGTTATGTAAGTATCACATGGCAGAACCCATTACGTAAGTATCACATGACAACCCATTACGTAAGTATCACATGACATAATCCATTACGTCAGTATCACATGACGGAACCCATTACATAAGTATCACATGGCAGAACCCATCATGTAAGTATCATATGATAACCCATTACATAAGTATCACATGACATAATCCATTATGTAAGTATCACATGACGGAACCCATTACATAAGTATCACTTGACAGAACCCATTATGTAAGTATCACATGACAGAACCCATTACGTAAGTATCACATGACAGAATCATTATGTAAGTATCACATGACAGAACCCATTTCATAAGTATCACATGACAACCCATTATTTAAGTATCACATGACATAATCCATTACGTAACTATCACATGACAGAACCCATTACATAAGTATCACATGACAGAACCCATTATGTAAGTATCACATGACAGAACCCATTATGTAAGTATCACATGACAGAACCCATTACATACGTATCACATGACAACCCATTATTTAAGTATCACATGACAAAATCCATTACGTAAGTATCACAGGACGGAACCCATTACATAAGTATCACATGACAGAACCCATTATGTAAGTATCACATGACAGAACCCATTATGTAAGTATCACATGACAGAACCATTACTTAAGTATCACATGACAGAACCCATTATGTAAGTATCACATGACAGAACCCATTATGCAAGTATCAAATGGCAGAACCATTACACAAGTATCACTTGACAGAACCCAACACATATATATTACTTGACAGAACCCATTACTAAAATATCACATGACAGAACCCATTATGCAAGTATCACATATCAGAACCCATCACACAAGTATCACTTGACATAACTCATTATGTATGTATCACTTGATAGAACCCATTATGTACGAGGGGGATTCAATATGTAATGTCCATTTGAATATTTCTTTGTTAATATCATCGTGAAACTTGTGCAGTTTAAATGAGTGCATGGTTCAATGCATAACCAATACAATGATACCAAATTCTTATTGGTCAAATGACTATAAGTCAATATTCAATGCAGTTGGAAACACCCAGTCATATACACTGCATTAGAAATGGTAGGAAAAAGAGCTTCAAATAGTGACCAAATAAGGAGCTATATCAAAGTGTGCTATGGACTTGGTTTTAAAGCACGTGCCATATGTAATGAAATATGCACTGTTTATGGACATAATGAAGTCTCGTATAGGACTGTTGATAGGTGGATTAAGAAATTCAAAAGCGGGCAACAGCATGTTAAAGATGACCCAAAGCCAGACAGAAAACGTTCTGTAGTGACCTCTAAAAATATTGAAAAGGTCAAGGAATTACTGCGCAAAGATGCAAGATATACCACTAAGGACATAGCTCGCATTGTGGGCATTTCAACGGGGTCGGCTTTTTTCATTCTGAAAAAGGTATTGAAAGTCAGAAGGATTACAGCGCGCTGGATCCCACATTTGCTAACGGACGAGCAAAAGCAACAACGTCTGAAAACAGCCCGTAAACTTTTGAAAAAGTACCCGAAGTATGACAGTCGGCGTTTTGCAGATGTTGTGACAGGTGACGAAACGTGGGTACATTTTTTCGAGCCCCATCGTAAGATAGACAATAAAATATGGGCTACTAAACATACACGTAGATCTTCAATTGCCAAAAGAACAATGAGTGTTAAGAAGGTGATGTACGCAATTTTCTTCAACAACCAAGGACCTGTAGTACAAGTGCCTGTTCCAAGACGGCGGACTGTTACTGGAGCATTCTATAAGCAGAACGTTTTGCAAAAGGTCAAGAAACACTATTTAAAACACCGGAATGAAAGGTGTGCGTCTCTTACACGACAATGCTTCCAGCCCACAAGTCCGCTGTAGTAACAACATTTCTCAGTAAGGAGAAAGTGACAGTGGTCCCCCTTCCACCGTATTCCCCAGACCTTGCGCCCTGCGACTTCTTTCTCTTTCCAAGACTGAAGAGGCACATCTCTGGGCGGCGTTATGCATCACGTAAGGCAGTCAGCTCAGCGGTATTTCAGTGTCTGGCAGGTATACCCAAAGAGGACTACGCTGGGGCTTTCCGGAAGTGGATTGAACGACTGAAGTTATGTATTGCTGCTCGTGGAGATTACTTTGAAGGCATGAAATAAAAAAGTACTTAAAAATATGTGTTGCTTGTAATTAATATTCATATGGACATTACATATTGAATCCCCCTCGTATGTAGCAGTTGACAAAACCATTATGTAAGTGTGAGTTGACAGAAGCTTTTATGTAAGTATCACTTGACAGAACCGGTTATGTATGTATCACTTGACAGAATATTACCTATGTATTGTTTGACAGAACCCATTACGTATGTATCACCTGACAGAACTGTTTGTATGGTGTTTTACGTCATTTTCAACACGTAAGGTTATGATGTTTGATTTTTAGCTTGACTGAAGAATAAGAGAGCTTATGTAATCACGTCGGCATCCCACATCAACGTTTGCGTGTAAGCTGTGTTTACAAGTCTATATCTCTTACATTTCTTATCCTAGCACAACCAAATTTGGCCATGGTCTTCCTTATAGCATTATCTTAAGGGCTGCATAAATAATTTTGGTTCCTGTAACACATGGGCTCCCATGGAACCCAAATTCTGATAACCCTTAAAATGTGTCTGTTTCACATAAAATTTTGCGTGTAAGCTGTGTTTACAAGTCTATAATCTCTTATATTTCTAGTCCTAGCTAAACTTAATTTGGGAAGTGGTTTCCTTATAGTATGTTGTAAAGGGTTGGGTAAGTAATTTTGTCTTCTGCAAATTCTGGGCTCCCATGGAACCAAAATTGTGATGGCCCATAAAATGTGCAATAACGGCAGATCTAGGTTTGCATATAAGCATGTATATATCTATAATTTTGCCTCCCCCTCCCCCCTTCAGTGCCGTGTTCCGGTTAAATGATTTTTGGCAGAATTATGGCCCTTTATTATCTACTTCTCCTGAACCCCTCGCCAGATTTCAATGAAACTTTGCAGGGATGATCAGCACCAAGCCTAATTGTGCATGTCATCGTCGCGTTCCGATTTACAGATATTTGGCAGAGTTATGGCCCTTTAAAGGATTTTGATACCACAATTTTTTTCTGTGCTAGTTCTCCTGAACCCCTGGCTAGATATAGACGAAACTTGACAAGGATGATCAGTATCAAGCCTAGTTGTGCATATCATCGCCATATTTCGGTTGAATGATTTTTAGCAGAGTTATGGCCCTTTAAATGTTTTAATACACAAACATTTTCCAGATTAGTCTCTTCTGAACTCATTGCCAGATTTCAGCAAATCTTGGTGGGGATAATCAGTACTAAGCCTAGTTGCACCTGTCATTGCCATTTTCTGGTTGAATGAATTTTGGCAGAGTTATGAGCCCTTTTAGGTTTTAATACACTAACTTTGTCTAGACCCTTTCTCCTGAACCTCTGGCTTGATTTCAGTGAAACTTTGCAGGGATGATCAGTACCAAGTCTAGTTGCGTATATTATAACCATGTTCTGGTTGAATGATTTTCATTTTATCTTCCATTATATTGGATATTAATATTTTAATTTGAATGCAATCATTTACATATAAAACAATTTAGATTAAATTCAGATACACAGATAAAATATAAATGAGGCCACAATAAAAATTGTCAGATATCAGCTCCCTCTCCGAGTTGCTTTTCAACCACAAATTTCTTTAAAATGACTGCAATTTTGGATTTAAACAGATAACATAATAAAATTTCACGTCATTTTATATCAGCCCGAGTTTCTATACAAGCCCCATTACCCAACCCCACCCCACATTGTTTTAGCCTTGTTTTCTGATGGTATATACTAGCTATATAATTTATTATTCTCTGAAAAATCGAATAGTCGAGCTGCGCTGTTCTCTGACAGCTCTTGTTTACGGTGGAGGCAGACGACCCACTTTTCCTGGGTAGAACCAGTACTGAACACCTCCCGCCATCCGTAAGAATCGACACTTCCTCACAATTCGAGCTCCCTTTGGGATTCGAACCCACAGCGGTGAGAGGCGAAGGTTTACAATGCAACGTCATTAATCATTCGGCCGCTCATTATCACTGACAGAACATTATGTATGTGTATGTATCATTTGACAGAACCCATTATGTATGTATCACTTGACAAAACACATTATGTATGTATCACTTTACAGAACCTATTGCCTATCTATCCCTTGACAGAACTCATTGCGTATCTATCACTTGACAGAACCTATTGCATATCTATCACTTGACAGAACCCATTGCGTATCTATCACTTGACATAACCTATTATGTATGTATCACTTGACAGAACCCCTTATGTATGTATCGCTTGACAGTACCCCTTATGTATGTATCGCTTGACAGGACCGTTATGTATGTATCGCTTGACAGAACCCATTGCGTATCTATCACTTGACAGAACCCATTAAGTAAAAAGGGTAGTAGGACAAACGACCGACGCCGGATAGTGATAGAATTTTATTATCTACTAGTTTTGGTCAAACACCCACCTTCATCAGGATAATGTATATAATTATTACTTGACATAAGTCATTACTTTGACAGAACCATTACGTAATTATCAATTTGTAAAATTCGTTATTTACGTATTGGTTTGACAGAATGCATTACATACTTTTCACTTTGATATCAGTGGTATAATGTAAGTATCAGTGGTATAATGTAAGTATCAGTGGTATAATGTAAGTATCAGTGGTATAATGTAAGTATCAGTGGTATAATGTAAGTATCAGTGGTATAATGTAAGTATCAGTGGTATAATGTAAGTATCAGTGGTGTAATGTAAGTATCAGTGGTGTAATGTAAGTATCAGTGGTATAATGTAAGTATCAGTGGTGTAATGTAAGTATCAGTGGTGTAATGTAAGTATCAGTGGTATAATGTAAGTATCAGTGGTGTAATGTAAGTATCAGTGGTATAATGTAAGTATCAGTGGTGTAATGTAAGTATCAGTGGTGTAATGTAAGTATCAGTGGTATAATGTAAGTATCAGTGGTATAATGTAAGTATCAGTGGTATAATGTAAGTATCAGTGGTATAATGTAAGTATCAGTGGTATAATGTAAGTATCAGTGGTATAATGTAAGTATTACTGGCCATAATGTAAGTATTACTGGCCATAATGTAAGTATCAGTGGTATAATGTAAGTATCAGTGGTATAATGTAAGTATCAGTGGTATAATGTAAGTATCAGTGGTATAATGTAAGTATCAGTGGTATTATGTAAGTATCAGTGGTATAATGTAAGTATCAGTGGTATAATGTAAGTATCAGTGATGTAATGTAAGTATCAGTGATGTAATGTAAGTATCAGTGGTATAATGTAAGTATCAGTGGTATAATGTAAGTATCAGTGGTATAATGTAAGTATCAGTGGTATAATGTAAGTATCAGTGGTATAATGTAAGTATCAGTGGTATAATGTAAGTATCAGTGGTATAATGTAAGTATCAGTGGTATAATGTAAGTATCAGTGGTATAATGTAAGTATCAGTGGTATAATGTAAGTATCAGTGGTGTAATGTAAGTATCAGTGGTATAATGTAAGTATCAGTGGTATAATGTAAGTATCAGTGGTATAATGTAAGTATCAGTGGTATAATGTAAGTATCAGTGGTATAATGTAAGTATCAGTGATATAATGTTAGTATCAGTGGTATAATGTAAGTATTACTGGCCATAATGTAAGTATCAGTGATATAATGTAAGTATTACTGGCCATAATGTAAGTATCAGTGGTATAATGTAAGTATCAGTGGTATAATGTAAGTATCAGTGGTATAATGTAAGTATCAGTGGTATAATGTAAGTATCAGTGGTATAATGTAAGTATCAGTGGTGTAATGTAAGTATCAGTGGTATAATGTAAGTATCAGTGGTATAATGTAAGTATCAGTGGTATAATGTAAGTATCACTGGCCATAATGTAAGTATCAGTGGTATAATGTAAGTATCAGTGGTATAATGTAAGTATCAGTGGTATAATGTAAGTATCAGTGGTATAATGTAAGTATCAGTGGTATAATGTAAGTATCACTGGCCATAATGTAAGTATCAGTGGTATAATGTAAGTATCAGTGGTATAATGTAAGTATCAGTGGTATAATGTTAGTATCAGTGGTATAATGTAAGTATCAGTGGTATAATGTAAGTATCAGTGGTATAATGTAAGTATCAGTGGTATAATGTAAGTATCAGTGGTATAATGTTAGTATCAGTGGTGTAATGTAAGTATCAGTGGTGTAATGTAAGTATCAGTGGTATAATGTAAGTATCAGTGGTATAATGTAAGTATCAGTGGTATAATGTAAGTATCAGTGGTGTAATGTAAGTATCAGTGGTATAATGTAAGTATCAGTGGTATAATGTAAGTATCAGTGGTATAATGTAAGTATCAGTGGTATAATGTAAGTATCAGTGGTATAATGTAAGTATCAGTGGTATAATGTAAGTATCAGTGGTATAATGTAAGTATCAGTGGTGTAATGTAAGTATCAGTGGTATAATGTAAGTATCAGTGGTATAATGTAAGTATCAGTGGTATAATGTAAGTATCAGTGGTGTAATGTAAGTATCAGTGGTATAATGTAAGTATCAGTGGTATAATGTAAGTATCACAGTGGCCATAATCCTAGTGATTGTCCCCCAAAATCGCAAGTTCTGATGGTCTGATCTTTTGTTGTATTCATATATACTCGAGTTACATCTGGGTTAGTTGACAGCTATTAGCAATATATTATGTTCTTGAAACGTTTAATACATGTTCATTTTGATAAGTTCATGACCGTTTTTGTTTGTTTTCAGCATATGCATTTGCTGAGTTGATCGACAATGCCCTGGCTGCTACAAGAAACAGTGACGGCCCTCGTAACATAGAGATCCGACTGGTAGGTGTCACATCATCTTTGTATCATGTGCAAATCAAGACAACATTCTGTTAATTGTCAGGTGGCCATTTTTTTACTTAGAGATTTATAAAATTTCGGTTTGTGATCATTCTATTAATTTTTAGGTGGCCCTTTTTTGCTCTAATGGCCAAAGATTAAAGCGTTTCGGCCTTATGAAACTGACTCTTTTTATACCCTTTGAGATTTCAAGTTTATGTATGGTGTTTTTAGCTCTACTGATCAGGGCCTTCCCCAGCCATTTATGGTGTAGCGGCGCCGCGATCCCTTAACTTTTGAAACAGACATGCTGCGATCCTTAATCTGACCGCGACCCTTTAAAACCGTGCCGCGATCCCTTAAAAGTGGGTCAAACATTCATTTCCCAGTGTTAATTGATGACATCTGACTAAATAACGCCTTGAGGCATAAACTCCTGACAAGCATACGTCCTTAGCTCCTGATTGGAGTGTTTTCATAAGGATTAGAGGGGCAGAGGTGTTAATTACCTCCGCGATAAGGGTCTAATTCAAGAATTCAAACATGCATACATAATCTGTAATCTTATTACGTCATCAAATGTGAAAACAATTTACTTATGTTATATTTTATTGTAGCGTTGAATTAACGTGCCTCCATCCATTTTATCACGATTTTAAATAGATAATGATGAGAAAATAATCTCACAAACGCAAATTATTCGATAATCACATAAAATTATAAGAATCTCGGGGTTGCAGATTATAAATTTAGGTTACTTTCGGTTTTGAATTTGCTTCCGTGTTTCAAACTAAAATGATTAATTATGAATAAAGACAGCAATTTTATAACATTTAAATAAACTTTTCTGTTGACATGCCACTATCCCTTAAACAAATCCTGGGGAAGGCCCTGCTGATCAACTACTGATTAACGGTTACTGATCTACTCTACTGTCGTCCATCCGTCTGTCTGTCCGTTGGTAAACTTTTTTTGTAGCGACTACTCCTCTGAAACTACTTGAAGGATTTTCATGAGTCTTAACAGGAATATTTCTCTTGATGTCTAGTTGATCCTAGCAAAATTTCAGGTCAGCCAGAAATTCAAAGTGGCTGCCATGGCTAAAAATAGATTTTTAAAAAACAAATTTGTAGCGACTACTTCTAGAAAACTGTAAGTGATATTGGTTGAAAATTATTTTTATTCGACATGAACATGACTGCCAGCATCCAGGCATCTTTGTTTACATAGAGTTATATAGTTAAAACTTGTAGCGACTACTCCTCTGAAACTGCTTGACAGATTTTAATGAAACTTCACAGGAATGCTGATCTAGCTATCAAAACCTATCAGTAGGGCTTCAAGGTCATTGACCTCTTGTTCTTTGTTAGGATGTGTAGATGCCTCAGATTTTGGCTTCGCCCACTCGGAAGTAATCAGGTCACAAGTCACAAAAAAAGGCATATCTTGTCCAAATGTGAATGGTTATGATTCAAATTCAGTATGGTCATTTATGGACTCGAGGCACAACAGATATAAAACAGATTTTGACCTCTTGCATAAAAGGGACCTCTGCAGGGGTACAACTTGGGGGAACTTGCATTAATTAATTATTACATAGTTTCTGCCTTGTGAAGCTAATTTCTTCTATACCCTTTGAGATATCAAGTTCATGTATGGTGTGTTTCTTAGTTAAGGATGTGTAGATGCACAATAAGTTTTCTTATTTTGGCTCCATCCTCTGGGGCTCCATAGGGGTTAATCTGGTAAAAACACACAGCATTGCATATCTTGTCCGAATGTGAATGCATTTGAATCCAATTTGGTATGGTCATTTAGGGACTCGAGGCACAATATATATATTAAACGGGTTTTGTCCTCCTGCGTAAAGGGGCCCCTTTACATGTGTACAGCTTGGGGAACTTGCAGTAATTTAAATGTTTGACTGCTGTTTTGATCATTGCAGGGCAAAGGGTTTTGCCATAAGTTCTACAACAACTATTTCCCACACCACAGACTCCATACAGCCAGTAGAGCGATACAAGTCCTCTTGGGCCTCTTGTTTTACTTAGAAATGTATAAAATCTGGGCCTAGGATCATTCTGTTAATTTGTAAGCGGCCTTCTTTTTTCGACTTAGAAATTCTTTAAGTCTGGTCTCTGTTGGACGAGAATATCAAATTGCAGATGCTTGTATAAAACAGTTTGCATGATATATGCTGTATGTTTGTTTTTGTAGCACTTCGAGGAGTCCACCATCTACGTTATAGACAATGGGAAGGGTATGACACCAAGGCAATTGAACAACTGGGCTATATATAGACTCTCAAAGTTCATACGTAAGGACAGAAGAAGTAAAGTGTAAGTCGCAAATTTTATTTAAGGATATTAGCTGAGTGTTCTTGTTGTTTGGTCTTGCGAGATTTCGACCTAATAATTTACCTTATAATAACAAACCTGGAATTTCCTTCACTCTGACAGGCAAAATTACCTTAAAAATAGTCAACAGGCGGCCGTTCCATTAGCTACGATGATCGATCTACCAAATTTTGCGAGAACAATGTTTGAATGAAACTATGATTTTCCGTAGACAACTATATCATGAAACGTGCATTTTAGCTAAATATTCACTTTCGCTTGCAGCACGGTACTATAAGTAGACTAGATTCAGATTTTCAGACGCATTTTTATATTCGTTCTATTCAGCAATTGTTTTAGTAAGCGACCACTTTTAGACACTCCTGACCTTCGAGTGATCCCTTTATACAGTGCACAGCCTGGAATTAGTTACCAATATCCATAATGTACAATATCCAAGTAACAGTTTTTGGCTCATTTAGTCAATAACTATTTAACCAGTTTGTATGTTGTTAGAAAAAAAGGATGATTTATTTATTGAAGATTTATTTTGATAATGAAGAATAAATACTTGAGTGTTTGTTTTAACAAATGCATTGCCAGTGTGCCGATGTTTACGTAAGTTGTTATGTTCTGTTAAATTGTTCACGAAATGTATTACTGTTTGTTATTGTTGAAATGAATTACAGAGTTCTAAATTTACTGTGAGTCATTTTATTTGGTCTGTATCTGGAGCCGTTCTCAGTGAATTGAATACGGAAATGATTTTGTCAACAGAAACAGAACTGGGCAAAACATGTGTCAAAAAGTCGTATTTTGAAACAAAGAACACATAGAAAAGTGCAGTGGTTCCAACTATGGTGATTTGATGTTGACACACGACAGGAAATATGTAAAGTAAAAAAGATGTAAATACTTATGTCTAACTGTTCGCTCAAACAGGTACAAGGTACACATTTAACGGATAATGCTTTGGATTTGATTTCTTCAAAACACAAAAGCGCAAATTTACAGCCCATCAAAATTGTCTTGATGGAAAAAGTCGCGGAATTTAATACCCACCAAATAAAAGATTTCCACAGTATTAATTGAACCCAGCAGTATAATAATATATTTCAATTTTAAACACTTTATTGACTCAATGTCGTAATTAGTCATTTTTAGCTCTACTGGCCAAGGGCCAGCAGAGCTTATGGGATGGTGTGTTGTCCGTCTTCCGTCGTCCGTCGTCCGTCGTCCGTCCGTCCGTCGTCCGTCCGTTAACTTTTGCTTGTGTACACTCTAGAGGCCACATTTCTGATGCAATCATCATGAAACTTTGTCAGAATATTTGTCTCAATGAAATCTCGGTCAAGTTCGAAAATGGGTCATGTGGGGTCAAAAACTAGGTCACTAGGTCAAATATTGTAAAAACCTTGTGTACACTCTAAAGGCCATATTTTTGACCCGAGCTTGATGCAACTTTGTCAGAATGTTTGTCTTAATTATATCTTGGTCAAGTTTGAAAATGGGTCACATGGGGTTAAAAACTAGGTCACTAGGTCAAATACTTGAAAAACCTTGTGTACACTCTAGAAGCCGTATTTCTGACCTAATCTTGATGAAACTTTGTCAAAATGTTTGTCTTAATTATATCTTGGTCAAGTTCAAAAATGGGTCACATGGTGTTAAAAACTAGGTCACTAGGTCAAACTTTGGAAAAACCGTGTGTACACTCTAGAGGCCATATTTTTGACCCGATCTTGATGAAACTTTGTCAGAATGTTTGTCTTAATGAAATCTCGGTCAAGTTCAAAAATGGGTCATGTGGGGTCAAAAACTAGGTCACTAGGTCAAATACTTGAAAAAACTTGTGTACACTCTAGAGGTCATATTTGTTACCCAATCTTGATGAAACTTTGTCAAATTGTTTATCTTAATTATATCTTGATCAAGTTCGAAAATGGGTCACATGAAGTTAAAAACTAGGTCACTAGGTCAAATATTGGAAAAACCTTGTGTACACTCGAGATGCCATATTTTTGACCCGAGCTTGATGCAACTTTGTCAGAATGTTTATCTTAATTGTTTGTCTCAATGAAATCTCGGTCAAGTTCGAAAATGGGTCATGTGGGGTCAAAAACTAGGTCACTAGGTCAAATATTGGAAAAACCTTGTGTACACTCTAAAGGCCATATTTTTGACCCAAGCTTGATGCAACTTTGTCAGAATGCTTGTCTTAATTATATCTTGGTCAAGTTTGAAAATGGGTCACATGGGGTTAAAAACTAGGTCACTAGGTCAAATACTTGAAAAACCTTGTGTACACTCTAGAAGCCGTATTTCTGACCCAATCTTGATGAAACTTTGTCAAAATGTTTGTCTTAATTATACCTTGGTCAAGTTCAAAAATGGGTCACATGGTGTTAAAAACTAGGTCACTAGGTCAAACTTTGGAAAAACCGTGTGTACACTCTAGAGGCCATATTTTTGACCCGATCTTGATGAAACTTTGTCAGAATGTTTGTCTTAATGAAATCTCGGTCAAGTTCAAACATGGGTCATGTTGGGTCAAAAACTAGGTCACTAGGTCAAATACTTGAAAAAACTTGTGTACACTCTAGAGGTCATATTTGTTACCCAATCTTGATGAAACTTTGTCAAATTGTTTATCTTAATTATATCTTGATCAAGTTCGAAAATGGGTCACATGAAGTTCAAAACTAGGTCACTAGGTCAAATATTGGAAAAACCTTGTGTACACTATAGAGGCCATATTTTTGACACGAGCTTGATGCAACTTTGTCAGAATGTTTATCTTAATTGTTTGTCTCAATGAAATCTCTGTCAAGTTCGAAAATGGGTCATGTGGGGTCAAAAACTATGTCACTAGGTCAAATATTGGAAAAACCTTGTGTACACTCTAGAGGCCATATTTTTGACCCGAGCTTGATGCAACTTTGTCAGAATGTTTGTCTTAATTATATCTTGGTCAAGTTTGAAAATGGGTCACATGGGGTTCAAAACTAGGTCACTAGGTCAAATACTTGAAAAACCTTGTGTACACTCTAGAAGCCGTATTTCTGACCCAATCTTGATGAAACTTTGTCAAAATGTTTGTCTTAATTATATCTTGGTCAAGTTCAAAAATGGGTCACATGGTGTTAAAAACTAGGTCACTAGGTCAAACTTTGGAAAAACCGTGTGTACACTCTAGAGGCCATATTTTTGACCCGATCTTGATGAAACTTTGTCAGAATGTTTGTCTCTATAATCTCGGTCAAGTTCAAAAATGGGTCATGTGGGGTCAAAAACTAGGTCACTAGGTCAAATACTTGAAAAAACTTGTGTACACTCTAGAGGTCATATTTGTTACCCAATCTTGATGAAACTTTGTCAAATTGTTTATCTTAATTATATCTTGATCAAGTTCGAAAATGGGTCACATGAAGTTAAAAACTAGGTCACTAGGTCAAATATTGGAAAAACCTTGTGTACACTCTAAAGGCCATATTTTTGACCCAAGCTTGATGCAACTTTGTCAGAATGCTTGTCTTAATTATATCTTGGTCAAGTTTGAAAATGGGTCACATGGGGTTAAAAACTAGGTCACTAGGTCAAATACTTGAAAAACCTTGTGTACACCCTAGAAGCCGTATTTCTGACCCAATCTTGATGAAACTTTGTCAAAATGTTTGTCTTAATTATACCTTGGTCAAGTTCAAAAATGGGTCACATGGTGTTAAAAACTAGGTCACTAGGTCAAACTTTGGAAAAACCGTGTGTACACTCTAGAGGCCATATTTTTGACCCGATCTTGATGAAACTTTGTCAGAATGTTTGTCTTAATGAAATCTCGGTCAAGTTCAAACATGGGTCATGTTGGGTCAAAAACTAGGTCACTAGGTCAAATACTTGAAAAAACTTGTGTACACTCTAGAGGTCATATTTGTTACCCAATCTTGATGAAACTGTCAAATTGTTTATCTTAATTATATCTTGATCAAGTTCGAAAATGGGTCACATGAAGTTCAAAACTAGGTCACTAGGTCAAATATTGGAAAAACCTTGTGTACACTATAGAGGCCATATTTTTGACACGAGCTTGATGCAACTTTGTCAGAATGTTTATCTTAATTGTTTGTCTCAATGAAATCTCTGTCAAGTTCGAAAATGGGTCATGTGGGGTCAAAAACTATGTCACTAGGTCAAATATTGGAAAAACCTTGTGTACACTCTAGAGGCCATATTTTTGACCCGAGCTTGATGCAACTTTGTCAGAATGTTTGTCTTAATTATATCTTGGTCAAGTTTGAAAATGGGTCACATGGGGTTCAAAACTAGGTCACTAGGTCAAATACTTGAAAAACCTTGTGTACACTCTAGAAGCCGTATTTCTGACCCAATCTTGATGAAACTTTGTCAAAATGTTTGTCTTAATTATATCTTGGTCAAGTTCAAAAATGGGTCACATGGTGTTAAAAACTAGGTCACTAGGTCAAACTTTGGAAAAACCGTGTGTACACTCTAGAGGCCATATTTTTGACCCGATCTTGATGAAACTTTGTCAGAATGTTTGTCTCTATAATCTCGGTCAAGTTCAAAAATGGGTCATGTGGGGTCAAAAACTAGGTCACTAGGTCAAATACTTGAAAAAACTTGTGTACACTCTAGAGGTCATATTTGTTACCCAATCTTGATGAAACTTTGTCAAATTGTCTATCTTAATTATATCTTGATCAAGTTCGAAAATGGGTCACATGAAGTTAAAAACTAGGTCACTAGGTCAAATATTGGAAAAACCTTGTGTACACTCGAGATGCCATATTTTTGACCCGAGCTTGATGCAACTTTGTCAGAATGTTTATCTTAATTGTTTGTCTCAATGAAATCTCGGTCAAGTTCGAAAAAGGGTCATGTGGGGTCAAAAACTAGGTCACTATGTCAAATATTGGAAAAACCTTGTGTACACTCTAAAGGCCATATTTTTGACCCAAGCTTGATGCAACTTTGTCAGAATGCTTGTCTTAATTATATCTTGGTCAAGTTTGAAAATGGGTCACATGGGGTTAAAAACTAGGTCACTAGGTCAAATACTTGAAAAACCTTGTGTACACTCTAGAAGCCGTATTTCTGACCCAATCTTGATGAAACTTTGTCAAAATGTTTGTCTTAATTATACCTTGGTCAAGTTCAAAAATGGGTCACATGGTGTTAAAAACTAGGTCACTAGGTCAAACTTTGGAAAAACCGTGTGTACACTCTAGAGGCCATATTTTTGACCCGATCTTGATGAAACTTTGTCAGAATGTTTGTCTTAATGAAATCTCGGTCAAGTTCAAACATGGGTCATGTTGGGTCAAAAACTAGGTCACTAGGTCAAATACTTGAAAAAACTTGTGTACACTCTAGAGGTCATATTTGTTACCCAATCTTGATGAAACTTTGTCAAATTGTTTATCTTAATTATATCTTGATCAAGTTCGAAAATGGGTCACATGAAGTTCAAAACTAGGTCACTAGGTCAAATATTGGAAAAACCTTGTGTACACTATAGAGGCCATATTTTTGACACGAGCTTGATGCAACTTTGTCAGAATGTTTATCTTAATTGTTTGTCTCAATGAAATCTCTGTCAAGTTCGAAAATGGGTCATGTGGGGTCAAAAACTATGTCACTAGGTCAAATATTGGAAAAACCTTGTGTACACTCTAGAGGCCATATTTTTGACCCGAGCTTGATGCAACTTTGTCAGAATGTTTGTCTTAATTATATCTTGGTCAAGTTTGAAAATGGGTCACATGGGGTTAAAAACTAGGTCACTAGGTCAAATACTTGAAAAACCTTGTGTACACTCTAGAAGCCGTATTTCTGACCCAATCTTGATGAAACTTTGTCAAAATGTTTGTCTTAATTATATCTTGGTCAAGTTCAAAAATGGGTCACATGGTGTTAAAAACTAGGTCACTAGGTCAAACTTTGGAAAAACCGTGTGTACACTCTAGAGGCCATATTTTTGACCCGATTTTGATGAAACTTTGTCAGAATGTTTGTCTCTATGAAATCTCGGTCAAGTTCAAAAATGGGTCATGTGGGGTCAAAAACTAGGTCACTAGGTCAAATACTTGAAAAAACTTGTGTACATTCTAGAGGCCATATTTTTGACCCGAGCTTGATGCAACTTTGTCAGAATGTTTATCTTAATTATATCTTGATCAAGTTCGGAAATGGGTCACATGAAGTTAAAAACTAGGTCACTAGGTCAAATATTGGAAAAACCTTGTGTACACTCTAGAGGCCATATGTTTGACCCAAGCTTGATGCAACTTTGTCAGAATGTTTGTCTTAATTATATCTTGGTCAAGTTTGAAAATGGGTCACATGGGGTTAAAAACTAGGTCACTAGGTCAAATATTGGAAAAACCTTTTGTACACTCTTTGTCAAAATGTTTGTCTTAATTATATCTTGGTCAAGTTCAAAAATGGGTCACATGGTGTTAAAAACTAGGTCACTAGGTCTAACTTTGGAAAAACCGTGTGTACACTCTAGAGGCCATATTTTTGACCCGATCTTGATGCAATTTTGTCAGAATATTTGTCTCAATTATAGCTTGCTAAAGTTTGAAAATGGGTCACACAGGGTCAAAAACTAGGTCACTAGTACACTCTAGAGGCCATATTTCTGACCCGATCTTGATGAAACTTTGTCGAAATGTTGTCTTAATTATATTTTGGTCAAGTTCGAAAATGGGTCCCATGGGGTCAAAAACTAGGTCACTAGGTCCAATACTTGAAAAACCTTGTGTACACTCTAGACACCATGTAGTACGACTCGATTCATCAATGGTATAACAGCCAGTAGAGCGTTCACAGGCCCTCTTGGGCCTCTTGTTGTGTTCTGAGTTAGTTATAAATGCTTAGGGCTATTTCATTAAAACATACATGGGACCCCAGGAGGACATTTTTGAAATTGTCCACCCAACCATAGAAATTGAGTTTAAAGAACCATATTTCAGTACGTGGTCCCACCTTAATTCCATTAAGCGACGGGAAAGCTTATATAAGTAGGATTTAATAACAGATATTTCAACAATAGAAAACATTTTAAAAAAATTTACAGAAAAAATGCAATAACCTGTTTAAAATTACCTATTAAATTTAATTTCACAATATGCAAACTGTTAAAGCCGAAATCAAGGTTTTAATTTAATACCCCAGCAAACCACGTTTTCGCTTCTTTGAGAAGTGGTTGGATGGGGTATGAAAGTTAATGCTCGGATCACGTAATGGTAAAAAGAGGGTTCATCCATAGATGTTTATTAAATTGCCTTCCTGAGGTCCCGGGTATGTTTTTAATGGAATAGCCCTTTAATAGTGATATAGAGATTATTTAACTGCTGGGATCGATTATAGGGAAATCCTTAATGAGTGGTAGAATTGTGGTTCTTTTCACGAACATGCACACACGAGTGAGTGAAAAAACAAAGCATGTCTACCATCAAGTGAAGGATTACCCAATAATCGATCCCAGCAGTTAAATAATCTATTTATTACATTTTAAATTACGTTTTTCAAACAAATATTCGCTTTATTGAACGTTATCGGCGGATGAAGTCGACGTCAGCAACACTTTTTTGACGTCACGCCTCAACGTCGCAGCGTTAGTTATTATTGTGTTCTGAGTTAGAAACGTTACTTATTATTGTGTTCTGTTTTTCATTGAGAAATTCTGATCATGCATCTATAGGAATGCATTAAAAAATGTTTAGATGAGTATCATTTAATCTTCATTAAATTAGAGCAGCATTTATTAATGAAACGAGGCCTATTGAACTGATAGAATGAATGAATTGAATGAATGGTGTTTTACGGCACGTCAACGCATAAATAGGTCATATTGTGCTCAAAAAACGATAGAGAACGGATGTTAAAGGGACACACGGCAATCTTGAAGTGTTTGAAATGGGTGTCTCGATTTATATATCCAGTATCATTTTTACTTTTACCCTGGTTACATTTAAAATAAATCAAATTCGAGGTATTCACTATTTCGTCTTATTATACTATAAGTTTTAATATATTATTAGTGCAGTAATATCAAAAAATAATAATATACAAAAGCAAATTGCTTGATATTATTCTTATAATTAATATGAATATTTGAACAAATGCAAGATATGCAGAAAAAACTAGCGGGACGAAGAAATAAAGATTGCCTATGTCCCTTTAAGAAATTAATTCCGATTGGTGACTAGCACTTGTCTGTCTCTAAAGAGTACATCCTTATTATATAAATATCACATTCATGAGAGGGTGATAGTAAGAATGTTCACCCTGAGGATATGATTATTGCCCGAAATCTCCTCGGGCAAAAACAAGATTCATTTTCAGTACCGATTTCACTTTGCCAGATTCCTTTTTTGAAAAAAACAATTTTTAGCTCTACTGGCCAAGGGCCAGCAGAGCTTATGGGATGGTGTGTTGTCCGTCTTCCGTCGTCTGTCCGTCGTCCGTCCGTTAACTTTTCTTCAAACGACTTCTCCTCAGAAACCGCTTGGCTAATTTTGACCAAACTTCACCTGGATGATCCTTAGATGAATGCTTTTTAGATTTGTTAAAATTAGGTCAGTGCTACATCCAAGATGGCTGCCATTACCATATATGGTCGAAACCTTAAAAAATCTTCTTCTCCAGAACCGCTGGACATATTTCAACAGTTTCTCTTTTAAAATGATCGACAACGCGTATACTATCAAGTTTGTTCAAATAAAGTCCCCGGGGTCAAAAATGGCCGTGCCCCGGGGGTCCAAAGTTTGTATATTGAGGTTTTGCATGTTTTTCATATAGACATATAGGAAAAAACTTTAAAAAATCTTCTTCTCTGAAACCACAAGGCACAGAGCTCTCATGTATTACATGTAGCATCAGCTTATGGTCCTCTACTAAGTTTGTTCAAATGGTGACCCTGGGGTCAAATTTTTCCCCGCACCGTACTAAGTTTGTTCAAATGGTGACCCTGGGGTCAAATTTTTCCCCGCACCGGGCGTCACAGTTTTACATAGACTTATATAGGATTTTTTTTTTAAAAAATCTTCTTCTCGGAAACTACAACAACCAGAGGTTTGATATTTTGCATTTACTATAAGCTTATGGTCCTTTACCAAGTTTTTTCAAATGGTGACCCTTGGGTCACATTTAGCCCCGCCCCAAGGGTCACATGTTTTACATAGACATGTATAGGGAAAAACTTAAAAAATCTTCTTCTCTGAAACTGCAAGAGCCAGAGGTTTAATATTTTGCATTTGCTATAAGCTTATGATCTTCTACCAAGTTTGTTCAAATGGTGACCCTGGGGTCACATCTGGCCCCGCCCCGGGGGTCACAGTTTTACATAAATGCTTGTATAGGCAAAAACTGAAAAAACTTCTTCTCTGGAACCACATGGCACAGAGCTCTCATGTATTACATGTAGCATCAGCTTATGGTCCTCCACTAAGTTTGTTTAAATGGTGACCCTGGGGTCAAATTTGTCCCCGCACCGGGGGTCACAGTTTTACATAGACTTATATAGGATTTTGTTTTTTAAAAATCTTCTTCTCGGAAACTACAACAGCCAGAGGTTTGATATTTTGCATTTACTATAAGCTTATGGTCCTTTACCAAGTTTTTTCAAATGGTGACCCTTGGGTCACATTTAGCCCCGCCCCAAGGGTCACATGTTTTACATAGACATGTATAGGGAAAAACTTAAAAAATCTTCTTCTCTGAAACTGCAAGAGCCAGAGGTTTAATATTTTGCATTTGCTATAAGCTTATGATCTTCTACCAAGTTTGTTCAAATGGTGACCCTGGGGTCACATCTGGCCCCGCCCCGGGGGTCACAGTTTTACATAAATGCTTGTATAGGCAAAAACTGAAAAAACTTCTTCTCTGGAACCACATGGCACAGAGCTCTCATGTATTACATGTAGCATCAGCTTATGGTCCTCCACTAAGTTTGTTTAAATGGTGACCCTGGGGTAAAATTTGTCCCCGCCCCGAGGGTCACAGTTTTACATAGACTTATATAGGATTTTTTTTTAAAAAATCTTCTTCTCGGAAACTACAAGAGCCAGAGGTTTGATATTTTACGTTTATTATAAGCTTATAGTCCTTTACCAAGTTTGTTCAAATGGTGACCCTGGGGTCACATTTGACCCCGCCCCAAGGGTCACATGTTTTACATAGACATGTATAGGGAAAAATTTAAAAAATCTTCTTCTCTGAAACTGCAAGAACCAGAGGTTTAATATTTTGCATTATGGTCGTCTACCAAGTTTGTTCAAATGGTGACCTATTGGTCACATTTGGCTCCACCCTGGGGGTCACAGTGTTACTTAGGCTTGTATAGGCAAAAACTGTTTTTTAACTGTTTTTAATTATTTTTTTTAGTTTTTAATTTGATTTATTTTTTAAAATTTCAATTTTTTTAATTTTTTTTTATTTTTTTTTAATTTTTTTTTAATTTTTTTTTTGATTGATTTGATTTTTTTTTGATTTTTTATAATATTTGTTTCATTATCTTTTTAATTTCTTGACACTTACTTTAAAATTTCTTGTCGGCGCTACTCATCCTAAATGCCTTGTTGAATTTCGACGAAACTTGGCAGGAAGCATTGGTAAGATGTCTAGTTGTGCATATCACGCTTTTGTTCCAGTTTGCTGATTTTTGACGGAGTTATGGCCCTTTGACATTTTTATTTTAAATTTCTTGTCGGCGCTACTTCTCTTAAACGGCTTGTTGGATTTCTACGAAATTTGGCAGGAAGCCTCAGTATGATGTCTAGTTGTGCAAAGCGTGGTATATCAATGAAATCTTGGACAGTTTCGAAAACCAGCTAGATCTTGTTAGTAATAACAGAGTTATGGCCCTTGATTTGTTGAAAAATGCTATATTGTATTTTCCTTTGTTAAATCTATAGGAGAAGAGAGATCTAGCTATATCTATCTAAATCTATAAGAGCTGTTTTAGCCAGTAGAGCGTCCACAGGCCCTCTTGGGCCTCTTGTTTCTAAAATGTGGTAATGAATGTTATATCATTAAATCGGAAATAACGTAACTAAGAAAATGAGTGGTAGTTTATTGAAATCGGTCAAGTACTTTTGAAGTTATGATGATTTTAAAAATAGCAGTTTCACCATACTGAGTGGATAACGTCACCGAAACAGCGCGCATCAAAGCTGCGTGATAATTATTTTACTATCACCCTGCCATGTACTATCACCCTCACTTGAGATAGTAAGAAATTACACATTGTTGTCTATGGGGATTTAGCATGGACGTCTTATGTGAGGTATAATAATACAGGATATTGCACTTTCCCTTAATTAGTTTCAAGGTTTGTTTCATTAAGATCATGGACAAGTTCTTTCTTCAAGCAGCATATTCCATCTTTAATCAATACAGAGTTATTGCCCTTGATTATGTAAAATTAGGCAATTTCAGCTTTTGTTTACGCAATATTTAACTAACTACTGTCGGATTTTTTACAAATTTGGTATTAAGATATGTACCAATATAATCTTGACTGAGTTTGATGTTACAAAATTGAAGATTTGTGGCCCTTGATAAGGTCAAAATAAGTGGCTGAGTGTCTCCATGGTCAAGGGGTTAGCCAAACTACATTGCAAACCTTCTCGCCTCTCACCACTGCGGGTTCATATCTCACTGGGAGCTTGTAAGTGAGAAAGTGTGGATTCTTATGGATGGTGGGAGGTGTGCAGTAGAGGTTCTAACCAGGAAGAATGGGGTGATCTGCTGCTACCACAAAAAATCGACCATTAGATATTTGTGGTGGTGGAACCCTTCAAAGCGGGAAAAATCACATGGTAAATTGTGGAAAAATATTTTTTTTTTTTTTTCGAGGTCTTATTTATTACTAAATTTACATCAAGAACATGTTTCATGATGTATTTTTTTTTTAGGGAGTTTTATCCAGTGAAAAACATACTTTTGGCAAGGGGAATGGGGCTGATTTTTCGGCCTTAAATATGACCAAAATATCTCGTCACTTTTATGTATTACAGAAACATGGATGAGACAGTGGCAACAGAGGTAGGGTCGTTTGTAGAGCCCAACGCTCCCAGGTCACTTAATAGTGACATTTCCTACTTTGGTGTGGGTGGTAAACAGGCCATCTTCTTTATAGGGACATCAACCAGGGTAAGTGTTCTAATATGTGTTGGCTGTTGTGGCGCAGATGGTAGTGCGGCGGATTTGTAACCAGAGGCCCCATGTTCAATCCTCCGTGGTGCCACTGAGTTTCGTCGGTGTGTTTTTGGGCAAGACACTTTCCCTTAGCCTCGTCCGTCAGATGGGGACGTAAACCGGCGGTCCCGTGTATCGGTCTATCCTCCGAGCACATTAAAGAACCATAGGAATCTATTCGATAATAAGAGTAGGGCACTGTTCCCCGATTCATATGTATCCTTCCCCTCTCTCTGGGGCGGCTCTAAATAACCTATACTGTGTTGATGAGCCGTTAATCAACATTCAGTTCTAATTAAATTCTAATATGTGTTGTCTAGGTCACTACTTCAGTCGGAATATCTTCAGGTGTTAGCGAGATGTAAAATATCCCTGCTATTTAAAGCTTAACTTAAATAGCTCAATAGCTTTTGTTAAATTTCTCTGTAGAGCTTATGTTTAATTTCTCTGTATGAAAGCTGGAGAAGTCGCCATATGATCTTTGCGACTATAATATCCATTTCAATTCAATTACTTTCTCTGTAGAACTTTCAGTAGATTTCTGCGTGGACCTTGTGTTGGGAAGCATGTTATTCTTGGATGCAAAGACCAAGTTTTGAAACCATTTCTGTTAAGATTTAGCTCTGAAGCTTGTATTTTACTCAGTGTGATTTTTGGTCGCACACTCTAAGGTGTAAATGCACTAATTGATTTTTCTTCTTTGTCGATAGAGGAATGATTTAATGTCATTAAGACAAAAAATGCTCAGCTTTTATCAATTAAAAGCTTTAAAACATGTATCTATTAAAAGATCTAGGATTCTCCGATAAAAAGGAGTTGTGTATCCCCTCGGTCAAATGCCACTTTCTATTTTAACAAGCCACATAGTGAATTTACCAAATTCCAACTTTCATTTTCCTATCTATGTCAATTATACTGAAACTGCTGAAATAAAGACTTAAGCTATGTTCCTCCCAGCACATCATTCTGATGAATAAGTTAAAAATGATAACAACAATCAAAAGTGCAATTTGTATTGTAATTAAGGCAAGGAAAACAATTTTTTGAGGTACTTTTCATTAAGTGGTCCGAGTATTAACTTTCATACCCCATCCAACCCCTTCTCAAAGAAGCTAAAACGGGGTTGGCTGGGGTATGAAATAAAACCTTAATTTCGGCTTAAAAAGTTTGTATATTGTAAAATTAAAACATTAAATAGATAATTTTAAACAGGTTATCACTTTTTTTCAGTAAAATATGTTTTTAAACATGTTTTAATGTCGAAATATCCGTTATAAACTCCTGCTAGTATAAGCTTTCCCATGGAATTAAGGCGGGACCATGTAATGTGACTACACCCAACAGAGGCACAACCTTTGGTGCATTTGCACCTCCTTTCCCAGTACCCAGTATTGAGATCCATCAGTGCACTAATAATTATAGATAAAGGAGTCTTTATTCTGGAGATGCTGACAAAAATTCAGGACAAAAATAATTAATGTTTTGTAAGATAATTCACTATGCCAGAGTAAAGCTGCAGTTTCTTTCTCCTTCTTTTGTTTATTGCTTCGGCTGAATTAGAGCTGCTGTTGACATTTGGTCCGTCCGTCCATCCGTTGGTTGTTTATGCTCATGTTCTCAAAATGCTTTCACAAATTTCTTTCATTTTTGGCTCGACAGAGCTTATGGTATTACGAGTTGTCCTTCGTCCTTCCGTCCGTTAACTTTTGCCTTGTGAATACTCTGGGGCCTTCATTATTAATCGGATCTTTACGAAACTTTGCCAGCTTCTTTATATCAATGAAAGCTCGGACAAGTTAAAAACCAGCCAGATCGGATTAATTTCACCGGAGTTATGGCCCTTGTTTTTCCTGAAAAATGTCATATTAAGCCTTGTGAACACTCTAGCACCTTTATTTATTATTTAATCTTAACCAGAGTTGCACAGATTGTTAATATCAATGAAAGCTCGGACAAGAAATGTTTGAATTTTACAATATGCAGAATTTTTAAGCTGAAATTAAGGTTTTATTTCATAACCCAGTTTTCTCTTTTTGGAGAATGAGTTGGATGGGGTATGAAAGTTAATACTTGGAGCACGTAATGTTTTGTTCTGTAATTATGTATGCTGATAATGGTTCTTTATCAAGGGGCAATAATGGAAGCAAGACTGTATCAACCTATAATTCGTTAAGAAAAATGTCATACATCTAAGAAACGACCAACTAAGAAAATTTACTCTCCCAAAAAATTGCTTGTAAAACCGAACAGACAAGCACACTTTTCAAGACTTAATACTTATACTGAATCAACTGAAGCACAAATTTAAATGTCCTTTAAAATATTTTTTTCTCTTGATTTGGCAATTTGTACACGGCACAAAATATTCCACTCTTAAAGTCCCATCTAAGGGACGAGTAAACATGACAGGTTTCTACTCAATCGTCATAACGGGAGCACACATTGGTCTTATTAGGAATGGTTTGAATGTTTTTATTGCATATGCTCCAGATGATATCTCGACCACACGGTTCTCAGGACGTTCACGAGCTTACAATATCGAAGGAGGAATTTGAGAAGAAGGAGAAGAACCATGAATCCATATACAGCGGAGTTATACGCAATAGAAAGGTAATTAAATATACAGCGGAGTTATACGCAATAGAAAGGTAATTAAATATACAGGGGAGTTATACGCAATAGAAAGGTAATTAAATATACAGCGGAGTTATACGCAATAGAAAGGTAATTAAATATACAGCGGAGTTATACGCAATAGAAAGGTAATTAAATATACAGCGGAGTTATACGCAATAGAAAGGTAATTAAATATACAGTGGAGTTATACGCAATAGAAAGGTAATTAAATATACAGCGGAGTTATACGCAATAGAAAGGTAATTAAATATACAGCGGAGTTATATGCAATAGAAAGGTAATTAAATGTACAGCGGAGTTATACGCAATAAAAAGGTAATTAAATGTACAGTGGAGTTATACGCAATAGAAAGGTAATTAAATATACAGCGGAGTTATACGCAATAGAAAGGTAATTAAATATACAGCGGAGTTATACGCAATAGAAAGGTAATTAAATGTACAGCGAATTTATACGCAATAGAAAGGTAATTAAATATACAGCGGAGTTATACGCAATAGAAAGGTAATTAAATGTACAGCGGAGTTATACGCAATAGAAAGGTAATTAAATGTACAGCGGAGTTATACGCAATAGAAAGGTAATTAAATATACAGCGGAGTTATACGCAATAGAAAGGTAATTAAATATACAGCGGAGTTATATGCAATAGAAAGGTAATTAAATGTACAGTGGAGTTATACGCAATAGAAAGGTAATTAAATGTACAGCGGAGTTATACGCAATAGAAAGGTAATTAAATATACAGCGGAGTTATACGCAATAGAAAGGTAATTAAATGTACAGCGGAGTTATACGCAATAGAAAGGTAATTAAATGTACAGCGGAGTTATATGCAATAGAAAGGTAATTAAATGTACAGCGGAGTTATACGCAATAGAAAGGTAATTAAATGTACAGTGGAGTTATACGCAATAGAAAGGTAATTAAATGTACAGCGGAGTTATATGCAATAAAAAGGTAATTAAATGTACAGTGGAGTTATACGCAATAGAAAGGTAATTAAATATACAGCGGAGTTATATGCAATAGAAAGGTAATTAAATGTACAGCGGAGTTATACGCAATAGAAAGGTAATTAAATGTACAGTGGAGTTATATGCAATAGAAAGGTAATTAAATGTACAGTGGAGTTATACGCAATAGAAAGGTAATTAAATATACAGCAGAGTTACATGCAATAGAAAGGTAATTAAATATACAGCGGAGTTAAACGCAATAGAAAGGTAATTAAATATACAGCGGAGTTAAACGCAATAGAAAGGTAATTAAATATACAGTGGAGTTATACGCAATAGAAAGGTAATTAAATGTACAGTGGAGTTATACGCAATAGAAAGGTAATTAAATATACAGCGGAGTTATACGCAATAGAAAGGTAATTAAATGTACAGTGGAGTTATGCGCAATAGAAAGGTAATTAAATGTACAGCGGAGTTATACGCAAAAGAAAGGTAATTAAATGTACAGTGGAGTTATATGCAATAGAAAGGTAATTAAATGTACAGCGGAGTTATATGCAATAGAAAGGTAATTAAATGTACAGCGGAGTTATACGCAAAAGAAAGGTAATTAAATGTACAGCGGAGTTATACGCAATAGAAAGGTAATTAAATGTACAGTGGAGTTATACGCAATAGAAAGGTAATTAAATGTACAGTGGAGTTATGCGCAATAGAAAGGTAATTAAATATACAGCGGAGTTATATGCAATACAAAGGTAATTAAATGTACAGTGGAGTTATACGCAATAGAAAGGTAATTAAATGTACAGCGGAGTTATACGCAATAGAAAGGTAATTAAATGTACAGCGGAGTTATACGCAATAGAAAGGTAATTAAATGTACAGTGGAGTTATGCGCAATAGAAAGGTAATTAAATATACAGCGGAGTTATATGCAATAGAAAGGTAATTAAATGTACAGCGGAGTTATACGCAATAGAAAGGTAATTAAATGTACAGCGGAGTTATACGCAATAGAAAGGTAATTAAATGTACAGTGGAGTTATGCGCAATAGAAAGGTAATTAAATGTACAGCGGAGTTATATGCAATAGAAAGGTAATTAAATGTACAGCGGAGTTATACGCAATAGAAAGGTAATTAAATGTACAGCGGAGTTATACGCAATAGAAAGGTAATTAAATGTACAGTGGAGTTATGCGCAATAGAAAGGTAATTAAATGTACAGCGGAGTTATATGCAATAGAAAGGTAATTAAATGTACAGCGGAGTTATATGCAATAGAAATGTAATTAAATGTACAGCGGAGTTATACGCAATAGAAAGGTAATTAAAAATACGGCGGATTTATACATAATAGAAATTCATCAAAACATACATGGGACCCCAGGAAGACGCTTTTGAAAATAAACACCCACCCGTAGTTGCAAAATTTACTTTAAAGAATCAAATTTCGGAAAAATAGGGTTAGATGTTTATTAAATGCCTTCCTGGGGTCCCGGGTATATTTTAATGGAATAACCCTAAGACTGAAAAAAGAGAAGACCTATATAAAGTAAAATTGTTACATCCAACAAAGCAGGATTTTTCCCTTAACAAAATTTAACCAGATTTAACTGGCAGTTTGTAATGTTTTTATCGATAATATCTAGAAATAGTTGATTATTTTTGTTGACTTAAGCGGTACTGCGGCAACATCAGATCCCGTTGGACGGGTAGGCAGAGGGGTAGATCCCCCAAATTCATGTTAATTTCATCATTTTTTGTCTTAAAACCCAATTCAATTCAGTTGTTGACTTAGCGATACCTTGAGGTAATAAACATTACCTTCTTTCCCCAAATTTGGTTCTTTCAGCTCAATTTTGGAGGAGGGTGGTCTATTTATCCTAGGGTCCCATGTATGTTTTAATGGAATAGCCCTCATGTGTCTATGGCAAGGCATTCCAGTGTGGCAGCACTATAAAAATAAGCATTTAGCTCACTGCTACATGTAGGCACTGTTGTGATATGACTGAGAGATTGTTAAAACCAACATCAAAACCAATCCCATATTCGCTCGCACACCAATTCCATTTATATTAGATATTAATTCCATCTACTAGGCTGGTGATGCGCGCCACGTGCCCCCGGAGGACGATGTTCTGCGACGGCTGATAGAGGAAGAAGAACGTGATCGTGACAGTTTCACGATGGTGGTCATCCAGGGTATCTGTAAGGAACACCTGCAGTACCTCAAGGAGCGGATCAAGGAGTGGACCAGACAACTCTCGTATGCAATTATTATGTTATGTAATACACGTTACTTTAACCATTAGCCTGCTGAGGGCGACAACTGTACACTTTGCGTCCATTATAAACCCAGATCAACCTGCGAGTAACTCGCAGGCTGATCAGGGTTTACAATGTCTGGCTACTCATCAGTCATTTCACCAAAACACTCCTTTGTAACCGAAATGGAATGGTCTAAATTTAAAGAAAAGACAGTCCTTTATACATTCATAGTGTGCTAAGAGTTAATAGGGACACATCAAGCTTTTAGTGGGGGACTCAGAGCTGCCATGAGTATTTACTCATCAGGTTCAAAATGAATGAGTAACAAGGAACACGTTCAGAGAAAAAAACATTTTTAAATAGTTCATGTTTCCAAGATGGGTGTGAATCAATTTAATACATTTTAAAAGAAACAACTATATGATTAAATGGATGTTAACGAAACACTGTATGGTATTAGTTGCCAATATAATACTCATGCTTAAAACAAGTTTCAACAGGTAAATATGGAATAAACTGTTCCACAGGACAATACATACAAATAAATATAATACTCACGATTTTTTAAAGTTTAGCGTATTAGTAGTAAGCGGATGAGTAAAGATACTCAGTTTTAAAGGGAGAACATCAGGATTGTGAATTTTTCATGGGGGTCTGTCTAGGTGTCGGACTTAAAATTTACAAATATTAATATTTTCTAAATGTCCTAAACATAATGAATGAGCCAATAAATTACCCCTTACTCACAAAGAAAGTCATTCTGCATAGTAATACGTGCTATCCCAGGTGACGCACTATGGTTGCTTTCAGCATTTTACGCCCGATTCCGTCCTAGCTATACGGTGTTTTCAAAGTTTAGACATTAAAAAAATGGTTTTAACGTCATATTTGGATTGATATAAGTGTTTTTTCATGAACTGGAACTTTTTTACAATTTAAGATATTTCTAGAAAAATTCCTTAAAAAAAGCTGAGTTTTTTTTGTTAAAAAAAAGTATGAATAAAATACTGTACTACTCATCTCATCTACAGCTCTTGGCACTAGAGTCCAATTTTACCTTGACACAATAATGATATTTTTTATTTTAAAGTACCAGGATATAATGAGGGAGTCTAGAAATTATACGTTTTTCACAAGGAAATTATGTACAGTAATATGGGCTATCCTAGATTACATGTTAATTTACAGTCACATCTACCACTACTATCTCCACGGTCCTAATGGTAATAGTGCACCAGATGAGGATGGGGACCACCGGACACCGTCACCATTCAAGAACATAGATATCCAGGTCAGTTACTATGCCGTATTGGTGCTGTTTGTTTATATGTTAACTGCATGGAGGTCTTCATTTTTTGTGTCGCCTGCGTAGCATGGTAGACAACTTATGGATCACTTTGCCCGTTGTCCATCACACTATAACCTGGAATCTAACCTTGGCCATAACTTGAAAAGTATTTGACCTATGTTCATAAAACTCCTAACCAAGTTGAAATAAGCACACACAGGTGACTCAAGTGTTCCATGGGACACCCTTCTAGTATTTATATTGGTGTGTATATCTAATGGAAATTTCAGAATATGTCTGAAATGTTAATAAGCATGCAGCTTAGTAATGATTTGCCTATTGAAATTTGCCTTTTTATACTCCCAGGGGATATATAGGAATCGCGTTGTCCGTAACTTCCGTCATATCTCATCCCGTAACACATTTTCATTACTTGCATTCCTCAAACAGTTTCAAATTGGTTGTTCCCAAACTTCATGTACACATAACAACTGATGACCTTATGTCCCTCTACATCACCCATTGTTGATTGCCTAATTTATTACAGAATTATGGCCATTTGTTTGACTTAAAATTTAAGCGGGGTTATTCATTACCTTCGGTGATAGTTGTAGTTAGTTTGGCTATATGTTTGCATAGTCTAAGTTATGTCAGTGTTCGTGGAGTAAAGCTGTAGGTTTGAATCGGCTAGAAAATGGTGTATTCATAAGGGCTGTTCTATTAAAACATACCTGGGATTATAGGAAGGCAGTTTAATAAGTTGAATAAAACACTATGGGTGAACACTATTTTCTAAAAAGAATTTTTTTTAAAATCAATTCTGTATGGGTGGGTGTTAAATTTCAAAATTGCCTTCCTGGTGTCCCTCATATGTTTTAATGGAATAGCTCTAATTCTCTTCATATACTGACAGTCTCATCTTTTCGAAAGAAAAGGGGAGACATGACCGTTGTTTTTCTGTCGGCGATAGCAGCCACAGCTTCAGCCATAAATTTCTATGTGATATTATGTTCATGTTGTAATACCATTGAAGTGCCATCTTCAGGATGGTTAAAATTCTGTACGATTGAGTTTATGAATATTGAGTTTTGCTCAACAAGTTCATGAACAGCCTCAATCAAACCGAGACTGGAATATTTTGAATGTATCGTGTTCGGCCGTTTCCAAAGGTCCAATCTCATAATCTTTTGTTAAGCTCTGTTTCTTTCGAATTATATGGACTAGGTAAACCAAGTTTTGGTGATGGTGTAACTCAAAATGAATTGCAGCTAGGGACTATTTCATTCATAATTTTCTATTTCCAAATTGTTGAGATTTTACCTTATTTTCACTAGGTGATACTATTTGTGTTACTCGGCTTTTATCCTGAAGTTATATAGTAAAATAAAAGTCTGGCAGAGTCAAAAGATGATAATATTTAAGATTCGATTTTGAAAGATACATATATTGAATCAGTTTACATAAATGTGCCTGGTATATTCAGGGTTTTAAAATAATCACACTGAAAATACTTAATTTTAACAGTAAACTTGGTTGAACATCTAGGATAAAGACCAAGTCTGTCACATACCAGAATTCAGAGGTGTGACACATTTCTGGTCACTGATTGGTCTGTTTATTTTGATGATGCATTATCAGAATTATGAATTAAAGCATACTCGGGAACCCAGGAAGGAAATTTAATAAAAAGCTAAAGGTGATCCTTATTTTGTTAAATGTGATGCTTTAAACTCAATTTTTCATCTATGGGTGGTAATTCAATCTCAGAAGTGCCTTCCTTGGGTCCAATTTATGTTTTATTGGAATAGCCCGATTTAGACTTTTACCTTGACAGTAAGTAGGGGAAGTTATCAAAATTATTCCATGTGGTGAGATATGAGTTTCCACCCATTTCATATTCATGTATATATATATATTTATTATATTCTGTGATGAATTATAGAAATTTCCCACTTTGAGAAAATCTATAACATATCCCTTCCTCTACTGTGCTATCTCGCCCAGTGTGCAAGATAGCACAGTAGCCAAATGTTATGAACTAAACGATAGACGTCACGATTTGACGTCATGGTATTACAAATTATTATAAATTATTGGAAAGAAATTAATCACAGAATATATATTATATAGTTTAATTAACATTTTTATCGTGATACGGAAAATCATTCGTGAGACATATTCTTGCGATTTAGAAACTCGTGCGAAAACGCACTCGTTTCTATATCGCAAGAATCTTTCTCACTCGGGAATTATTTCCCGTATCACTTCAACAATGTTTATTAAACTAATTAATTAATTTCCAGTTGAGAAATTATATCACTTATATTGCCAGATAAAACTGTGGCATGGTAAAGGGCAGACAACTCCGAGGGTTTACAATCTTCGCGAGATCGAGGATGACATGCAGTCATTGTTTGTACGTGGAACCGTAAGCATCTTTGAATTCAAGGCTCTCATAGAGGGAGCCACTGTGGAGGGCGCGTTGCGGTACCACCCATTCTTGTATGACAGAGAAACCTACCCAACAGATATTTATGATAGAGGTTAGTTTTCCCAGTTACATTTCTGCATATGATTTATAATTTTCCGAGGAAAATAAAAACAATTCCTACCAGGAACAATTTCCCAGTATCTATCTGCATTTTATCAAAATAAGTCACAAGAAATGACGTGTTTGTTTTTTCATTAACTTTACCTTCATTTCCTTAGAAGGAAATATTTTAAACTGCATGCTCAGTTGTATTTGTGGCAGGTATGTCAGGATTTTCTTATTTTGGGTATATTGTAAATGTGCATTCAGTAAACCATAGCAACGTCTAATATTTTGCATGTAGCATAAACTTATGATCCTCTGCCAACTTTGTTTAAATAGAGATTCTGTTGTTAAATTTTAGCATGCCCACGATGTACCATTTTAAAATAGAGTTATATTGGAAAGGCTTTACATATCTTTATCTGAACTTACC
The DNA here is from genome assembly GCA_037043455.1 of Cyrtodaria siliqua. NCBI lineage: Eukaryota > Metazoa > Mollusca > Bivalvia > Adapedonta > Hiatellidae > Cyrtodaria > Cyrtodaria siliqua. Next base: position 318,245 of record JAWPHD010000402.1, on the reverse strand, counting down.
AGGACTTGATCTGACCCACTTCTGTTCTGTTGCTATTGTACGTGTCTACAATTATCGACGGTCATTTTTAGCTCTACTGATCAGAGATCAGCAGAGCTTATGCCGTGGTGCGGCGTCCGTCGTCCGTCCGTCCGTCCGTCCGTCCGTTAACTTTTATTTGTAGCGACTACTCCTCTGAAACTACTGGATGGATATTCATAAAACTTTACAGAAATGTTGCCCATGAAGTCTAGTTGATCCTAGCAAAAATTCATGTTGATGTGAAATCCAAGATGGCCGCCAAATCTAAAAATAGATTTTTTAAATTCAAGTTTGTAGCGACTACTTCTTGAAAACTATAAGTGATATTGATATGGGACTTTTTCTAAAATGATCAGCATGACATGATGTCGGTCCTTGTCGAAAATCGTTTTGATTTGACGTTAAACATGGCTGCCAGCGGCCATCTTTGTTTACATAGAGTTATATAATGAAAACTTGTAGCGACTACTCCTCTGAAACTACTTGACGGATATTCATGAAACTTCACAGGAATGTTGCTCTTGATGTCTAAATGATCCAAGCAAAATTTCAGGTCGGCCGGAAATTCAAGATGGCCGCCACGGCTAAAAATAAATTTTCAAAATACAAGTTTGTAGCGACTACTTCTTGAAAACTATAAGTGATATTGATATGGGACTTTTTCTAAAATGATCAGCATGACATGATGTTGGTCCTTATCAAAAATCGTTTTGATTCAACGTTAAACGTGGCTGCCAGCGGCCATCTTTGTTTACATAGAGTTATATAGTAAAAACTTGTAGCGAATACTTCTCTGAAACTACTTGGCGGATTTTCATGAAACTTTACAGGAATGTTGCCCTTAATGTCTAATTGATCCTAGCAAAATTTCAGATCGGCCAGAAATTCAAGATGGCTGCCACAGTTAAAAATAGATTTTTAAAAAATAAGTTTGTAGCGACTACTTCTTGGAAACTATAAGTGATATTGATATGGGACTTTTTCTAAAATGATCAGCATGACATGATGGTTATCCGAGTCGAACATTATTTTGATTCGACATTAAACATGGCTGCCAGTGGCCATCTTTGTTTACATAGAGTTATATAATGAAAACTTGTAGCGACTACTCCTCTGAAACTACTTGACGGATTTTCATGAAACTTCACAGGAATGTTGCTCTTGATGTCTTGTTGATCCTAGCAAAATTTCAGGTCGGCCGGAAATTCAAGATGGCCACCATGGCTAAAAATAGATTTTCAAAATACAAGTTTGTAGCGACTACTTTTTGAAAACTATAAGTGATATTGATATGGGACTTTTTCTAAAATGATCAGCATGACATGATGTTGGTCCTTGTCGAAAATCGTTTTGATTCGACGTTAAACATGGCGGCCAGCGGCCATCTTTGTTTACATAGAGTTATATAATGAAAACTTGTAGCGACTACTCAAAATTTCAGGTCGGCTGGAAATTCAAGATGGCCGCCACAGCTAAAAATAATTTAAAAAAAAACAAGTTTGTAGCGACTACTTCCTGAAATCAAAATCAATCAGTAGAGCTTCAAGGTCATTTACCTCTTGTTTTATTTTGTATGCAGATCCATATTATCAATGAAACTTTATTTTGACTTCTTTCATTTCAGCTGAAATGACATTTGAAGACGAGCATGATTACGCAATATCTGACATCCCCGCTCGCGGCAGACGACCTGTGTTTGAATGTTTCTGGAATGGTAGACTGATACCTTACACATCAATAGATAGGTGAGATATTTATATACATGACACATCAATAGATAGATGAGATGCCTATATACACAACACGTCAATGGATAGGTGAGATACTTATATATATGACACATCAATAGATAGGTGAGATACTTATATACATTGCACATCAATAGATAGGTGAGATACTTCTAAACATGACACATCAATAGTTAGGTGAGATACTTCTAAACATGACACATCAATAGATAGTCGAGATACTTATATATATGACACATCAATAGATAGGTGAGATACTTTTGGTACACGGGTTTAAGACCATAAAATACAGGTCAAGTTCGACTTTGGTTACAAACCACCAATTTTTGATGGAGTTATGGCCCCTTTTCAACTTAGAATTTGCCCAAAAAACGGTGTCCAGACAATAACTCATGAAAGGGTCGATGGATTTAAATAATATTTGGTACACGGGTATAACACCATAAAATACAAGTCAAGTTCGACTTTGGTTACAAACCACCAATTTTTGACGGAGTTATGGCCTCTTTTCATCTTACAATTTGCCCAAAAAACGGTGTCCGGACGATAACTCATGAAAAGGTCGACGGATTTAAATATTTTTGTTACAAGGGTTTGACCATAAAATACAGGTCAAGTTCGACTTTGGTTACAAACTACCAATTTTTGATAGAGTTATGGCCCCTTTTCAACTTAGAATTTGCCAAAAAAATGCTAGTCAACTCTGGGGAACCTGCTAATTTGGGTTTGTATTAAATTTAAATAATTTATAATGCATCCTCTTCATGACCATGTCTCTTTTTATTACACTTATACATCTTTGACTTGAACGCTGTAACACGCACATTCTTCTTCCCTGATCACTAACAATATTGAAAACTCTCTCTTCTCCTCTCCTCTCCTCTCCCCCACTCTCTCTCTCTCTCTCATTTTTATTCCCCTGTTTATTTGATATTTTGTAGTTTAAATAATTTGTTTGACATTGTCTAAATTGTATGAATATTTTGTAGGGGGAGGGCCAGATTTCTGATGTTGTAATAACTTGTGGCCCGACCCCATTTCCATGTACATTTATTGGAAATAAATATGTTTAAACTAGATCATTGTTTTCTTGTGGTTGCCATGTTTATGTGACAAGGCAGTATTGTGGGGGTATTAATCACTTTCAGTGATAATTCTAGTTTATACTGTAGTCAGATTGTCCACGGTTGGAGCTCCAGTTTGGCTGGATCAATTATTCTGCAGTCTGATTGTTCTTGGTTGGAGCCCCAGTTTGGCTGGACCATTTATACTGTAGTCAGATTGTCCTCGGTTGGAGCCCCAGTTTGTTGGCTTGACCATTTATACTGTGGTCAGATTATCCTTGGTTGGAGGCCCAGTTTGGCTGGACCATTTATACTGTGGTCAGATTGTCCTCGGTTGGACCCCCAGTTTGACTGGACCATTTATACTGTAGTCAGATTGTCCTCGGTTGGAGCCCCAGTTTGGCTGGACCATTTATACTGTGGTCAGATTGTCCTCGGTTGGAGCTCCAGTTTGGCTGGATCATTTATATGTAGTCAGATTGTCCTCGGTTGGAGCCCCAGTTTGGCTGGACCATTTATATTGTAGTCAGATTGCCCTTAGTTGGAGCCCCAGTTTGGCTGGACCATTTATACTGTGGTCAGATTGTCCTTGGTTGGAGCCCCAGTTTGGCGGGACCATTTATACTGTAGTCAGATTGTCCTCGGTTGGAGCCCCAGTTTGGCTGGACCATTTATACTGTGGTCAGATTGTCCTCGGTTGGAGCTCCAGTCTGGCTGGATCATTTATACTGTGGTCAGATTGTCCTCGGTTGGAGCTCCAGTTTGATTTTCAAAGTTTGTCTGCATGTTCTACAAACCCTGTCAGTCAATAAAGAACTGTAGCTAGTTATGCTGTGGGTCTCTTTTTCACACAATGGTCTTGTGTCTTTAAAGTCAGGACGAATTATTTTTGCCTTTACATTTACATGAATTGTTCATACTTTAATAAAATGGTATGCTGTGAGGCTTTGCACTTAGTTCATGTTGATGTCCTGTATGAGAGTTGTTACCCTTGATTGAAATCAAATTAAAACTGTATAAAATTGACAGAGAATACATACAGTTTGTTTGTTGGTTTGTATGGTGTTTTACGTCATTTTCAACACGTAAGGTTATATATGACGGCCAATTTGTTTGTGGTGGAGACAGACCACCCACTTTTCCTGTGTAGAACCAGTACTGTACACCTCCCGCAATCTCAAAGACACTTCCTCATTTACAAGTCCAGCTCCCAGTGGGATTCGAACATGCAGCGAAGAGGCAAGAAGGTTTACAACGCAACAACGTTAACCACTCAGCCACAGAGAATACATACAGATTTCATATATTGTTATAAGAGCAATGTTATCAAGTAGAACATCTGCAAGTCCTCTTGTTTACTTACATTCTTTTCAGTTTTGAGTGGTGTTCAACCCCAAAGAAAGTTAAAAATATACCAGCAGAGTGCTACAACAGGTATGTGTATATGTGTGTGTGTCATCCTAAGGTTTGTAGTTCCTATGCTCATCCTTTTTATTTTACAAAAAACTGACAATTTAGGGAAGGCGCTACTATTATGTGAAATACGGTATTTCAATAATTGCCCTAAAGTCGATCCCGGTTTGGATCACTCCCACGATATGGTGCCACCCATATGTAGAAAATAATGGTTGTGGTCATCCTTATATTCGTAATACATGGTCGTGACATTGAACACAAGCACTGTTTATGGATGTGATGTAATCTGTTATAACGCAAGTCCTAGAACATGGAGTGCTTAGTTAAGTATATATTACATATTTGTCTGTGATTTGTATAGGAAATACTGGGAATAGAAAATCTATATCTACTCGTTTGCTCTACTGGGAAATATCTCCCGTCAGTGGCGGGAACGCCAAATGACGTTCCGATTGTTTTACGGACATCGTCGTCAGATTCCGCCACTTAACTAAGTGTTCCGGTTCCACTTGTTTTGTTTGTATGACGTAACGTCGTCTTGGCGTTCTCGGGCAAACTGGTGTAAAAAGGCGTGAATCATTAGAAATATTAATAAAATATCATTTTAAATTATGTAATATATAGTTTCATAACCAGTATTTTTGAGATACAGAAAATATCTGTCGGTAGAGAAATGGCCCCGATATAAGAACGAGGGCCATTTCTCTACCTCGAGAGATATTTCCCGTATCTCAAAAACACTGGTTATTAAACTCTATATCATTGTCGCAGGCGAGGGTTGAACGCGAAACTTTGTATCTTGTTCTTTATCTACATGTAATTGTTTCGCATTTACCCGTAGTATGCATCAATCCATGAATAAAAGCAATTTGGTTTCTTATATATACAATTTGTCTTTTAAATATAGTGTTAGGCCATATCAAATTAATTCCCAGTTTATCATCCAAATTTTGGAAAAAATTGGGGCGGGGGGTGCAATTTTATTTTTTATTTTTTAGCTCTACTGATCAGAGATCAGCAGAGCTTATGCCGTGGTGCAGTGTCCGTCGTCCGTCCGTCCGTCTGTCCGTTAACTTTTTTTTTTGTAGCGACTACTCCTCTAAAACTACTGAATGGATTTTCATGAAACTTTACAGAAATGTTGCCCATGAAGTCTAGTTGATCCTAGCAAAAATTCATGTAGATGTGAAATCCAAGATGGCCGCCAAATCTAAAAATAGGTTTTTAAAAAACAAGTTTGTAGCGACTACTTCTTGAAAACTCTAAGGGATATTGCTATGGGACTTTTTCTAAAATGATCAGCATGATATGATGTTGGTCCTTGTCGAAAATCGTTTTGATTCGACGTTAAACATGGCTGCCAGCGGCCATCTTTGTTTACATAGAGTTATATAATGAAAACTTGTAGCGACTACTCCTCTGAAACTACTTGACGGATTTTCATGAAACTTCACAGGAATGTTGCTCTTGATGTCTAATTGATCCTAGCAAAATTTCAGGTCGGCCGGAAATTCAAGATGGCCGCCACGGCTAAAAATAGATTTTTAAAAAATAAGTTTGTAGCGACTACTTCTTGAAAACTATAAGAGATATTGATATGGGACCTTTTCTAAAATGATCAGGATGACATGATGTTGGTCCTTGTCGAAAATCGTTTTGATTCGATGTTAAACATGGCTGCCAGCGGCCATCTTTGTTTACATAGAGTTATATAATGAAAACTTGTAGCGACTACTCCTCTGAAACTACTTGACGGATTTTCATGAAACTTCACAGGAATGTTGCTCTTGATGTCTAATTGATCCTAGCAAAATTTCAGGTCGGCCGGAAATTCAAGATGGCCGCCACGGCTAAAAATAGATTTTTAAAAAATAAGTATGTAGCGACTACTTCTTGAAAACTATAAGAGATATTGATATGGGACTTTTTCTAAAATGATCAGCATGACATGATGGTTATCCGAGTCGAACATTATTTTGATTCGACGTTAAACATGGCTGCCAGTGGCCATCTTTGTTTACATAGAGTTATATATTGAAAACTTGTAGCGACTACTCGTCTGAAACTACTTGACGGATTTTCATGAAACTTCACAGGAATGTTGCTCTTGATGTCTAATTGATCCTAGCAAAATTTCAGATCGGCCAGAAATTCAAGATGGCCGCCACGGCTAAAAATAGATTTAAAAAAAATAAATTTGTAGCGACTACTTCTTGAAAACTATAAGTGATATTGATATGGGACTTTTTCTAAAATTATCAGCATGACATGATGGTTATCCGAGTCGAACATTATTTTGATTCAATGTTAAACATGGCTGTCAGCGGCCATCTTTGTTTACATAGAGTTATATAATGAAAACTTGTAGCGACTACTCCTCTGAAACTACTGGACGGATTTTCATGAAACTTCACAGGAATGTTGCTCTTGATGTCTAATTGATCCTAGCAAAATTTCAGGTCGGCCGGAAATTCAAGATGGCCGCCACTGCTAAAAACAGATTTTCAAAAAAAAAGTTTGTAGCGACTTCTTCCTGAAAACAAAATCAATCAGTAGAGCTTCAGGGTCATTGACCTCTTGTTATTTTTAGCTCTACTGATCAGAGATCAGCAGAGCTTATGCCGTGGTGTGGCGTCCGTCGTCCGTCCGTCCGTCTGTCTGTCCGTCCGTCTGTCCGTTAACTTTTTTTTTGTAGCGACTACTCCTCTGAAACTACTGAATGGATTTTCATGAAACTTTACAGAAATGTTGCCCATGAAGTCTAGTTGATCCTAGCAAAAATTCATGTAGATGTGAAATCCAAGATGGCCGCCAAATCTAAAAATAGGTTTTTAAAAAACAAGTTTGTAGCGACTACTTCTTGAAAACTCTAAGGGATATTGCTATGGGACTTTTTCTAAAATGATCAGCATGACATGATGTTGGTCCTTGTCGAAAATCGTTTTGATTCGACATTAAACATGGTTGCCAGCGGCCATCTTTGTTTACATAGAGTTATATAATGAAAACTTGTAGCGACTACTCCTCTGAAACTACTTGACGGATTTTCATGAAACTTCACAGGAATGTTGCTCTTGATGTCTAATTGATCCTAGCAAAATTTCAGGTCGGCCGGAAATTCAAGATGGCCGCCACGGCTAAAAATAGATTTTTTAAAAAATAAGTTTGTAGCGACTACTTCTTGAAAACTATAAGAGATATTGATATGGGACTTTTTCTATAATGATCAGCATGACATGATGTTGGTCCTTGTCGAAAATCGTTTTGATTCGACGTTAAACATGGCTGCCAGCGGCCATCTTTGTTTACATAGAGTTATATAATGAAAACTTGTAGCGACTACTCCTCTGAAACTACTTGACGGATTTTCATGAAACTTCACAGGAATGTTGCTCTTGATGTCTAATTGATCCTAGCAAAATTTCATGTCGGCCGGAAATTCAAGATGGCCGCCACGGCTAAAAATAGATTTTTAAAAAATAAGTTTGTAGCGACTACTTCTTGAAAACTATAAGAGATATTGATATGGGACCTTTTCTAAAATGATCAGGATGACATGATGTTGGTCCTTGTCGAAAATCGTTTTGATTCGATGTTAAACATGGCTGCCAGCGGCCATCTTTGTTTACATAGAGTTATATAATGAAAACTTGTAGCGACTACTCCTCTGAAACTACTTGACGGATTTTCATGAAACTTCACAGGAATGTTGCTCTTGATGTCTAATTGATCCTAGCAAAATTTCAGGTCGGCCGGAAATTCAAGATGGCCGCCACGGCTAAAAATAGATTTTTAAAAATAAGTATGTAGCGACTACTTCTTGAAAACTATAAGAGATATTGATATGGGACTTTTTCTAAAATGATCAGCATGACATGATGGTTATCCGAGTCGAACATTATTTTGATTCGACGTTAAACATGGCTGCCAGTGGCCATCTTTGTTTACATAGAGTTATATATTGAAAACTTGTAGCGACTACTCGTCTGAAACTACTTGACGGATTTTCATGAAACTTCACAGGAATGTTGCTCTTGATGTCTAATTGATCCTAGCAAAATTTCAGATCGGCCAGAAATTCAAGATGGCCGCCACAGCTAAAAATAGATTTAAAAAAAATAAATTTGTAGCGACTACTTCTTGAAAACTATAAGTGATATTGATATGGGACTTTTTCTAAAATTATCAGCATGACATGATGGTTATCCGAGTCGAACATTATTTTGATTCAATGTTAAACATGGCTGTCAGCGGCCATCTTTGTTTACATAGAGTTATATAATGAAAACTTGTAGCGACTACTCCTCTGAAACTACTGGACGGATTTTCATGAAACTTCACAGGAATGTTGCTCTTGATGTCTAATTGATCCTAGCAAAATTTCAGGTCGGCCGGAAATTCAAGATGGCCGCCATTGCTAAAAATAGATTTTCAAAAAACAAGTTTGTAGCGACTTCTTCCTGAAAACAAAATCAATCAGTAGAGCTTCAAGGTCATTGACCTCTTGTTATTTTTAGCTTTACTGATCAGAGATCAGCAGAGCTTATGCCGTGGTGTGGCGTCCGTCGTCCGTCCGTCTGTCTGTCCGTCCGTCTGTCCGTTAACTTTTTTTTTGTAGCGACTACTCCTCTGAAACTACTGAATAGATTTTCATGAAACTTTACAGAAATGTTGCCCATGAAGTCTAGTTGATCCTAGCAAAAATTCATGTAGATGTGAAATCCAAGATGGCCGCCAAATCTAAAAATAGGTTTTTAAAAAACAAGTTTGTAGCGACTACTTCTTGAAAACTCTAAGGGATATTGCTATGGGACTTTTTCTAAAATGATCAGCATGACATGATGTTGGTCCTTGTCGAAAATCGTTTTGATTCGACATTAAACATGGTTGCCAGCGGCCATCTTTGTTTACATAGAGTTATATAATGAAAACTTGTAGCGACTACTCCTCTGAAACTACTGGACGGATTTTCATGAAACTTCACAGGAATGTTGCTCTTGATGTCTAATTGATCCTAGCAAAATTTCAGGTCGGCCGGAAATTCAAGATGGCCGCCACGGCTAAAAATAGATTTTTAAAAAATAAGTTTGTAGCGACTACTTCTTGAAAACTATAAGAGATATTGATATGGGACTTCTTCTATAATGATCAGCATGACATGATGTTGGTCCTTGTCGAAAATCGTTTTGATTCGACATTAAACATGGCTGCCAGCGGCCATCTTTGTTTACATAGAGTTATATAATGAAAACTTGTAGCGACTACTCCTCTGAAACTACTTGACGGATTTTCATGAAACTTCACAGGAATGTTGCTCTTGATGTCTAATTGATCCTAGCAAAATTTCAGGTTGGCCGGAAATTCAAGATGGCCGCCACGGCTAAAAATAGATTTTTAAAAAATAAGTTTGTAGCGACTACTTCTTGAAAACTATAAGAGATATTGATATGGGACTTTTTCTAAAATGATCAGCATGACATGATGGTTATCCGAGTCGAACATTATTTTGATTCGACGTTAAACGTGGCTGCCAGTGGCCATCTTTGTTTACATAGAGTTATATAATGATAACTTGTAGCGACTACTCCTCTGAAAATACTTGACGGATTTTCATGAAACTTCACACGAATGTTGCTCTTGATGTCTAATTGATCCTAGCAAAATTTCAGATCGGCCAGAAATTCAAGATGGCCGCCACAGCTAAAAATAGATTTAAAAAAAATAAATTTGTAGCGACTACTTCTTGAAAACTATAAGTGATATTGATATGGGACTTTTTCTAAAATTATCAGCATGACATGATGGTTATCCGAGTCGAACATTATTTTGATTCAATGTTAAACATGGCTGTCAGCGGCCATCTTTGTTTACATAGAGTTATATAATGAAAACTTGTAGCGACTACTCCTCTGAAACTACTGGACGGATTTTCATGAAACTTCACAGGAATGTTGCTCTTGATGTCTAATTGATCCTAGCAAAATTTCAGGTCGGCCGGAAATTCAAGATGGCCGCCATTGCTAAAAATAGATTTTCAAAAAACAAGTTTGTAGCGACTTCTTCCTGAAAACAAAATCAATCAGTAGAGCTTCAAGGTCATTGACCTCTTGTTATTTTTAGCTTTACTGATCAGAGATCAGCAGAGCTTATGCCGTGGTGTGGCGTCCGTCGTCCGTCCGTCTGTCTGTCCGTCCGTCTGTCCGTTAACTTTTTTTTTGTAGCGACTACTCCTCTGAAACTACTGAATAGATTTTCATGAAACTTTACAGAAATGTTGCCCATGAAGTCTAGTTGATCCTAGCAAAAATTCATGTAGATGTGAAATCCAAGATGGCCGCCAAATCTAAAAATAGGTTTTTAAAAAACAAGTTTGTAGCGACTACTTCTTGAAAACTCTAAGGGATATTGCTATGGGACTTTTTCTAAAATGATCAGCATGACATGATGTTGGTCCTTGTCGAAAATCGTTTTGATTCGACATTAAACATGGTTGCCAGCGGCCATCTTTGTTTACATAGAGTTATATAATGAAAACTTGTAGCGACTACTCCTCTGAAACTACTGGACGGATTTTCATGAAACTTCACAGGAATGTTGCTCTTGATGTCTAATTGATCCTAGCAAAATTTCAGGTCGGCCGGAAATTCAAGATGGCCGCCACGGCTAAAAATAGATTTTTAAAAAATAAGTTTGTAGCGACTACTTCTTGAAAACTATAAGAGATATTGATATGGGACTTCTTCTATAATGATCAGCATGACATGATGTTGGTCCTTGTCGAAAATCGTTTTGATTCGACATTAAACATGGCTGCCAGCGGCCATCTTTGTTTACATAGAGTTATATAATGAAAACTTGTAGCGACTACTCCTCTGAAACTACTTGACGGATTTTCATGAAACTTCACAGGAATGTTGCTCTTGATGTCTAATTGATCCTAGCAAAATTTCAGGTTGGCCGGAAATTCAAGATGGCCGCCACGGCTAAAAATAGATTTTTAAAAAATAAGTTTGTAGCGACTACTTCTTGAAAACTATAAGAGATATTGATATGGGACTTTTTCTAAAATGATCAGCATGACATGATGGTTATCCGAGTCGAACATTATTTTGATTCGACGTTAAACGTGGCTGCCAGTGGCCATCTTTGTTTACATAGAGTTATATAATGATAACTTGTAGCGACTACTCCTCTGAAAATACTTGACGGATTTTCATGAAACTTCACACGAATGTTGCTCTTGATGTCTAATTGATCCTTGCAAAATTTCAGGTCGGCCGGAAATTCAAGATGGCCGCCATGGCTAAAAATAGATTTTCAAAATACAAGTTTGTAGCGACTACTTCTTGAAAACTATAAGTGATATTGATATGGGACTTTTTCTAAAATGATCAGCATGACCTGATGGTTATTCAAGTCGAACATTATTTTGATTCGACGTTAAACATGGCTGCCAGTGGCCATGTATGTTTACATAAGAGTTATAGAATGATAACTTGTAGCTACTACTCCTCTGAAACTACTTGACGGATTTTCATGAAACTTCACACGAATGTTGCTCTTGATGTCTTATTGATCTTAGCAAAATTTCAGGTCGGCCGGAAATTCAAGATGGCCACCATGGCTAAAAATAGATTTTTAAAAAATAAGTTTGTAGCGACTACTTCTTGAAAACTATAAGAGATATTGATATGGGACTTTTTCTAAAATGATCAGCATGACATGATGGTTATCCGAGTCGAACATTATTTTGATTCAATGTTAAACATGGCTGTCAGTGGCCATCTTTGTTTACATAGAGTTATATAATGAAAACTTGTAGCGACTACTCCTCTGAAACTACTTGACGGATTTTCATGAAACTTCACAGGAATGTTGCTCTTGATGTCTAATTGATCCTAGCAAAATTTCAGGTCGGCCGGAAATTCAAGATGGCCACGACTGCTAAAAATAGATTTTCAAAAAAAAAGTTTGTAGCGACTACTTCCTGAAATCAAAATCAATCAGTAGAGCTTCAAGGTCATTGACCTCTTGTTTATTTTCCCGAGATGACATCAAACATCACAAAAATATTAATAACCAGAAATATTATGTTTTGAACACTCTCTTTATTACCAATTGTCACTGCTATAGCATACATTTTGTATTTATAATGATATAAACTACCATGTGTGTGAGTTTTAAAAGTTGAAGTTCTCAACATAACTTACTTCTTATTGCTTGACGTCCGATTTGTTTACAAAATGTATTTCCGGTATTTCCGGTTTGGGCTAAATATTAACGCATTACACGTCACGGAAAGACGACTCTTCCAGTTTTTTTTGTTTTTTTTCTCGGACAAAATAAAAATTGTTGGGGCGGCATAAAATATTCGGGGCGGGCGGGGATGATAATCTGAGAATTAATTTTATATGGCCTTAACTGAAACTTTGAATTTTGCGGCAGTATAACAGTCGTTTAATAGTGCCAAATTTTGTTTAATGGAGCCGTGTGACCGTTAAACGACTCATATTCTGTTACAAAAGTCAACATTTCAATACTGGTTAACTCATTCCTAATACATTTCAGTGTTTTTGACAGTTTTTCTCACAAACGCTTTTAAAACAACACTGACGTCATGTTTTTGATGGTTTAACGTCATATGACTGGATTTGCAACGGGTTATGAATGTCTCGACACTATTTGAATGTCAACCAACCGCATTGCAGGATTTTTTTGGATGTGTGTTAAATAGAATAGCCCATAATAGGGATGATCCAGATTTTTTTGCTGCATTTAACTTTATAATATTAATGCCCAATTCATGTTAGTTCACCAGATTTCCCCATGTATGAAATAAATAGAGTGATTATGAAATTATTTTATTTTGATATGCTAACTTTGTATGCCTGTGTTAACAGATGTTAAGTAAACACTACCTGTGAAATAACCCTTTGTCTCTGCTACCTATAATTGGTGTCATACTTAGCAATTATGCATAGGACACAAGGAATAACTGTATTATATTTTAGGTGTCATCAGTCAGAGGTGTAACTTGTTTAAGTTATTTTTGAAATAACTGGGGCGTCCGTGGCGAAGTGGTTAACGTCTCTGACTTGAAATCACTTGCCCCTCACCGCTGTAGGTTTGATCCCTCAGGGGATTCTCAATATTTTATCTCGATGTACATGGAGGATGAGCCTGGCATGTTCATTCCTGTTAGGCGCCATATAACCTTTCATGTGTTGGTGCGCCTTAAAACCTCAATTCAATTCAGGGGCCTAGGAATCTTTATGTGAGAAAGCTATCCAGCTGGCTTGCGGAATGTCGGTGGTTCTACCCAGGTGCCCGCGGGTGCAAGGAAATTATCCGGAGGGGCCCCTGGGGTCTTCCTCCACCAGTGGAAGCTGGAAAGTTGCCATATGACCTTAGCTGTTGGTGCGGCTATAAAATCCAATAGAATCCAATTTTGAAATAACTGAAACAAGTTATTTTTCAGGAACTAGATATTTCCCTTTCTAGGCTCGCGTTAACCTTTCGCCAAATCGCCATAGGCAAAAAGTAACCCGAACTGGCGAATGAAAATCGTAAGAATACATAGCAAATTCGCCAGACATCGGCGGTCTGGCGAAACCAAATTTCAGAAATGAACATGCCATTTGCTAGAATAACGAAGACAGTTGAAATCTCTATTTTTTTACTGAATTATTTGCAAGCAGTTTTAAAGTCAAAAGGATGCAGGATTAATGCATCAAGGTGCTAATTTTAATGCTCGATATAAAACAGTAGATTGCCACATGTCCCTTTAATAGCTTATGTAAAAGCTTTCTAAACATTGCATAAAAGAAGTAACGGCAAATTAGTTAACAACACTCATTAGAGAACCAGACAAAAATGTCACATGTTACAGGAAAAATCTGGTTTTGATAGAAAACATATTTAAAAATAGATGAAAAATGAATGCATATCGAAAAATAACGTGTTGCCATTGTTTTAAAAAACACGCCCAAAACTGTAGTAACCTTAACGAGTTTTTCAAAAATAACTTAAAGAAGTTACACCCCTGGCTGTTCATGGTATGAAATTTAAAAGTGAATTTGGCATATTTTGTAAAGTAGTTTTATATGCGGTTGGTTTTAATGCATAATCATCAAACTTTAATATAAGACCTCCATAAACTGTTTAATTTTATGTTTAAATAAGCAGTCTTGCTTTAATTCTTCGAGCATGTTCATCTGTCACATGTTCATCTGTCACAAATTCTGTGACTGCTATTTACTCTGTTATCACACAGAATCTCTGGTGTGCTGTGGACGGATGATAAGTTCCAAGTGAGCACCAACAAACTAACCTTTATTGATCTGGAGATGAAGCTCAGGGATAAACTGGCGGTCTTCACACGGGTCGTTAATGGACAGGTGAGTGTCTTCGCACGGGTCGTTAATGGACAGGTAAATTAGTAGTCTTCGTTATAAAAGCTTTTGTGTTTGACAATTTTTTTTTTTTTAAAAAGCCATTATTGTTTTGAGGATTTCATCATTTCAAGATGACTTCCCATTCCAAGATGGCTTCCCATTCCAACATGGCTACCCATTAAGATGGCTTCCCAGTCCAAGACGGCTTCCCATTCTGGCAGCCATGCTACGCATTCCAAGATGGCTACCTCCATTCATATGTTTCTTGTGCAAATTTACAGTGGGTCATAATATATATATATCACCTGACCTGTATGTTGTATGGTATTTTGATAATCCTTCCACCATCTTTAGAGCCACTTTCAATAAAACTTGTTTGAGAAATGGCAATATGTGCTTTAAGTTTTGAGTGTAGCAATGCGGGGGCTATATAGGAATCACGGTGTCCATAATGTGCCATAAATTCCTGTCCTGTCCCGTCACATAACCAATTTTTCCTGTCCCGTTCCATCACGAAACTCATTTTTAGCTTGACTATTCAAACAATAAGAGAGCTTGTGTAATCACCCTGGCGTCGGCATCCCACATCAAGGTTTGTGTGTAATTAAGCTGTGTTTACAAGTATATGTTTCATACATTTCTTATCCTAGCACAACCAAATTTGGCCTAGGGCTTCCTTATAGCATTATCTTTAGGCTACATCATTAATTTTGGTTCCTGTAACCAATGGGCTGCCATGGAACCCAAATTATGATAGCGCTTATAATGTGTCCCATTTCACATCAAAATTTGCGTGTAAGCTGTGTTTACAGGTCTATCTATATCTGTTACATTTCTTGTCCTAGCTCAACTAAATTTGGGAATTGGTTTCCTTATAGTATGTTGTAAAGTAATTTTGTCTTCTACAATTTCTGGGCTCCAATGGAACCCAAATTGTGATGGCTAATAAAATGTACAATAAAGGCAGATGAGGTTTGCGTGCAAGCTGTTGTATATATTTATATCTCTTAAAATATATTGAATATTTGTTTTTCAATCTTCATGAAACTCTGTCAAGTTCGAAAACAAGACCAATCGCTTTGGTAACAACGGAGTTCGTATAAGGCCATAAAAAAATAATTACCTGGTTCTCAGGCCCGCCCGCATGTCTTTTTTTGGTGCCGCATTGCCGATTTTATCTCGAAAGTAATAAAATAAAAATTGGAAATGCGCTACCGAAATTTCGAAAAAAAAGTTCCGCATCCAAGTTCGTTCCGATTTTTACAAGCAACTACCTCAGGGGAATCTCCTTGTGGGTAGACTGGTGCGTGGCCGACTATCTGCCGCTCTGCTCGCTAGCTTGTGAGTGTTGTAGTCGTACGGGTACCAATCTAGGAGAGTCAGACGCTTGAGACGCTTGGAACTAGTAGGTGCTACAGAACAGGCGATTTATTCAAGCGTCTAATCGACAAAATCTCACAACAACATGCAATAATGGCGGTGTCATCGAGTCGATTGAAGTTCATGCGTGATCTAATACAAATATACGGACTTTGAAAGAAGCATAAGTCGGGAAGAAATGATAAGGTAATGATCGACAATAGAGATGAGCTGATCCAACTGGTTATTGCACATGTATTTAGAGATATTTTGCATCAATACATGTATTGGAATTAAAAGTTTGGATAAAAAAAAAATCGCCCGCGTGTCTGTTGACCACTGTAAAATTGTAAAACAAAATGCGCCCGCCCGCATTTCTTCTCAGAAAAAGTGGCCTGAGAACCAGGTAATTAATTTTTTGTGGCCTTATGTCACAGCATAGTCTGTCCATCCGTCTGTTATCATAGTTGCAAATGATCCACTTTGTTATTTAACCCCCTACCCCCCACCCATTTTTGTGTCGCCTTTTCGAAGAAAACTGCGATACATAGGGATCACTTTGTTCGTCCGTCTGTCCGTCACAAAAACTTAACGTTGGCTATAACTTTCTCATTTCTTGTTATTTCTTCTTCAAACTTTCAATATGTACTCATCATGACAACATCAACATGACCATACTAAAATATAAAGGTCAAGATCACACTGAAGGTCATTATATGGGTTAAATACTCATTTTTTCTTCATAAAAACTTAACGTTGGCTATAACTTTCTCATTTCTTGATATTTCTTTATCAAACTTTCAATATATACTCATCATGACAACATCGACATGACCATATAAAAGTCAAGGTCACACTGAAGTCCTTAAAATAAAAGAGGAATGGCCTTATAAATAAAAATAATCTCATATTTTCCAGGAAAAGAGAACGTCTATAGAGAAGGAATTCACCAACTGGCTGAAGGAATGTCACGAGCAACACGACAAGCAGATCCACTTTAGCGAGTTCCAAGGTCAGGTGGCCCGCCTAGATCTGCCCAAGGCCAAACAGACCCCCTGGGCGTCATACAAACAGGTGGAGTGGGATGGGAAGGTGTACAAGGCTGGACAACTGGTAAGTAAGAGATGGAAGCAGTGAGTTAGCCAGCCAACCCTGCAGTTGTGTTTTGCATGGTCAAGTTTGAAATTTTGCGTCCAAAATAATAGTGTAGGTGGGGATGGGATAATTTTGTTTTGTTTGTTTGTATGATGTTTTACGTCATTTTCAACACATGCAAGGTTATATATGACAGTCGATTTTTGTGGTGGAGGCAGACAAACCACTTTTCCTGGGTAGAACCAGTGCTGTACACCTCCCGCCATCCGTAAGAATCGACACTTAGAAATCGAGCTCCCAGTGGGCTTAGAACCCGCAACGATGAGAGGCGAAAGTCTACAACGCAACGTTAACTATTCGGCCACGGAGACTCCCCAAAGTCACCAATTTCTGCCCAATACATTAGTTGAAATAAACAAGGCAGTGCAGCTGTACCATATTTTATATAATTAATGCCTATCGAAAAGAAATGCCTGAACACTGGAAATATTTTATTTCTTCAATACAAAGCAGTTGTATATTATTAGTGTTGTTATACCCCCCCCAAAGTGGGGTGTATACTGGAATCACCTTGTCCGTCCATCTGTCTGTCCGTAGACGCAATTTTTGTATGGGCTCTATCATGACGTTCCGGTTTGATAATTTTACACTGAGTTATGGCCCTTTGTATTTCTAATATATATATAATACAAAATTCTTATCAGGGCTATTTCTCAAAAACTTCTTGTTAGAATTTAGCGAAACTTGCTACGAAGTATCAAAATCAAGTGAATATGCGCAGACTTTCATGACTTTCCGGTTCAGTAATTTTCCACTGAGTTATGGCTCTTTGTATTTTTAATGCATTACATACTTGGTAGTCAAATAGAAAATTCTTGTCCACTCTATTTCTCTAAAACCCCATGTTAAAATTTTGTGAAAATTGCTACGAAGCATCAATATCAAGTGAATATGCACATATTATCCTGATGTTTCGGGTCGATAATTTTCCACTGAGTTATGGCCCTTTGTATTTCTAATATATATATATAATATAAAATTCTTGTCCGGGCTATTTCTCTAAAACTCCTGGTTAGAATTTATTGAAACTTGCTAGAAAGTATCAATATCAAGTGGAGATGTGCATACTGTCATGACGTTCCTGTTCAGTAATGTTTCACTGAGTTATGGCCCTTTGTATTTTTAATGCATTTCATACTTGGTAGTCAAATAGAAAATTCTTGTTCGGGCTATCTCTAAAAACCCATGTTATAATTTTGTGAAACTTGGTACAAAGCATCAATATCAAGTGGAGATGCGCATATTTTCGAGACGTTCCGGTTCGGTCATTTTCTCAGTTATGGCCCTTTGTATAATTTCGTGAAACTTGGTACAAAGCATCGATATCAAGTGGAGATGCGCATATTTTTGAGACGTTCCTGTTCGGTAATTTTCTCAGTTATGGCCCTTTGTATTTTAATGCATTTCATACTTGGTAGTCAAATAGAAAATTCTCGTCTGGGCTTTTTCTCTATTATATATGTTATATATCTTATATAGGAACTTATGAGTCTTGTATGTTTACCCACCCACCAACAAGTTGCCAGCAGGGGGTATTTGTCTGCTTCCGGCGACAGTTCTAGTTATTTCTATCCATATTCAGCCCAGTGTCAGTATTACATGACTGGGTGGGGTATCATGTCATGTGTCTGGCATTCCAGTGTGGCATAGAGCTCACTGCTACAAGTAGACACCGCCGTGACTGAACATTGTCCTAAGCGACATTGAACCCATACATGCTATAATTTCTTGCATACCGGATAAGATTATCCGTGTTTTACATGGGTGATAGAAAGCCTGATCTTACACACGGGGGAATTAAAGTCACACGCTGATATCAACAATGACAGTTGCATGACGTCATTGCATAAATAAAAGTAAGTAGTTGGCAACAGGGCTTCTAAAATCGCTGGTTTATCAGTTCAGAGACCGAAATCTGTTTCTCCAGACTGTTTTTCTTTTCAAAATCTCTCTTTAAATCGGTCCAGATATTTTATCTATCGGTCGTTAAAAAATCTACAATTGCCCTTTACCCTCCTTCTAATATCTTAAACTATGCCTTGCGGCAATATTCTTTGATCCATAACACGATTGTTTGTCACTCACTGTTAGAAAGTAGGTCAATTTGGACTAAACCATTACCGATAGTAGGGAGTTTTCCGGAAGAGTCTATAGCTAGTTAGCATTCCTTTGATGTGTGATCAGAGAAAGTATATCACGCATTGTGTCGGTTCACTAAAGCGAGTGTTACCGTCTGTAATTTCTTTGATATACCGTTAGTTGTAAGGTGTTAGCCTGTTTGCTTGTGTCGGTTTGTTTTTTTAAGTGGCCAAAGCTGGGACTGAAATTTGTTTGCGTCATTAAAAAAAATTAAAATACCGAGCGGTGTTACTTGTTTGTTTGATTTTTTTTTTTTACAATAACTTTAAGTATAATATTAATGACATTAATTAAGGAAAGTGATCAAACCTGACACCGTTTTTAGCTCTACTGGCCAAAGGCCAGCAGAGCTTATGGGATGCCGAGTTGTCCGTCGTCCGTCCGTCGTCCGTTGTTAACTTTTGTCTCGTTAAGACGTTAGGGCCTTCATTTTTCATCCAATCTTTATCAAACTTTAACAGGTTGTTAATATCAATGAAAGCTCGGATGAGTTCGAAAACCAGCCAGATCGGCCAAGTAACAGCGGAGTTATGGCCCTTGATTTAGTTAAAAATGCTATATTGTTATATTTTGCCTCGTTAAGACAATAGGGCCTTCATTTTTCATCCTATCTTTACCAAACTTTACCACATTGTTAATATGAATGAAAGCTCGGACAAGTTCGAAAACCAGCCAGATCAGACCAATAACACCAGAGTTATGGTCCTTGATTTAGTTAAAAATGCTATATTGCTCTATTTTGCCTCGCTAAGATGATAGGGCCTTCGTTTTTCAACCTATCTTTACCAAACTTTACCACATTGTTAATATCAATGAAAGCTCAGACAAGTTCGAAAACCAGCCATATCGGACTAGTAACAGTGGAGTTTTGGCCCTTGATTTAGTTAAAAATGCTATATTTTGCCTCGTTAAGATGATAGGAGTTTCATTGTTCATCCGATCTTTACCAAACTTTATCGGATTGTTAATTTTAATGAAAGCTCGGACAAGTTCAAAAACCAGCCATATTGGAATAGTAACAACGGAGTTATGGCCCTTGATTTAGTTAAAAATACTATATTTTGCCTCGTTAAGACGATAGGGGCTTCATTGTTCATCCGATCTTTACAAAACTTTATCAGATTGTTAATGTCGTTGAAAGCGCGAACAAGTTCGAATACCAGCCATATCGGACCAGTAACAGCGGAGTTGTGGCCCTTGATTTAGTTAAAAATGCTATATTTTGCCACGTTAAGATGATAGGGGCTTCATTGTTCATCCGATCTTAACCAAACTTTATCAGCTTGTTAATATCATTGAAAGCTCGAACAAGTTTGAAAACCAGCCATATCGAGCAAGTAACAGCTGAGTTATGGCCCTTGATTTAGTTAAAAATGCTATATTTTGCCTTGTTTAGACGATAGGGGCTTCATTGTTCATCCGATCTTTACCAAACTTTATCAGATTGTTAATATCAATGAAAGCTCGAACAAGTTCGAAAACCAAACATATCGGACCAGTAACAGCGGAGTTATGGCCCTTGATTTAGTTCAAAACGCTATATTTTGCCTCTTTAAGACGAGAGGGCCTTCATTTTTCATCCGATCGTTACCAAACTTTTTTTTTAATTTTTAGCTCTACTGGCCGAAGGCCAACAGAGCTTATGGGATGCCGAGTTGTCCGTCGTCCGTCCGTCCGTCCGTCGTTAACTTTTGTCTCGTTAAGACGATAGAGCCTTCATTTTTCATCCGATCTTTACCAAACTTTAACAGATTGTTAATATCAATGAAAGCTCGGATGAGTTCGAAAACCAGCCAGATCGGACAAGTAACAACGGAGTTATGGCCCTTGATTTAGTTAAAATGCTATATTGCTATAATTTGCCTCGTTAAGACGATAGGGCCTTCCTTTTTCATCCTATCTTTACCAAGCTTTACCACATTGTTAATATCAATGAAAGCTCGGACAAGTTTGAAAACCAGCCATATCGGACTAGTAACAGCGGAGTTATGGCCCTTGATTTAGTTAAAAATGCTATATTTTGCCTCGTTAATACGATAGGGGCTTCATTGTTTATCCGATCTTTACCAAACTTTATCAGATTGTTAATGTCGTTGAAAGCTCGAACAAGTTTGCAAACCAGCCTTATCGGACCAGTAACAGCGGAGTTATGGCCCTTGATTAGGTAAAAATGATATATTTTGCCTCGTTAAGATGATAGGGGCTTCATTGTTCAGCCGATCTTTACCAAACACTATCAGATTGTTAATATCAATGAAAGCTTGGACAAGTTCGACAACCAGCCATATAGGACTAGTAACAGCGGAGTTATGGCCCTTTATTTAGTTAAAACTGCTATATTTTGCCTCTTTAGGACGATAGGGGCTTCATTGCCTTACCGAACTTTATCAGATTGTTAATATCAATGAAAGCTTGGACAAGTTCGAAAACCATTCATATCGGACCAGTATCAGCAGAGTTATGGCCCTTGATTTAGTTCAAAATGCTATATTTTGTCTTGTTAAGACGGTAGGGCCTTCATTTTTCATCCGATCTTTACCAAGCTTTATCAGATTGTTAATGTCAATGAGAGCTCGGTCAGGTTCGAAAACTAGCCAGATCGGACCAGTAACAGCGAAGTTATGGCCCTTGATATTGTTAAAAAATGCTATAATTTGCCTCGTCATACGATAGGGCCTTCATTTTGCATCTGATCTTTGCCAAACTTTTTTTTTTTAATTTAATTTTTTTTGATTTTTGTTTTTATTTTTTTTATTGATTTTTTTTTTTTCATAATTTTTTTTTTTCATTATTTTTTTTTTCATTATTTTTTTGATTTTTTTTTAATGCTTTTTTTCAATTTATTTTTATTTTTATTGTCTCTACTGGCCAAGTTCGAAAACCAGCCAGATCGGACCAGTAATGGCGGAGTTATAGCTCTTGATTTAGTTAAAAATGCTATATTTTGCCTCTTTAAGATGATAGTAACTCGCTTCATTGATGTTATAAGAGCCATATAAGCCAGTAGAGCGTCCACAGGCCCTCTTGGGCCTCTTGTTTTTTTAAGTCGGACCGAAATTGTTTGCGTTAGTCGTAACATTTGGTATTAAGCTAATTGATGAAAAACGATATTACTCAAATTTATGTAAAATCGTATATAATCACGAACATTACTGCTGTTCGTTAGTCATAGTTAATAGATATGGCACTGCCTCTAAATTACATTGGTTACCACTGTGATTCTTCACGCGACTTCCGGTTTAATAGACACTTCCGGTTCAATTCCTCAAATGATCAACAGTTTTAATATTGAGTGAAAATTATTCATTCAGTAAAACGAAGACATGATGTCAGTCATTAAAATGTACAAATTGTGATAAAGTTAGTTATAAATAATACAAATATAATACAAACATAAATTTTAAATAGTTCTCTATATAAATGACTAAACAGAAAAAATGCATGGTGCAGCTGACATGGTGGGTGGGGTACGGCGATTTTAGTGATTTTTTCAAAATAAGTGCGATTCTTACGGCAGTAAAAAAACTGGACCGATTTGCGTTTTAAAAGTTTAGAAGCCCTGGTTGGCAATGTTAACCCTTAACCCGCTACATATATATATAATGGACTGTTCTTTCTTTGAATTAAGACCATTCCATTTATATGACAAAGGGGTGTTTTGGGTAAAACCGACTGATCAGCAGCCGTTTACTCGCAGGCTGTTCTGGGTTTACAGTGGACGCAAAGGCTATTAAAGTTGTGTTTAGCGGGTTAAGGGTTAACGTGCAGAATGTAAATGGTATGCAAGAAAAAGAATCAATCTTGGGTATCCGGTTTAGGTAGGAAAATTTGAACCCGGATTAAAACAATTCTTCGTCTTGTTGGAATTCCGGATCTTCACCGGATTAAAGATTCTTATAGTACTATACATAGTCAACAGAGCAATATTTCAGTAATGACTTACCAGCTAATAAATCAACAACAGCATGAAGATAGTTGTCCCCCTAGTCCTAGGGGTTTGCATATTATATAAAGTTTATAGTAATAGTCTCATTAATACATGAATTAATTCTGTTCCATGACAGGTGCGGATACTCCGTACAAATCCTATGCTGCTTGGGTCTATACAAAGAATACTTCTATATGGAGACCATACAGGGGACGTTTATGCCACAGGCGGTGACCTAGAAATAGTGCAGGTATATATAATTGTGACGCGTCAGGATTGCATATTCCCAACTCATAAACACTGGTTTTGGAGTAGTGGCAAGTAAAAGCAGTTTATGAGCAACACCGATGGACAATGTGTCATTGCATGAGCTCTCGAAAGCTCTTTTAGTCTTCGACAAGTTGAGCTAAATATCTTGATACGACTCTGTGTTAGAATAGGTAAACTACAAACACTACAATTTGCAGTTTCCTGCTAAAAGCACCATGTAAGGCCATAATAAATTAATTGCTAGATACTCATCCAAATTTATTTCAAAATAGGGGTGAGGGGTGAAATTTTATTTTTTATTTTATACAACAAATGGAAAATGGCCTCATCACTAGGCAAAAATAGTAACTACTGAGTACTTCCAAGATTGAAAACACAGTTTTAATAGTGGTTCATACTTTCAGCAATTTTTTTTATTACCTTTTTTTTTTTTTTATGGTTGCGTATTGCTGTGCCTAATGTACCTTTCAATGTTTCTACCTCTCTTGGGGGTGGAATACCCAGGTGTTAAGAAAGCAACCAATATGATAGGTACATAAGAAATACACATATTTACACAAATAACAAGCATTTAATAATCTAATGTTGATGTATTATACATGATGGGTATTTGTTTGTAGGAGCCCAAGATCCTTTACAGTGAAGTGAAGGTTGTACCTCTGTCAAAGTTGGACCGGACAGCGAGTAACGGGCTGATCAGGAAGTATATAGAGGAGGAGGAGGCCAAGTAAGTCCTTGGTCTTGTTTACCCCATGTGGTCTTGTTTACCCCTTGTTTACCCCATGTGGTCTTGTATACCCCATGTGGTCTTGTATACACCATGTGGTCTTGTATACCCCATGTGGTTCCCGGTGTAGCAGTCAATTTTATCCCCCTCTGTAAGTTTCCTCGGGGAAAGAATTGGCTAGCTGATTCTTTCACTTCCCCATATCCACATTCACATCATATATTCCTCAATCTTTTCCATATGCGGAAAGGAAAAGGATTGACGTAAACTATATCTAATATATTTCCTTTTCTATCTATTTTATTGCATGTGTTAAAACACTGCGAGTGTAAAATATCATATATAAAAAAAAATCTTCTACATATAATATTCTGAGCAGATGTTTGCAACGTCAAATCAGAAAGGAAAAACAACAAATTAACAATAGTTTAGTTTAGTTTAAAAAAAAATGTATTGGTGGGTGTGGAGGGGTTGGGGGTGGGGGGAAGAAACTGGCTAGTCAACTGATTCAGTTGCCTATTGAGTAGTGGTAGAAAATATGAATGTGGCTCCAGCAAAAAATGGATTGTTTACAATAGAATTTGCAGCAACTCTGTAGTTCTGAAGGTGAGAAGGTTCTAGGCCCATTCTGAATATTTTTATCTGGCTGTAAATGTAGAATTTGCCTGGAATGTTCATTCCTGTTGGCACTATAAAACCTTTTTCACCATTACGTAGTCCCGCCTTAATTCCATTAAGCGATGGGAAAGCTTATATTAGCAGGATTTTATAACTGATATTTCGACAGTAAAACACATTTAAAAACATGTTTTACTGAACAAATGTAATAACCTTTTTCAAATTACCTATTAATGTTTTAAATTTACAATATGCAAACTTTTAAGCCGAAATGAAGGTTTTATTTCATACCCCAGCCGCCGAGTGGTTAACGTCTCTGACTTGAAATCACTTGCCCCTCACTGCTGTAGGTTCGATCCCTCAGGGGCCTAGGAATCTTTATGTGAGGAAGCTATCCAGCTGGCTTGCGGAACGTCTGTGGTTCTAACAGGGTCTTCCACAGGAATAATTTAAGGGATAGGGGGAATTAAATTTTAATATCATGGGGTGGGGTGGGAGGGAGTTACCCTTTGGGTGACCAATATTTTTAGGGACCACAATATTTTTAGATGCAATTTGAAGTATATTTCATCTGTAAATTAAAGGATTTTTTAAGAAGTATAACCTACAAGGAGCTATTTATAGACAGGTATGATGCATTTTGCAGGTTTATTGATGTTTTTAAGGGATAGGGCAGAGAGATCAAAGGATAGGGGGTCAATTAAGGAGTAGGGGGAAATCAGGTTTTAGAATTAAGGGATAGGGGGAATATGCTCTGAAGTGCACTGTGGAAGACCCTGGTTAATTAGATGCTTTAGAAACTACTCCTGGAGAGTGAGATGTGAAGGATATAGAGGAATAAACTCTGCTGGTTCTTGTACATGAAGGATAGAAAGCTGAACAAGTAGTTTAGTTTAGTTTAAACTTATTCATTATACATCGATTTGAAACAAAAGCTCTCTGAAATTATTTTAATCTCTCTCAATGTCTTCCTGGGTAGAACCAGTACTAAGCATGTGCAGATAAAGTGTCTTGCTCTTGGACACAACACATATAGTCATGGCAGGGATCGAACACATATAGTCATGGCAGGGATCAAACACATATAGTCATGGCAGGGATCGAACACATATAGTCATGGCAGGGATCGAACACATATAGTCATGGCAGGGATCGAACACATATAGTCATGGCGGGGATCGAACAGATATAGTCATGGCAGGGATCAAACACATATAGTCATGGCAGGGATCGAACACATATAGTCATGGCGGGGATCGGACCCACGACCCTTCGATCCTGGGTCCGATGCTCTAGCACTAGACCACAGCGCTCCAACAAAACAAGCGGTAAAAGCAGTACAAATGACCTGGGTAACCTCCCCTTCCTGAAGACCAAGCTTAAGATAAAAAAAAGCGGCGTTCCTCTGTGGTATGAAGTCTTGAGATAAGAGTCATTGGAAATGACTAAGCTTTAATGTAATATCTGTGTTGTTTTATACCAAATAAACCTTTAATCACATACCTTCCCTTGTTAGCCTGTTGGCAGAATCATTTTATATTTGGTTGTTTAAAGAGATACTAGCTTTCTTTGATATCCAACATTGTTTCTGACCTCACCTGACCTCACCTGATGTCACCTGACGTCACCTGATGTCACCTGATGTCACCTTTGTCTAATGTTGCAGTGATTTTATGTCCATCTTCATTATTTTGTAGACATTTGACTGTAATTTATTTATTTATTTATTTATTACGCAATGCAGACTGCCCAGTGATCTTGAAATAAACTGGCCTGAAGGGAACCAAGTAAACAACAACGAAAAACGCAGAGCTGGTAAAACTATTGGTAAGTGTACAAACGCAGAGCTGGTAAAACTATTGGTAAGTGTACAAACGCAGAGCTGGTAAAACTATTGGTAAGTGTACAAACGCAGAGCTGGTAAAACTATTGGTAAGTGTTAATCTTAAGCATCAGCTCATGGATGGTACATGTATAGTTTATTGTCCATCTATCCTTCCTCCATTGTACATCCATTACCCCTGTCAGTTTGTCTCATCTTTAAATCTTTCTTTCATGTCGGTCCATCTTTGCCCCCATCATATTTACATTGTCTGGCTAATCTTTCCATTGCTCCCTCTATTGTCCATCTTGTCAGGGTAACTTTCCTTCTGTTTACTGTACATTTTTACACCAATTTCAGTCTAGCCTTCTTTCGATTGTCTGCCCATCCTCCCATCCATCATCTCATATCCTATCATTATATCCAACTCTTTCATTAAAGTCAGTGATACACACTCACTCATGTCAGATTCTGTGTGTAGCCCTCTCGCTTTCTGGAATGGCTCTAAACAACCTAAATAAAGTGTTGATGAGCCGTTGAACAACAGTTTAATACAGTGCACATGTAATGGATGCTTGATTCTCTGTTGTAGGTGACTTCAAGATTGAGATATTAAAAAGGAAAGGTGCCTGGATCATTACTGAGTGCTGGATTCTCTGTTGTAGGTGACCTCAAGATTGAGATATTAAACATAAACGGTGACCACATCATTAATGATTGCTTGATTCTCTGTTGGAGGTGACCTCAAGATTGAGATATTAAAAAGGAAAGGTGCCTCGATCATTAATGAATGCTTGGTTCTCTGTTGTAGGTGACCTCAAGATTGAGATATTAAACAGGAAAGGTGACTGGATCATTACTGAGTGCTGGATTCTCTGTTGTAGGTGACCTCAAGATTGAGATATTAAACATAAACGGTGACCACATCATTTATAATGATTGCTTGATTCTCTGTTGTAGGTGACCTCAAGATTGAGATATTAAAAAGGAAAGGTGCCTCGATCATTACTGAGTGCTGGATTCTCTGTTGTAGGTGACCTCAAGATTGAGATATTAAAAAGGAAAGGTGCCTGGATCATTAATGAATGCTTGGTTCTCTGTTGTAGGTGACCTCAAGATTGAGATATTAAACAGGAAAGGTGCCTGGACATTAATGAATGCTTGGTTCTCTGTTGTAGGTGACCTCAAGATTGAGATATTAAACAGGAAAGGTGACCGGATCAGCAAGATGCCAGGAAAAGACACATCTAAGAAACTTCTTGTGGAGTTGAAAATAATTTGGCACTGTAAGTTGTATTTTACCTTGGTTTGATACTGTACAATTATTGGGGAATCGTCTCTGTACTCTGATAGCTCTTGGTCTTGAACTGAAATTAACTTTCAGAAGGCCAGCAGAGCTAAAAAGGATGATGAGTTGTCCGTCGTCCATCATCCGTCATCTGTTAACTTTTGCCTTGTGAACACTCTAGGGCCTTCATTATTAATCGGACCTTTACGAAACTTTGACATTATATCAATGAAAGCTCGGACAAGTTCGAAAACCAGCCAGATCGGACGAGTAACACCAGAGTTATGGCCCTTTGTTTGCTGAAAAATGCCATATTAAGCCTTGTGAACACTCTAGCACCTTCATTTATTATTAGCTCTACTGGCCGAAGGCTTATGGGATGGCGAGTTGTCCGTCGTCCGTCCGTCCGTCCGTCCGTCCGTCCGTCGTCCGTCGTTAACTTTTGCCTTGTGAACACTCTAGGGCCTTCATTATTAATCGAATCTTTACGAAACATTTTTTCAGTGTCTTTATATCAATGAAAGCTCGGACAAGTTCGAAAACCAGCCGGATCGGATATATTTCACCAGAGTTATGGCCCTTGTTTTGCTGAAAAATGCCATATTAAGCCTTGTGAACACTCTAGCGCCTTCATTTATTTTTTGATCTTTACCAAACCTGCACAGATTGTTAATATCAATGAAAGCTTGGACAAGTTCGAAAACCAGCTAGTTCGGACCATTAACAGCGGAGTTATTGCCCTTGATTTAGTTAGAAATGCTATATTTTGCCTCATTAAGACAATAGGGCCTTCATCTTTCATCCAATCTTCACCAAACTTTACCAGATTGTTTATAAAAATGAAAGCTCAGACAAGTTCGACGACCAGCTAGATCGGACCATTAACAGCGGAGTTATGGCCCTTGATTTAGTTAAAAATGCTATATTTTGCCTCGTTAATTCGATAGGGCCTTCATCTTTCATCTGATCTTTACAAAACTTTACCTGATTTTTAGCTCTACTGGCCGAAGGCCAGCAGAGCTAATGGGATGGTGTGTTGTCCGTCGTCCGTCGTCCGTCGTCCGTTAACTTTTGCCTTGTGAACACTCTAGGGCCTTCATTATTAATCAAATCTTTTCGAAACTTTGCCAGTGTCTTTATATCAATGAAAGCTCGGACAAGTTTGAAAACCAGCCAGATCGGCATAATTTCACCGGAGTTATGGCCCTTGTTTTGCTGAAAAATGCCATATTAAGCCTTGTGAACACTCTAGCACCTTCATTTATTATTTGATCTTTACCAAACTTGCAAAGATTGTTTATATCAATGAAAGCTCGGACAAGTTCGAAAACCAGCTAGATCGGACCAACAGCGGAGTTATTGCCCTTGTTTAGTTAAAAATGCTATATTTTGCCTAGTTAAGACGATATGGGCTTCATTGTTCATCCGATCTTTACCAAACTTGATCAGATTGTTAATATCAATGAAAGCTCGGACAAGCTCGAAAACCATTAATATCGGACCAGTAACAGCGGAGTTATGGCCCTTGATTTAGTTCAAAATGCTATATTTTGCTTCGTTAAGACTATTTTTTATCCGATCTTTACCAAACTTTATCAGATTTTTAATGTCAATAAAAGCTCGGTCAAGTTCGAAAACCAGACAGATCGGACCAGTAACAGCGGAGTTATGGCCCTTGATTTTTGTTAAAAATGATATAATTTGCCTCGTCTTACGATAGGGCCTTCATTTTGCATCTGATCTTTGCCAAACTTTACCAGATTTTATGACTTTTTTTTTCCATTCTTTTTTTTGTTTGAATTTTTTTTGTTTGCATTTTTTTTAGCTCTATGTTGGACTAGTCGGACCAGTAACAGAGGAGTTATGGCTCTTGATTTAGTTAAAAATGCTATATTTTGCCTCATTAATATGGTAGGGCCTTCATTTTTCATCTGATCTTTACCAAACTTTACCAGAGTCTTTAGTTATGGCCCTTGATTTAGTTGAAAAGCTGTGTTTTGCCCAAAACTTTCAAAAAAACGTAAATGGCAGTCTCTCGCTTCATTGATATTATAAGAGCCATGTTAGCCAGTAGAGCGTCCACAGGCCCTCTTGGGCCTCTTGTTTTATCTTTACCAAACTTGCATAGATTGTTAATATTAATAAAAGCTCGGACAAGCTAGAAAACCAGCTAGATCGGACCATTAACAGTGGAGTTATTGCCCTTGATTTAGTTAAAAATGCTATATTTTGCCTCGTTAAGACGATAGGGCCTTCATCTTTCATCCGATCTTTACCAAACTTTACCAGATTGTTTATATAAATAAAAGCTCGGACAAGTTCGAAAACCAGCTAGATCGGACCATTAACAGTGGAGTTATTGCCCGTGATTTAGTTAAAAATGCTATATTTTGCCTCGTTAAGACGATAGGGCCTTCATCTTTCATCCGATCTTTACCAAACTTTACCAGATTGTTTATATAACTGTTTATATAAATGAAAGCTGGGACAAGTTCGAAAACCAGCCAGATCGGACCATTGACAGCTGGTTATGGCCCTTGATTTAGCTAAAAATGCTATATTTTGCCTCGTTTATAGGATAGGGCCTTCATTTTTCATGCGAAACTTTACCAGACGGTTAATATCAATGAAAGCTCGGACATATTGGAAAACCAGCCAGATCGGACTAGTACTAGTGGAGTTATGGCCCTTGATTTAGTTAAAAATGCTATATTTTGCCTCGTTAATTTGATAGGGCCTTCATCTTTCATCCGATCTTTACGAAACTTTACCAGATTGTTTATATCAATGACAGATCGGATTATGTTGAAAACCATCCAGATCGGACCAGTAACAGAGGAGTTATGGCCCTTGATTTAGTTAAAAATGCTATATTTTGCCTCGTTAAAACGATAGGGCCTTCATCTTTCAACTGATCTTTACGACACTTTACCAGATTGTTTATATCAATGAAAGCTTGGACAAGTTCGAAAACCAGCCAGATCGGGTCATTTACATCGGAGTCATGGCCCTTGATTTTCTGAAATATGCTATATCTTGGCCTCTTAAAGATGATAGGGCCTTCATTTTTCATGCGATTTCATGCGATCTTTACGAAACTTTACCAGCTTGTTAATATCAATGACAGCTCGGACAAGTTCGTAAACCAGCCAGATCTGACGAGTAACAGTGGAGTTATGGCCCTTGATTTAGTTAAAAATCCTATATTTTGCCTCGTTAAGACGATAGGGTCTTCATCTTTCATCCGATCTTTACGAAACTTTACCAAATTGTTAATATCAATGAATGCTCGGACAAGTTCGAAAACCATCCAGATTGGACCATTTACATCGGAGTCATGGCCCTTGATTTGCTGAAATATGCTATATCTTGGCCTCATTAAGACGAAAGGGCCTTCATTTGGCCGGATTTCATTGAAACTTTGCAGGGATGATCAGTACCAAGCCTAGTTGTTTATAGTCACCGTGTTCCAGTTGAATTATTTTGACGGAGTTATAGCCCTTTAACGAAACTTTTTAGGGATGATAAATTCCATGTCCAGTTGTGCAAATCATCGCCGTGTTCCAATTGAATTATTTTTGGCGGAGTTTTGGCCCTTTAAAGGTTTTAATACCCAAGCTTTGTTCTGACTAGTTCTCCTGAACCCCAGGCAGGATTTAAACGAAACTTTTTATGGATGATCAATTCCGTGTCTAGTTTTGAAAATCATTGCCATGTTCCGGTTGAATGATTTTTGGCAGAATTATTGCCCTTTAAAGGTTTTAATACACAAACTTTGTCTGATCTACTTCTCCTGAACCCCTCTCCAGATTTCAATGAAACTTTGCAGGGATGATCAGCACCAAGCCTAGTTGTGCATGTCATGGTGGCGTTCCGGTTTACAGATATTTGGCAGAGTTATGGCCCTTTAAAGGATTTTTATACCACAAATCTTTTCCGGGCTAGTTCTCCTGAACCTCTGGCTGGATATAGACTAAACATGACAAGGATTGGCCCTTTAAATGTTTTAATACACAAACTTTGTCCAGATTAGTCTCTTTTGAACTCTGCCAGATGTCAGCGAATCTTGGCAGGGATGATCAGTACAAAGCCTAGTTGCACTTGTCATTGCCATGTTCTGGTTGAATGAATTTTGGCAGAGTTATGAGCCGTTAAAGGTTTTAATACACTAACTTTGTCTAGACTAATTCTCCTGAACCTCTGGCGGATTTCAACGAAACTTTGCAGGGATGATCAGTACCAAGCCTAGTTGTGTATGTCATCACCATGTTGCACTTGACTGATTTTTAGCTCTACTGATCAGAGATCAGCAGAGTTTATGCCGTGGTGCAGTGTCCGTTGTCCGTCTGTCTGTCCGTCTGTCCGTCGGTAAACCTTTTTTGTAGCGACTACTCCTCTGAAACTACTTCATGAAACTTTACAGAAATGTTGCCCATGAAGTCTAGTTGATCCTAGCAAAAATTCATGTTGATGTGAAATCCAAGATGGCAGCTAAAAATAGATTTTCACAAAAAACAAGTTTGTAGTGAGTACTTCTTGAAAACTATAAGTGATATTGATATGGGACTTTTTCTAAAATGATAAGTATGGAATGATGATGATCCTTTTCGAAAATTGTTTTGATGCGACGTTATACAAGACCACCAGCAGCCATCTTTGTTTACATAGCGTTATATAATGAAAACTTGTAGCGACTACTCTGAAACTACTGGACAGATTTTCATGAAACTTCACAGAAATGTTGCTCTTGATGTCTTATTGATACTACAAAACTTCAGGTCGGCCAGAAATTCAAAATGGCCGCTACGGCTAAAAATAAATTTTCAAAAAACAAGTTTGTAGCGACTACTTCTTGAAAACTATAAGCGATATTGATATGGGACTTTTTCTAAAATGATAAGTATGGAATGATGTTGATCCTTTTCGAAAATTATTTTGATGCGACGTTAAACAAGACCGCCAGCAGCCATCTTTGTTTACATAGAGTTATATAATGAAATCTTGTAGCGACTACTCTAAAACTACTGGACAGATTTTCATGAAACTTCACAGAAATGTTGGTCTTGATGTCTAATTGATCCTACAAAACTTCAGGTCGGCCAGAAATTCAAGATGGCCGCCTAGGTTAAAAATAAATTTTCAAAAAACAAGTTTGTAGCGACTACTTCTTGAAAACTATAAGTAGTATTGATATGGGACTTTTTCTAAAATGATCAGCATGACATGATGTTGATCCTTGTAAAATTATTTTGAATTGACTTAAACATGGCTGCCAGCGACCATCTTTGTTTACAGACAGTTATATAATGAAAACTTGTAGCAACTACTCCTCTTGAACAACTTGACGGATTTTCATGAAACTTCACAGGAATGTTGCTCTTGATGTCTTAATTGATCCTAGAAAAATTTCAGGTCGGGTGGAAATTCAAGATGGCCACCATGGCTAAAAATAGATTTTCAAAATACAAGTTTGTAGCGACTACTTCTTGAAAACTATAAGTGATATTGATATTTTTTCTAAAATGATCAGTATGACATGATGTTGATCCTTGTCGAAAATTATGCTATAAAAGTGACATAATACTATTAACGGCCTGTTTGATCTGGGTGTGAAAACTGTACTTTTATTTGATAGTGCAAGCAAACTGACACACAGGCAGGAAAGATCAAAAGAAAAGTTGGCTATGTTGATTACATTTGTATTTGCTTTTCAGAAACAATGAAGTCAGCGGGTTGTAAATCAAAAATTAAAATAAAAATATTTCTGCAAGATTTCCCAAAGTATAACACCTACGCCCATCCTACAACATACTTCCCATCGCTAATCTGGCTATCAAAATCAATCAGTCATTGACCTCTTGTTGAAAGACTTATGGCCCCTTATACATAAACTTTATCTTGAGCCAGTAGAGCGTCCACAGGCCCTCTTGGGCCTCTTGTTAATATTTTCAGATCTTTTGTTTTGGTTCAATTGACAACGATATGAGAAATAATCCACTTTCACGAATCTATATGCTGATCATTTAATGTTGTACCTTGTATGATTTCAGCTGCCCAGGGGGACGTGACCATTGTATCCCACATCAGTCAACATGGCAAAACCTGGCCATACTGGTTCAGAAAGATGGGTGAGTACATAGAGAGTATTTAACTGCTGGGGTCGATTATAAGGAATTCTTCACAAAATGGTAGATGTGTGGTTCTTTTCATGAGTGAGTGAACAAATAAAACATGCCTACCATCGAGTGAAGGATTTTTTCAATAATTAAACCCAGCATTTAAATAATCTTATTTATTACATTTTAAATCAGTTTATGTATGATTTTAACCGAAATTATTCGCTTTATTGAACGTTATCGACGGATGACCGACGTCATCAACACTCTATTGACGTCATGACTCAACATCACAGTTATTTTTGTGTTCGGAGTTAGTTAATATTTAGCGATTATGAATTATTTTTCACTGAGAAATCCCAATTTTCCTCGCATAGAAATGTAATAAATGCTGTTACAATAGAATCTTTTCAAAGATTTATCTGGACAAACTAAACTGTTTGAAGCTAAAATACAAACAAATGAAATATAGTACTTTAAATACCACTCAAGGCAACCCAGTACTGACATTTAACCTAAATTGTAGGTGAGATTTTACATTGTATAAGGCTAATTTATGGCCATGCCGAACATTGTATCAGTACATGTTGTTTGTTTCTACACAGGTGAAATGCCTATCCCGCAGTAGGACTATTGACTATCGGTCGTTATTTCTTTTCAACAATAAGAGCTTGTGATGAATTTATAATGATCATTTGTAGAAAATATATGCCCTTAAACAACTGTTTTCTGTTTTGTGTGATTCCACGCCCCCACCCACCCACATCTCAACCTTTTAAAGAGATAAATAATAATAAAAAAATATCCAATAATTCAATACATTTTCGATCTTTTGTATCCAAAAATCTGTATATTTTATTTGACAGACAATGTTAAGGACCTGGGATTATACACCCTGCAGTTACAAGTGGTGTTGAATGAGAGCGGAGAAAACATGTTTGCCGGGAAACTGCTGCCATGTAAAAAGATCAATTTCCAAGTTACAGGTAAGAACTTTGTTTGACTGGTCCTGTCATTCCTTCACTGCAACATAACAGGCAACATTGCTACATGCTTATGTCTGATGTCAAATTTGCTGCTGCTAGAGGAGATGAACAGAGATGTAAGTACTTATTAGGTTATTGCTGTCCACTTTCATCAATATGTACTATTTGCTGTCCAATTTATAGTTTGACTTCTGTGTGAATATGCGTTGATTTACAAAGTTCTAAGCATTATACTATGGCACCACCTCCTTTATAACTTGTACCTTGTATCTACTGCATGTACGTGATAGGTTTATCTAATTAGAGAATACATGTACAGGGTGTATATACATAATATGGCATCACCTCCTTTATAATTTGTACCTACCGCATGTACGTGATATGTTTATCTAATAAGAGAATACATGTACAGGGTGTGTATACTATGGCACCACCTCCTTTATAACTTGTACATTGTACCTACCGCATGTACGTGATAGGTTTATCTAATTAGAAAATACATGTACATGGTGTATATATGATGGCACCACCTCCTTTATAACTTGTACGTACCTACTGCATGTACGTGATAGGTTTATCTAAATACAGAATACATGTAGAGGGTGTATAACAAGTTTGTAGAAATGTAATCTTTACATAATTGTAAAGAAAGAAAATTGTTGATAAAAAACAAACAAGACTAGCATGCTTAATACAAACAATGGTGAATAGATGGCTGCAAGACATCAGTAAGTAACCTAAAAATTAATAACTAAAACCATTTTCCTTGTATATACAGACCAATATACAAAATATTATATTGATATCTAATTTCTCTTACAAATAAAGTATGGAAACAAGAAACTTAAATTTGAAAAAATACAACTAGCCATTAACACTAAATTGACATAACTTTGATATCAGAAAAACAGCATAAAATGTATGCAATGTTTGATTGCTTAAATAATTGCTTTGTCATATGTAAATCTGCAAGTTCTTTAGTCATCCTGTCATATATATAATAGGGTAGGTACACTAATATAACAGATGTCTACACATGTTTATACACACTGAAGAAAAGCAAGCGTCTGGAATATTATTCTGCATGGATCTCCCTTTTTCACACATAATTAAAGGTAGATTTATGGTTTTTACCAATGATTCCATCAAAATGTTTAAAGTCAAACATTTGTTAGGAGGCCACTAAGAGGAAGAGTAAATATTGGTCTCTTTGACATAGGTGGTCTGTTATGTTAATACAGGTGGGAATACAATACAATTGGGAACTCAGAACAATGATCTCTAAAAGCTGTTCTCTTAATAGAGGTGATCACTCCATCCAGCTGGTTTGACTGTATGTAAAAGTATATGCTGCCTTGTAATGTACATGTATGGTTTCATCACAGCTTGTTACAATTCTAAGACAGATCTATATCAGCCCTGATAAAACACTATAAAGTCAGACCCGTCAATCAAGCTTATACCCACCGGGGATTTGACCCAAATATAAGTAGAGTATGTATTTACACCTGTAAGAAAAGGACATGTTGTCCCACAAAGAGCTTTCAAGAAATAACAAAGGGAACACATGGCCAATGTTTGTGGGAATTTGACCCATGGACAGTGGTTTGCGGAGCTAGATATTGATGATTGAAGACAACATTGAAAGATGAGGAAGAAAGACATCATACTCGCACTAAGTCACATGTTCTTTCCTTCTGAGGTCACTTTTCCAATTTTCTATATTTGGGAGAACAGTTGTCTCTTGATGTTGCTCCTAAGTTTTCAACACTACAGAAAAATTGTACTATAGCTCCCTTGTATGTAAAACAGTGCTGCTATCGAGCTGGCTTGCTGAATGTCGGTGGTTCTACCTGACCAGGTGCCCGACCATGCACGAAAATTGCCCAGAGGGGCCACTTGTGCCTTCCTCCACCGATGGAAGCTGGAGAGTCTCCATATGCCCTTAGCTGTTGGTGCGACTATAAAATCCAATTCAGTTCAAAATGTAATACTAGGACTGCCCAGTGTCAGTATACTGTGACTGGGTGGGTGGGGTATGTCATGTGTCTACCGCGTGATATTCAAGCGTGGCAGAACTATAATGTGAGTATTGAGCTCATTGTAATATGACTGAAAGATTGTTAAATCCCATACATAATTCTGTGTGCCCATTCATTTATTTTAGTGTATTCAGCATTACATTTATAGTTGTCATATATTTTAAAGGGACACATGGCAGTCTTAAAATATTTATCAAGCATAAAAACAAGCAACTCTATTTAGCTTAAACCTGTTTGCATAAGTAAGCGGTAATCAAATTTTCAGTTTTTCTTCGTGATTCTGCCAAAGGCTTAAATATTTTGTATAGGTCTAATATATTCAGTAGTAAGTAATATTTAAACTATTCCAGTGATTATTAATTGAAAATTTGCAAGTAATGTAGAAAATCTAGCGGGACACCACAAGTTAAACACAATCTTAAAGCTTGCCGTGTGTCTCTTTAAAAGATCGTTAAAAATCGATCTTTTTTCATTACCGATCTTCCAAAAAATCGTTTTGATTCGATGTTAAACATGGCTGTCAGCGGCCATCTTTGTTTACATAGAGTTATATAATGAAAACTTGTAGCGACTACTCCTCTGAAACTACCTGACGGATTTTCATGAAACTTCACAGGAATGTTGCTCTTGATGTCTAATTGATCCTAGCAAAATTTCAGGTCGGCCGGAAATTCACGATGGCCGCCACGGCTAATAATACATTTTCAAAAAACAAGTTAACTTTGTAGCGACTACTTCCTGAAATCAAAATCAATCAGTAGAGCTTCAAGGTTATTGACCTCCTGTTTAAAAACTCAGGGCGTCCCGTTTGTTTTTCTATATAACTTGCATTTGTTCAATAATTAATATTAATTATTAGAATAGTATAAAGCAAAGTGTTTTTACATATTATAAGTTGTTGATTATATTTCACCAATAATATTTAAACGAATAAGACGAATAAATGAAAACTCAAAATTTTATTTAATTATATGCAAGCAGGTTTAAAGTCAAAATAATACTGGATAAATAAATGGAGATAACAATTTCAGTGCTTGATAAACACTTCACGATTGCCGTGTGTCCCTTTAAAAAAAAGTCCATTTGCAAAGAGGGGATTTTAGCCCTACCCCATCCCCACTCCCTCATCTGCTGATTCTCCTCACAATCAGATGCAAGTTATGCTCATGATCTAGTGAAATATGATTTCATTTAACATATTTCGTAAAATAGATATTCAACAAAACATATTAAGTAAAAAGTGCTTATAATTTAATAGCTAAAATTTAATTCATATAAAGAAATGAGTTCTAAGACAGATGCAAAAATAAATTATATATATATATAAACGGTGATGATATGAAAGTTGAAAAAAAAAAAAATGATAGAAAACACACCCAAAACAGTGTATTGATGACCAGAAAACACGGTTATAATATTTTACAGCAAGTTAAATTCACTGGATGCCCGTTTGTATTTTAAATTGCTTAGGCCAAAACAAAATAGATGTGTTTTAAACTAACCCTTCCGGCCCTATTTTCAACCACTGACCATACATATTTATTTAAAAACCTAATGAATTTAATTAAATCTTATCTGACCTAAGACATTAAATATAATTTTATAATTTAATTGATACTCATCTCGTACAATCTGTGGAAGATCGGTAATGAAAGTAATAAAAAGATAAACAAAAATTAATAATAAATTGAGCCTATTTTTTTCTCAATTTATCAACATTTTGGTCTGTCCCTCCTCTTTTTTCCAGTAAAATATTTAATAGTGTAAATTTACATTATGTGCCAACTATATTCAATAGTTCACTAATAATCATTTGTTTGGGGTCTTGTTGCATTATAAATACCAACTATATTCTGCTTATCAATAGTTCACCATTAATAGCTTGCTAGGGGTCGTGCTGCATTATAAATACCAACTATATTCAATAGTTCACTAATAATCGCTTGCTTGGGGTTGTGTTGCATTATACCGTATTTGTCGGCGTATAGCGCGCACTTTTTTACCCCAGATTCTGTGGCTGAAGTTGGGGTGCGCGGTTTAAGCAACAAGTAATGATTTACTTTTTTTTTTTCAGCCAAGACGAGAAGTTTTGTGGTTTTCAAAAAGTCGCAAGACCGGCCGTTTACTACAGAGATTGAATCGGAACAAAAGTTGGCTTGTTTCTATTGTTTCAATAAAATGCGTTGTATGCTATATGCTTATTATCAATAAAAATAATAAAATCAAACTTTACCATGTTTTATGTTGATTATTGTTGAGAAAATACCATTGAAATGTTGAAAAATACAATTGTTTAGATCTATCGGCATTTTGAAATGAAAACGAGGCTGGGGTTTTCCGAACCCGCAGACTGGGTTAGTGCATATTTTATTAATAGAATACAATAGAATTGTATGTATAATAATTATTTCTAATAAACAACGACCCCCTTACTTATTTGTTAAAGTTGATTTCTGAATTTCTGAATTTCGACAACGTAGAATCATGATTATTCCTAAATTGGTTCAATGGTTCATTTGATTGGGAAAACGTGTTAAGTGTGAAGTGTTTGGTTTATGTTAACTGACCGCAAACAATGATAACTAATTATTAAACAAACATGTGACACTCGACTGGGATAGACGTCTTTTGTCTACTGAGTACCGGTCTACTGGTGTGAATTTAATTTTTACTTCTATTTTTAACTAGGGAACTTTAAATATCTACGAGTAGGATTTAGTGTTTGGGGTTTAGGTTTACAGCAGTCTTATACTCTATACGTTTCTCTGATTATTATCAGGGTGCAACAGCTTAGACTGCGTGAAGTTGTTTTTTTGTCCAAATCACAAAAGTCTATTTTTAGAATCTATTTTTATCCAGAGGCGAGTGTACAGTTTCGGGAATATCCCTACTACACAATTATTTTCGTTTTTGATAAGATTTGTCTAATAAAAGACTCTTACATCTAATAAAAGAAAAGTTACGCATTAGTTTAGTTATCTAATGCACATATAAAACTCTGAGAGCAACATTTACATTGAAACTTCTTGATTTTTTACTTAGAACATTGTTAGTGATAGAGGATTTTCGAAATTATTCACTGAGTTTATATAGAAACGTACGACATACGTTTCATTTCGTTTCCGGTTTAGGCTTTATGTTTCATGCTACAAATTTAGATACATAGTATTACTATAGTTAGTTACTTCTGTTTGTAGTGTTGATGATTTCGAGACTGAACCTCGCTTCGAATTTGTTTTATAAGCAAACATATATAAAACTTTAAGGGTTAGCAGAACAAAACGGTCCTTTTCAGGACTAGCACATATTTATTCGAAAGAATAATCTGTTTTAATTGTCAATCCAAAATATTAAATATAATATGATCGTAATAAAAGTTGAACACGGGCGTGGTTTTTTTATTTTATTGAAACTTGAGTAAACAACAAAAGTACACTCAACAGTACAAGTTTATTTACACTTGAGTAAACAAACACAGTCTAACATGCAGCTTGTTTAAGCCAATCAAAATTCGTTTTACATTTCCTCTTTGGTCAATGCTTCAAAATGGCGCCCTGCTGTCCTGAAATTGAAAACACATGTTTTTAATGCGCGGTTTACGCTACAATACATAAAAAAAAGTTTTTTTCCAAGGATTTCAGGCCCAAAGTCGGGGTGCGCGTTATATGCGCATGCGCGCTATACGCCGACAAATACGGTAAATACCAACTATATTCAATACTTCACTAATAATCGCTTGCTTGGAGTCTTACTATCATTGTAATATTTTGGTATTATGCCAAGTCATAAACTTTGATGATGTCACTGAGCTCCATGGTAACAAGCAGTTTCTGGGTTTTCTGGTCACAGCATACTGAAGTTGGTTTAGTGCCATAAGACGTCTTCAGCAGAACTCTGAGATTGTTGCCATCAGGTTTCATTTGCAGGACATTCCTGAAGCCACAGACAAGAAGTTGATCTTGGTTGTCCACACATATTCCTATTATATCGGACAGTTCAAAATTAGTGAGTTTGGAGACCACCTGACCTTGTCTGTCCAGGGTGATGATGCCTCTGCTCCGGTCAGCAATGTAGATGTGGGATCCATCACGACTGACTGCAATGTGGCACTGCCAGTTGAAAATCTGCTGACCTGTAGGATCATTCTTGAATGACCTCAGGAGTTGGAATACTTTGTTATAGACGCGTATATGACCGTGATATTCTCTTGGACCACCCTCACAGCTAACAAACAGCTCACTGTTACTGTAGGCTACACCTTTGCATGCCACACCCACATTAAAGGATTTGGTCAGGGTCATTTGATCACTAACAAATAAAAACTGTACTTTCTTCTTGTCTGGTAGTGTGACAGCCACTTCCTGTGGACCAGTGCAGCATACTCCCCATGGTCCACCAGGCAGGTCTATGTAGTCTTGTACTTTGTAGGATTTATCAAGTCTCTTTAACTTGTCATTTACAAAGTCAGTGATCAGAGTGGTACTGTCTTCCACTTTACAGCAACCATTAATGTTACATTTCTTTTTATCCGTTTTCACCCTTACATTAACCTCCTTATGATAGAGATAGCCTAGCGTTTCATTATATTCAAGTATTTCTTTAATTTCTTTTCTTATATGAAACTGTATGACCTCAAGTCCAACAGCATTTTCAGCATCGTTTGATAATTTCTTCCCATCTCTGATGAATTTCTTGCCTTTTTTAAC
The DNA here is from genome assembly GCA_037043455.1 of Cyrtodaria siliqua. Classification (NCBI taxonomy): domain Eukaryota; kingdom Metazoa; phylum Mollusca; class Bivalvia; order Adapedonta; family Hiatellidae; genus Cyrtodaria; species Cyrtodaria siliqua. The sequence continues at coordinate 276,446 of JAWPHD010000402.1, read as the reverse complement.
ATTGATAAAAAAGTTGGTCTCATTATCTGTGCAGTTTCCATCCAGAAGTTTTATTTTTGTTTGTAGAAATGTGATCATGTTGTCCAATTGTTCAATGTCGTCTTTGATATTATTTTCTAATACTTTGTGCTTCTGTTCAACTTGGTCAGTCGTTTGTTTCTCCATTTGATCTAGCAGCTTGTCCATCTTTTTCCTGAAGTCCTTGATCGTGGTCATTGAAGTTCTTTTCTCCTTGTTAATCCTTTTGTGATCATCATCTCTAGCTTTTGTTATTTTGTCCAAGTCTGCAAATACTGCTTTCATGTTATCTTTAACATCTTTGACTTCTGGGTCATGTTTCACTCCTTGAGCAGCATTGGGTATGTACTGCATGAGTTTGCAGGTACTGGAATAGAATAAAGAAGGAATTAGGAAACGTGGGGTTTGCTTTCTTGGTGATGAAGATGGTATTCAATATGTCAATGTTTTATTATAAGCTCACTATCTATACTAACCATACATTACTTCGAAGAAGGTGTGGCATATTTATTTGGTCATGTACTTCCCAGTCATCCTATGCTAAATATGCTATATGTTACCTTGTTAAGATGATAGGCTTTTATTGTGTCACCTGATTAGCATGGCAGACACTTAAGGGATCACTTTGTCCGTTGTCCGTCCGTCACATTTTTTATGTCTCTTACTCCTTAAAAAGCATTATATTAATCATATTGCAAGATCATAAGGCCAGAAAAAAAACACCTGTGTTTCTGGTTACTCAGCTGAAAAAATTAGGGTAGGTAGGTCGGTAATTTTTTTAGCTCTACTGGCCGAAGGCCAGCAGAGCTTATGGGATGCCGAGTTGTCCGTCGTCCGTCCGTCCGTCCGTCGTCCGTCGTCCGTCCGTTGTTAACTTTTGTCTCGTTAAGACAATAGGGCCTTCATTTTTCATCCAATCTTTACTAAACTTTAACAGGTTGTTAATATCAATGAAAGCTCGGATGAGTTCGAAAACCAGCCAGATCGGCCAAGTAACAGCGGAGTTATGGCCCTTGATTTAGTTAAAAATGCTATATTTTGCCTCGTTAAGACGATAGGGCCTTCATTATTCAACCTATCTATACCAAACTTTACCACATTGTTAATATCAATGAAAGCTCGGACAAGTTCGAAAACCAGCCAGATCGGACCAGTAACACCAGAGTTATGGCCCTTGATTTAGTTAAAAATGCTATATTTTGCCTCGTTAAGACGATAGAGGCTTCAGTGTTCATCCGATCTTTATTAAACTTTATCAGATTGTTAATGTCATTGAAAGCTCGAACAAGTTCGAAAACCAACCATATCTGACCAGTAACAGCGGAGTTGTGGCCCTCGATTTAGTTAAAAATGCTATAGTTTGCCTCATTAAGACGATTGGGGCTTCATTGTTCATCCGATCTTTACCAAACTTTATCAGATTGTTAATATCAATGAAAGCTCGGACAAGTTTGAAAACCAAACATATCGGACCAGTAACAACTTAGTTATGGCCCTTGATTTAGTTCAAAACGCTATATTTTGCCTTGTAAAGACGAGAGGGCCTTCATTTTTCATCCGATCGTTACCAAACTTTTATTTTTTTAATTTTTTTTAAATTAATATATTTCTTTTTTTATTTTATTTTTTTTAAATTTTTTAGTGTTTTTTTTTTTTTTTTAATTAATAATTTTTTTAGCTCTATGTTGGACCAGTCGGACCAGTAACAGAGGAGTTATGGCTCTTGATTTAGTTAAAAATGCTATATTTTGCCTCGTTAAAGGTAGGGTCTTCATTTTCACCTGATCTTTACTGAACTTTAACAGATTTTTTAGTTATGGCCCGTGATTTAGTTCAAAAGCTGTTTTTTCCCGAAACTTCCAAAAAAACGTTAATGGCAGTCACTCGCTTCATTGATGTTATAAGAGCCATGTTAGCCAGTAGAGCGTCCACAGGCCCTCTTGGGCCTCTTGTTTTATTTTTATTTTTTATTTTTTTTTTTTTGCCCATGTGGTTTGGACGATGTTAAAGGTATCCTGAACTTTGTCAAGTAGTTAATTTATAGTGATTTTTCAAGGAGAGAAGGTAAACAACCTCATGATATCTTCTTAACTTGTTTGTTTTTCAATAAATAAACACATATTTTCTGCCATTACGAGTTTACATACGATTGAATTTTATAATTTTCCTGAGGCTGGGTGGTATTGGAAGAACAAATCTGCTGGCAGCATGTCATGATTAATGTTTTCCATAACTTCTGCTCTGTCCCATGGCCGCACTTTCCAATACGAATAGCCAAAACGGGATTTAGCGCATGTTTCGTACTCAATCTTTTCGTACATTACCGTTTCGTACCCAGCTTTTTCGTACTTTTTTTTTTTTGATAAAAACTGTAGGGTCGGCGCCCAAAAATAGGGACGGTCGGAAACAGGTATTTTTTTTTCTGGCCTTAGTAATTATGTGTACCTTGTCCATAACTTGAAAAGCTTTAGACCTATGTTGATGAAACTTCACACATCTTCATCTTACCTCAAGGAATAACATTACACACGTTCATTTCGGCAGAGTTATGCCTCCTTTTTCATAAAACTTTAACCTGCAACCTAACCAAGCTCATAACTAGCCAAACTTGAGTATTTGGCCGATGTTCACGAAACTTCACAAATATCTTCATCTTACCCCAAGGAATGTCGTAACACATGTCCAATAACTTTGACTTTTATTTTGGCAGAGTGATGGCCCTTTTCATAAAACTTAACAATTAAAACAAAAACTGCTCCATAATTTATGAAGGATTGCACCCCTGGTCTTCAAACTTTAGTGTCAGATTTTCCTTGCTGAAATAAGCATGCAGAGATGCAAGTGTTTTGTGGAACACCCTTCTAGTTTTTCTTCTGATCTTTTCCAAACTAGACCTGCTTGTTGATATTACTAACAGTTCAGGCAAGTTAAAAAACAAGGTAGATCAATAACACTACAGTCGATTCTGTTTAATCGCATATCGGTTAATTGCATATTATGGTTAATTGCATAAAGTTTTGAAACACAAAACCATTCGTATTCTTTTGCATGTAAAAACCTGTATAATCGCATAGGTTTTTGTCACATTCCGGATAATTGCATAACGAATATCTGGAAAGTCAAATTTACCTGTATTTTTCAACTGTTAATTGATTGACACGGTCACAGAGATAAGCTCGAGGCTAGCCTAATAAATTGGCTCCTATGCAGTTTTTAGCTCTACTGGCCCTTGCTTATGGGATGGCAAGTTGTCCGTCGTCCGTCCGTCTGTTAACTTTTACCTCGTTAAGACGATAGGGCCTTCATTTTTCATTCGGTCTTTACCAAACTTAAACAGATTGTTAATATCAATCGTACAAGTTCGAAAACCAACCAGATCGAACCAGTAACAGCAGAGTTATGACTTAGTTAAAAATGCTATATGTTGCCTCGTTAAGACGATAGGGCCTTCATTTTTCATCCGATCTTTACCAAACTTTACCAGATTGTTAATATCAATGAAAGCTCGGACAAGTTCGAAAACCAGCCTGTCCGGACCAGTAACAGCGGAGTTATGGCCCTTGATTTAGTTAAAAATGCTATATTTTGCATCGTTAAGACAATAGGGGCTTCATTGTTCATCCGATCTTTACCAAATTTTATCAGATTGTTAATATCAATGAAAGCTCGGACAATTTCGAAAACCATTCATATCGGACCAGTAACAGCGGAGTTATGGCCCTTGATTTAGTTCAAAATGCTATATTTTGCCTCGTTAAGACGATAGGGCTTTCATTTTTCATCCGATCTTTACCAAACTTTATCAGATTGTTAATGTCTATGAAAGCTTGGTCAAGTTCGAAAACCAGCCAGATCGAACCATAAACAGCGGAGTTATGGCCCTTGATTTTGTTAAAAGTGCTATAATTTGCCTCGTCATACGATAGGGCCTTTATTTTGCATCTGATCTTTGCCAAACTTTAGCAGATTTTATGACTTTCTTTTTTATGGTATTATTATTTTTATTTATTTTTTAATTTTCTTATTTTTTTAAATTTTTTATTGGCTCTACTGGCCAAGGGCCAGCAGAGCTTATGGGATGGTGTGTTGTCCGTCTTCCGTCGTCCGTCGTCCGTCCGTCGAACGACTTCTCCTCAGAAAGCGCTTGCCTAATTGTGACCAAACTTCACATGGATGATCCTTAGATAAATGCTTTTTAGATTTGTTAAAATTAGGTCAGCACTATATCCAAGATGGCTGCCATTACCATATATGGTCAAAACCTTAAAAAATCTTCTTCTCCAGAACCGCTGGACAGATTTCAACAGTTTTTCTTTTAAAATGATCGCCAACGCCTAGACTATCAAGTTTGTTCAAATAAAGTCCCCGGGGTCAAAAATGGCCGTGCCCCGGGGGTCCAAAGTTTGTATATTGAGGTTTTGCATGTTTAACATATAGACATATAGGGAAAAATTAAAAAAATCTTCTTATCTGAAACCACAAGGCACAGAGGTTTCATGTATTACATGTAGCATCAGCTTATGGTCCTCTACTAAGTTTGTTCAAATGGTGATCCTGGGGTCAAATTTTCCCCGCCCCGGGGGTCACAGTTTTACATAGACATATAGGATATTTTTTTTAAAAATCTTCTTTTCGGAAACTACAACAGCCAGAGGTTTGATATTTTGCATTTACTATAAGCTGATGGTCCTTTACCAAGTTTGTTCAAATGGTGACCCTCGGGTCACATTTGGCCCCGCCCCAAGGGTCACATGTTTTACATAGACATGTATAGGGAAAAACTTAAAAAATCTCCTTCTCTGAAACTGCAAGAGCCAGAGGTTTAATATTTTGCATTTGCTATAAGCTTGTGATCCTCTACCAAGTTTGTTCAAATGGTGACCCAGGGGTCACATTTGGCCCCGCCACGGGGTCACAATTTTACATTAAAGCTTGTACAGGGAAAAACTGAAAAAAATCTTCTTCTCTGGAACCACATGGCACAGAGCTGTCATGTATTACATGTAGCATCACGTTATGGTCCTCTACTAAGTTTATTCAAATGGTGACCCCGGAGTCTAATTTGTCCCCCCGCCCACGGGGTCACAGTTTTACATAGACTTATATAGTTTTTTTTTTTTTAATCTTCTTCTCGGAAACAGCAAGAGCCAGAGGTTTGATATTTTGCATTTAGTATAAGCTTATAGTCCTTTACCAAGTTTGTTCAAATGGTGACCCTCGGGTCATATTTGGCCCCACTCCAAGGGTCACAGTTTTACATAGACATATATATATATATATTATATATATAGGGGGAAAACAATCTTCTCTGAAACTGCAAGAGCCAGAGGTTTAATATTTTGCATTTACTATAAGATTATAGTCCTCTATTAAGTCTGTTCAAATGGTGACCCTGGGTCCGTCGTCCGTCTGTCGTGCGTTAACTTTTCTTCAAACGACTTCTCCTCAGAAACCGCTTGGCTAATTTTGACCAAACTTCACATGGATGATCCTTAGATGAATGCTTTTAAGATTTGTTAAAATTAGGTCAGCGCTACATCCAAGATGGCTGCCATTATCATATATGGTCAAAACCTTAAAAAATCTTCTTCTCCAGAACCGCTGGACAGATTTCAACAGTTTTTCTTTTAAAATGATCGCCAACGCCTATACTATCAAGTTTGTTGAAATAAAGTCCCCGGGGTCAAAAAGACCGTGCCCCGGGGGTCCAAAGTTTGTATTTTGAGGTTTTGCATGTTTTTCATATAGACATATAGGAAAAAACTTTAAAAAATCTTCTTCTCTGAAACCACAAGGCACAGAGCTCTCATGTATTACATGTAGCATCAGCTTATGGTCCTCTACTAAGTTTGTTCAAATGGTGACCCTGGGGTCGAATTTGTCCCCGCCCCGGGGGTCACAGTTTTACATAGACTTATATAGGAATTTTTAAAAAAAATCTTCTCGGAAACTACAACAGCCAGAGGTTTGATATTTTGCATTTACTATAAGCTTATGGTCCTTTACTAAGTTTGTTGAAATGGTGACCCTCGGGTCACATTTGGCCCCGCCCCAAGGGTCACATGTTTTACATAGACATTTATAGGGAAAAACTTAAAAAATCTTCTTCTCTGAAACTGCAAGAGCCAGAGGTTTAATATTTTGCATTTGTTATAAGCTTGTGGTCCTCTACCAAGTTTGTTCAAATGGTGACCCAGGGGTCACATTTGGCCCCACCCAGGGGTCACAGTTTTACATAGGCTTGTATAGGGAAAAACTGAAAAAAATCTTCTTCTCAGGAACCACATGGCATAGAGCTCTCGTGTATTACAAGTATCATCAGCTTATGGTCCTCTACTAAGTTTGTTCAAATGGTGACCCTGGGGTCACATTTGGCCCCGCCCCAAGGTCACATGTTTTACATAGACATGTATAGGGAAAAACTTAAAAAATCTTCTCTGAAACTGCAAGAGCCAGAGGTTTAATATTTTGCTGTTGCTATAAGCTTATGGTCCTTTACCAAGTTTGTTCAAATGGTGACCCTGGGGTCACATTTGACCCGCCCCAAGGGTCACATTTTTACATAGACATGTATACGGAAAAACTGAAAAAATCTTCTTCTCTGAAACTGCAAGAGGTTTAATATTTTGCATTTGTTATAAGCTTGTGGTCTTCTACCAAGTTTGTTCAAATGGTGACCCATTGGTCACATTTGGCCCCACCCTGGGGGTTTGGTCACATTTGGCCCCACCCTGGAGGTCACAGTTTTACTTAGGCTTGTATAGGCAAAAACTGAAAAAAAATCTTCTTCTCTGGAACCACATGGCACAGAGCTCTCATGTATTACATGTAGCATCAGCTTATGGTCCTCTACCAAGATTGTTCAAATGGTGACTCTGGTGTAAAATTTGGACGCGCCCCGGGGGTATCATTTTTAAAAAAAAATAAAAAAATAAAATGTTTTTAATTTGATTTTTTTTTTCTTTTTTAAATTTAATTTATTTTTTTGATAGATTTTATTATTTTTTTCTATTTTTTTAAAAAACAAATTTCATTATCTTTTTAATTACTTGACACTTACTTTAAAATTTCTTGTCAGCGCTACTCATCCTAAATACCTTGTTGAATTTCGACGAAACTTGGCAGGAAGCATCGGTAAGATGTCCAGTTGTGCATATCACGCTTTTGTTCCAGTTTGCTGATTTTTGACTGAGTTATGGCCCTTTGACATTTTTATTTTAAATTTCTTGTCGGCGCTATTCCTCTTAAACGGCTTGTTGGATTTCTATGAAATTTGGCAGAAAGCCTCCGTATGATGTCTAGTTGTGCAAAGCGCGGTATATCAATGAAATGTTGGACAATTTCAAAAATAAAGATCTTGTTAGTAATAACAGAGTTATGGCCCTTGATTTGTTGAAAAATGCTATATTGTATTTTCCTTTGTTAAATCTATAGGAGAAGAGAGCTATATCTAGCTATATCTATCTAAATCTATAAGAGCTGTTTTAGCCAGTAGAGCGTCCACAGGCCCTCTTGGGCCTCTTGTTTATTTATTTATTTATTTAAATTATTTTTTTTAATTATTATTATTATTAATTATTATTATTATTATTATTTGTTTGTTTTTAGCTCTACTGATCAGAGATCAGCAGAGCTTATGCCGTGGTGCGGCGTCCGTCGTCCGTCCGTCCGTCTGTCCGTAAACTTTTATTTGTAGCGACTTCTCCTCTGAAACTACTGGATGGATATTCATGAAACTTTACAGAAATGTTGCCCATAAAGTCTAGTTGATCCTAGCAAAAATTCATGTTGATGTGAAATCCAAGATGGCCGCCAAAGCTAAAAATAGAGTTTTAAAATACAAGTTTGTAGCGACTTCTTCTTGAAAACTATAAGTGATATTGATATGGGACTTTTTGTAAAATGATCAGCATGACATGATGTTGATCCTAGTCAAAAATCGTTTTGATTCAACGTTAAACATGGCTGCCAGCGGCCATCTTTGTTTACATAGAGTTATATAGTAAAAACTTATAGCGACTACTTCTCTGAATCATTGGCGGATTGTCATGAAACTTTACAGGAATGTTGCTCTTGATGTCTAGTTGTTCCTAGAATTTTTTTAAGTCGGCCGGAAATTCAAGATGGCCGTCACAGCTAAAAATAGATTTTTAAAAAATAAGTTTGTAGCGACTACTTCTTGAAAACTATAAGTGATATTGATATGGGACTTTTTCTAAAATGATCAGCATTACATGATGTTGATCCTAGTCAAAAATCGTTTTGATTCAAAGTTAAACATGGCTGCGCGGCCATCTTTGTTTACATAGAGTTATATAGTAAAAACTTGTAGCGACTACTCCTCTGAAACTACTTGGCGGATTGTCATGAAACTTTACAGGAATGTTGCTCTTGATGTCTAATTGATCCTAGAAAAAATTCAGGTCAGCCGGAAATTCAAGATGGCCGTCACAGCTAAAAATAGATTTTTAAAAAATAAGTTTGTAGCGACTACTTCTTGAAAACTATAAGTGATATTGATATGGGACTTTTTCTAAAATGATCAGCATGACATGATGTAGATCCTTGTGGAAAATTATTTTGATTTGACGTTAAACATGGCTGCCAGTGGCCATCTTTGGTTACATAGAGTTTTATAGTAAAAACTTGTAGCGACTACTCCTCTGAAACTACTTGGCGGATTGTCATGAAACTTCACAGGAATGTTGCTCTTGATGTCTAATTGATCCTAGAAAAATTTCAGGTCGGCCGGAAATTCAAGATGGCCGTCACAGCTAAAAATAGATTTTTAAAAAATAAGTTTGTAGAGACTACTTCTTGAAAACTATAAGTGATATTGATATGGGACTTTTTCTAAAATGATCAGCATGACATGATGTAGATCCTTGTGGAAAATTATTTTGATTCGACGTTAAACATGGCTGCCAGTGGCCATCTTTGGTTACATAGAGTTATATAGTAAAAACTTGTAGCGACTACTCCTCTGAAACTACTTGACGGATGTTCATGAAACTTCACAGGAATGTTGCTCTTGATGTCTAGTTGATCCTAGAAAAATTTCAGGTCGGCCGGAAATTCAAGATGGCCACCACAGCTAAAAATAGATTTAAAATAAATAAGTTTGTAGCGACTACTTCTTCAAAACAATAAGAGATATTGATATGGGACTTTTTCTAAAATGATCAGTATGACATGATGTTGGTCCTTGTCGAAAATCGTTTTGATTTGACGTTAAACATGTCTGCCAGCGGCCATTTTTGTTTACATAGAGTTATATAATGAAAACTTGTAGCGACTACTTCTCTGAAACTTCTTGACGGATTTTCATGAAACTTCACAGGAATGTTGCTCTTAATGTCTTATTGATATTATCAAAATTTCAGGTCGGCCGGAAATTCAAGATGGCCGCCACGGTTACTTCCTGAAATCAAAATCAATCAGTAGAGCTTCAAGGTTATTGACCTCTTGTTTTGTTGTTTTTTTCCTTTAATTTTTTTTTTCTTTAATTTTCCTTTTTTTTTCTTTCAATTTTTTTTTTTTTTTTTTTTTTTTTATTTATTTCTTTTTTTTCTTTTTTTCTAGCTCTATGTTGGACCAGTCGGACCAGTAACAGAAGAGGTTATGGCTCTTGATTTAGTTAAACATGCTATATTTTGCCTCGTTAATACGGTAGGGCCTTCATTTTTCATCTGATCTTTACCAAACTTTACCAGATTCTTTAGTAATGGCCCTTGATTTAGTTAATAAGCTGTTTTTTGCCCCGAAACTTTAAAAAAAAAACGTAAATGGCAGTCACTCGCTTCATTGATGTTATAAGAGCCGTGTTTGCCAGTAGAGCGTCCACAGGCCCTCTTGGGCCTCTTCTTTTTAGCTCTACTGGCCAAGGGCCAGCAGAGCTTATGGGATGGTGTGTTGTCCGTCTTCCGTCGTCCGTCCGTCGTCCGTCGTCCGTTAACTTTTCTTCAAACGACTTCTCCTCATAAACCGCTTGGCTAATTTTGACCAAACTTCACATGGATGATCCTTAGATGAATGCTTTTTAGCTCTACTGGCCAAGGGCCAGCAGAGCTTATGGGATGCTGTGTTGTCCGTCGTCCGTCGTCTGTCTGTCCGTCGTCTGTCGTCTGTCGTCTGTCGTCCGTTAACTTTTCTTCAAACGACTTCTCCTCAGAAACCGCTTGGCTAATTTTGACCAAACTTCACGTGGATGATCCTTAGATGAATGCTTTTTAGATTTGTTAAAATTAGGTCAACGCTACATCCAAGATGGCTGCCATTACCATATATGGTCGAAACCTTAAAAAATCTTCTTCTCCAGAACCGCTGGACAGATTTCAACAGTTTTTCTTTTAAAATGATCGCCAACGCCTTGACTGTCAAGTTTGTTCAAATAAAGTCCCCGGGGTCAAAAATGGCCGTGCCCCGGGGGTCCAAAATTTGTATATTGAGGTTTTGCATGTTTTTCATATAGACATATAGGAAAAAACTTTAAAAAATCTTCTTCTCTGAAACCACAAGGCACAGAGCTCTAATGTATTACATGTAGCATCAGCTTATGGTCCTCTACTAAGTTTGTTCAAATGGTGACCCTGGGGTCAAATTTGTCCCCGCCCTGGGGGTCACAGTTTTAAATAGACTTATATAGGATTTTTTTTTTAAAAATCTTTTTCTCGGAAACTACAAGAGCCAGAGGTTTGATATTTTGTATTTACTATAAGCTTATGGTCCTTTACCAAGTTTGTTCAAATGGTGACCTTGGGTCACTTTTGGCCCCGCCCCAAGGGTCACATGTTTTACATAGACATGTATAGGGAAAAACTTAAAAAATCTTCTTCTCTGAAACTGCAAGAGCCAGAGGTTTAATATTTTGCGTTTGCTATAAGCTTGTGGTCCTCTATCAAGTTTGTTCAAATGGTGACCCAGGGGTCACATTTGGCCCCACCCCGGGGGTCACAGTTTTACATAGGCTTGTATAGGGAAAAACTGAAAAAATTCTTCTTCTCTGGAACCACATGGCACAGAGCTCTCATGTAATACATGTAGCATCAGCTTATGGTCCTCTACTAAGTTTGTTCAAATGGTGACCCGGGGGTCAAATTTGTCCCCGCCCCGAGGGTCACTGTTTAATATAGACTTATATAGGATTTTTTTTTAAAAAATCTTCTTCTCGGAAACTACAAGAGCCAGAGGTTTGATATGTTGCATTTATTATAAGCTTATGGTCCTTTACCAAGTTTGCTCAAATAGTGACCCTGGGGTCACATTTGGTCCCGCCCCAAGGGTCACATGTTTTACATAGACATGTATAGGGAAAAACTTAAAAAATCTTCTTCTCTGAAACTGCAAGAGCCAGAGGTTTAATATTTCGCTGTTGCTATAAGCTTATGGTCCTTTACCTATTTTGTTCAAATGGGGACCCTGGGGTCACATCTGGCCCCGCCCCGGGGATTCACAGTTTTACATAAATGCTTGTATAGGGAAAAACTGGAAAAAAAATTCTTCTCTGGAACTGCAAGAGTCAGAGGTTTAATATTTTGCATTTGCTAAAAGCTTATGGTCCTTTACCAAGTTTGTTCAAATGGTGACCCTGGTGTCACATTTGGCCCCGCCCCAAGAGTCACGTTTTACATAGACATGTATAGGGAAAAACTTAAAAAATCTTCTTCTCTGAAACTGCAAGAGCCAGAGGTTTAATATTTTGCTATTGCTATAAGCTTATGGTCCTTTACCAATTTTGTTCAAATGGGGACCCTGGAGTCACATCTGGCCCCGCCCCGGGGGTCACAGTTTTACATAAATGCTTGTATAGGGAAAAACTGAAAAAAATCTTCTTCTCTGGAACTGCAAGAGCCAGAGTTTAATATTTTGCATTTGCTATAAGTTTAGTTTATTTTTAATTTTTTTATTATTTTTTTTTTTTGAATATTTTTTTTAATTTTTTTTTTGAATATTTTTTTTTTTTAAATATCTTTTTTTTTGAATATTTTTCTTTTGAATATTTTTTTGGAATTTTTTAATTTTTTTTGGATTTTTTTTTTTTTAGCTCTATGTTCGACCAGTTGGACCAGTAACAGAGGTGTTCTTGATTTAGTTAAACATGCTATATGTTGCCTCGTTAATACGGTTGGGCCTTCATTTTTCATCTGATCTTTACCAAACTTTACCAGATTCTTTAGTTATGGCCCTTGATTTAGTTAAAAAGCTGTTTTTTGCCCGAAACTTTTGAAAAAACGTAAAAGGCAGTCACTCACTTCATTGATGTTATAAGAGCCATGTTAGCCAGTAGAGCGTCCACAGGCCCTCTTGGGCCTCTTGTTAGATTTGTTAAAATTAGGTCAGCGCTACATCCAAGATGGCTGCCATCACCATATATGGTCGAAACCTTAAAAAATCTTCTTCTCCAGAACCTCTGGACAGATTTCAACAGTTTTTCTTTTAAAATGATCGCCAACGCCTAGACTATCAAGATTGTTCAAATAAAGTCCCCGGGGTCAAAAATGGCCGTGCCCCGTGGGTCCAAAGTTTGTATATTGAGGTTTTGCATGTTTTTCATATAGACATATAGCAAAAAACTTTAAAAAATCTTCTTCTCTGAAACCACAAGGCACAGAGCTCTCATGTATTACATGTAGCATCAGCTTATGGTCCTCTGCTAAGTTTGTTCAAATGGTGACCCTGGGGTCAAATTTGTCCCCGCCCCGGGGGTCAAAATTTTACATAGACTGATATAGGATTTTTAAAAAAAATCGTCTTCTTCTCGGAAACTACAACAGCCGGAGGTTTGATATTTTGTATTTACTATAAGCTTATGGTCCTTTACCAAGTTTGTTCAAATGGTTACCCTCGGGTCACATTTGGCCCCGCTCCAAGGGTCACATGTTTTACATAGACATGTATAGGGAAAAACTTAAAAAATCTTCTTCTCTGAAACTGCAAGAGCCAGAGGTTTAATATTTTGCATTTGCTATAAGCTTGTGGTCCTCTACCAAGTTTGTTCAAATGGTGACCCAGGGGTCACATTTGGCCCCACCCCGGGGGTCACAGTTTTACATAGGCTTGTATAGGCAAAAATGAAAAAAAATCTTCTTCTCTGGAACCACATGGCACAGAGCTCTCATGTATTACATGTAGCATCAGCTTATGGTCCTCTACTAAGTTTGTTCAAATGCTGACCCTGGGGTCAAATTTGTCCCCGCCCCAAGGGTCACAGTTTTACATAGTACTTATATAGGATCTTTTTTTTTAAAAATCTACTTCTCGGAAACTACAAGAGCCAGATGTTTGATATTAAACATTTATTATAAGCTTATGGTCCTTTACCAAGTTTGTTCAAATGGTGACCCTGGTGTCACATCTTGCCCCGCCCCGGTGTCACAGTTTTACATAAATGCTTGTATAGGGAAAAATTGAAAAAAATCTCTTCTCTGGAACTGCAACAGCTTAAGGTTTAATATCTTGCATTTGCTATAAGCTTATGGTCCTTTACCAAGTTTGTTCAAATTGTGACCCTCGGGTCACATTTGACCCCGCCCCAAGGGTCACATGTTTAACATAGACATGTATAGGGAAAAACTTAAAAAATCTTCTTCTCTGAAACTGCAAGAGCCAGAGGTTTAATATTTAGCATTTGCTATAAGCTTATGGTCTTCTACCAAGTTTGTTCAAATGGTGGCCTATTGGTCATATTTGGCCCCACCCTGGGGGTCACTTTTACTTAGGCTTGTATAGGCAAAAGCTGTTTTTATTTTTTTTTTAGTTTTTAATTTGATTTTTTTTTAATTGTTTCAATTTTTTTTTTTTTTTTATTTTTTTATTGATATTTTTTTTATTTTTTTATTGATTATTTTTTTTTTTTTAATTTTTTTTTTTTTTTCTATTTTTTTATTTTTTTTTCCTTTTTTTTTTCCTTTTTTTTTTTTCTTCATTGATTTGATTTTTATTTTTTTTTTAATTTTTTTTCATTATCTTTTTAATTACTTGACTCTTTAAAATTTCTTGTCGGCGCTACTTATCCTAAATGCCTTGTTGAATTTCGACGAAACTTGGCAGGAAGCATCGGTAAGATGTCTAGTTGTGCATATCACGCTTTTGTTCCAGTTTGCTGATTTTTTACGGAGTTATGGCCCTTTGACATTTTTATTTTAAATTTCTTGTCGGCGCTACTCCTTAAACGGCTTGTTGGATTTCTACGAAATTTGGCAGGAAGCTTCAGTATGATGTCTAGTTGTGCAAAGCGCGGTATATCAATGAAATCCTGGACACTTTCGAAAACTAGCTAGATCTTGTTAGTAATAACAGAGTTATGGCCCTTGATTTGTTGAAAAATTCTATATTGTATTTTTCTTTGTTAAATCTATAGGAGAAGAGAGCTATATCTAGCTATATCTATCTAAATCTATAAGAGCTGTTTTAGCCAGTAGAGCGTCCACAGGCCCTCTTGGGCCTCTTGTTTTACTTATTTCTGTGTTGTTTTTGTCAATTCTTACACATAGCTATGTTGCCCACTCTGGGGTCAAATTTGTCCCCGCCCCGGGGGTCATAGTTTTACATAAGACATATAGGATTTTTTTTTTAAAAATCTTCTTCTCGGAAACTGCAAGAGTCAGAGGTTTGATATTTTGCATTTACTATAAGCTTATGGTCCTTTACCAAGTTTGTTCAAATGGTGACCCTGGGGTCATATTTGGCCCCGCCCCAAGGCTCACATGTTTTACATAGACATGTATAGGGAAAAACTTAAAAAATCTTCTTCTCTGAAACTGCAAGAGACAGAGGTTTAATATTTTGCATTTGCTATAAGCTTATGGTTCTCTACCAAGTTTGTTCAAATGGTGACCCAGGGGTCACATTTGGCCCCGCCCTGGGGGTCACAGTTTTACATAGGCTTGTATAGGGAAAAACCGAAAAAAAAATCTTCTGTGGAACCACATGGAATGGAGCTCTCATGTATTACTTGTAGCATCAGCTTATGGTCCTCTACTTTGTTTGTTCAAATGGTGACCCTGGGGTCAAATTTGTTTCCGCCCCTGGGGTCACGGTTTTACATAAGACTTATTTAGGGGAAAAAATTAAAAAATCTTCTCGAAAACTACAGGAGCCAGAGGTTTGATATTTTGCATTTACTATAAGCTTATGGTCCTTTACCAAGTTTGTTCAAATGGTGACCCTTGGGTCACATTTGGCCCCGCCCCAAGGGTCACATGTTTTACATAGACATGTATGGGTTAAAACTTAAAAAATCTTCTTCTCTGAAACTGCAAGAGCCAGAGGTTTAATATTTTGCTTTTGCTGTAAGCTTATGGTCCTCTACCAATTTTGTTCAAATGGTGACCCTGGGTCACTTTTGGCCCTGCCCTGGGGGTCACAGTTTTACATAGGCCTGTATAGGGAAAAACTGAAAAAAATCTTCTTCTCTGGAACTGCAAGAGTCAGAGGTTTAATATTTTGCTTTTGCTATAAGCTCATGGTCCTCTACCGATTTTGTTCAAATGGTGACTCTGGGTCACATTTGGCCCCGCCCCGGGGTTCACAGTTTTACATAGGCCTGTATAGGGAAAAACTGAAAAAAATCTTCTTCTGGAACTGCAAGAGCCAGTGGTTTAATATTTTGCATTTGCTATAAGCTTATGGTCCTCTACCAAGTTTGTTCAAATGGTGACCCTGGTGTCAAACTTGGTCGTGCCCCGAGGGTCACAGTTTTATATAGACTTATATATATAACAAAAAAACAATCTTCTCTGAAACTGCAAGAGCCAGAGGTTTAATATTTTGCATTTACTATTAGAATATGGTCCTCTACCAAGTTTGTTCAAATGGTGACCCTGGGGTAAAATTTGACCCCACCCGTGGGTCACAGTTTTACATAGACTTATATAGGAAACACATTAAAGTATTCTTCTCTTGAACTAAAAGAGCCAGAGGTTAAATATTTTGCATTTACTATACTATGGTGACCCTGGGTTCACATTTGGCCCCACCCCAGGGGTCACGTTTTACATAGACTTGTATAGGGAAAAACTTAAAAAATCATCTTCTCTAAAACCACAAAGCACACAGCTCTCATATATTACATGTAGCCCTTGGGTCACATTTGGCTCTGCCCAAGGTGTTACTCTCTAGCACCTTCATTTTGTATTTGATCTTTACCAAACTGACTGTCAGTGTCTTAAACTGTCTACATCAATGTTGTTATACACAACAGTGCCCACATTTCTTGAACAATCTTAACCAAACTTGCACAGATTGTATATGACCATAAGATTTCAAAGAAGTTCGATAATGTGCCAGTAGTCAGGTGATCGCTTTAGGGCCATCTTGGTCCTCTTGTATTGGTTCAAATTAACTCAGGTGAGCGATATAGGGCCATCTTGGCCCTCTTGTTATTTTTAGCTCTACTGGCCAAATCGGACAAGTAACAGCGGAGTTATGGTCCTTGATTTAGTTAAAAATGCTATATTGCTATATTTTGCCTCGTTAAGACGATAGGGCCTTCGTTTTTCATCCTATCTTTACCAAACTTTACCTCATTGTTAATATCAATGAATGCTCGAACAATTTCGAAAACCAGCCAGATCTGACAAGTAACAGTGGAGTTATGGTCCTTGATTTAGTTAAAAATGCTATATTGCTATATTTTGCCTCGTTAAGACGATAGGGCCTTCGTTTTTCATCCTATCTTTACTAAACTTTACCACATTGTTAATATCAATAAAAGCTCGGACAAGTTTGAAAACCAGCCATATTGGACCAGTAACAGCGGAGTTATGGCCCTTGATTTAGTTAAAAATGCTATATTTGCCTCGTTAAGACGATAGGGGCTTCATTGTTCATCCGATCTTTACTAAACTTTATCAGATTGTTAATATCAATGAAAGCTCAGACAAGTTCGAAAACTATTCATATCGGACCAGTAACAGCGGAGTTATGGCCCTTGATTTAGTTCAAAATGATATATTTTGCCTCGTTAAGACGATAGGGCCTTAATTTTTCATCCGATCTTTACCAAACTTTATCAGATTGTTAATGTCTGAAAGCTTGGTCAAGTTCGAAAACCAGCCAGATCAAACCATAAACAGCAGAGTTATTGGCCCTTGATTTTGTTAAAAATATTATAATTTGCCTCGTCATACGATAGCGCCTTCATTTTGCATCTGATCTTTGCCAAACTTTAGCAGATTTTAGGCCACCATTAAAAAATTGTTTGTTTGCAGTTTCCGACCGATGGCTGTTAGGGGTGGGTCGGTAGGTAGGGATATATATCTTTCTTTAACACATTCTTATTAACGCATGCCCATCGACGGCATGCAAATATCGTGTGCTTCACTAGTATTATCCAGAGAGTTTTTTTTTAAAAAGGGTTTAGTTAAATATTAACAGAACATCATCCTCACATTTTTCTCACTCACAAGGTCAGTCATGTAGACCCTTTCAATTTACTATAGCAGCAGAGATTATCCAAGCATCCAATATATCAGAGCATTATAAAACTTCCCAAAATAATTAAAACAACCAACAATATTTGTGATGAACACGGGGAAAAAAGAAACTTGAACAAAAAAAATAAAAATAAAAAATAAAAAATTGTTTGGGTCGGCGGATTTGCCGTGGGTCGGTCGCAAACTGCAAACAAACAATATTTTAATTTAGGCCTTATGACTTTCTTTTTTATGTTATTATTATTTTTATTTATTTTTCAATTTTCTTATTTTTTTATTTTTTAATATTTATTTTTTTTACTTTTTTATTTTTTTAATTATTTTTTGAATTCTTTTTTTTATTTTATTTTTTTTATTTTTTTTATTTTTTATTTTTTTATTTTTATTTTTATTTTTTTTTATTATTTTTTATTATTATTATTTTTTTTTTTTTTAGCTCTATGTTGGACCAGTCGGACCAGTAACAGAGGAGTTATGGCTCTTGATTTAGTTAAACATGCTATATTTTGCCTCGTTAATACGGTAGGGCCTTCATTTTTCATCTGAACTTTACCAAACTTTACCAGATTCTTTAGTTATGGCCCTTGATTTAGTTAAAAAGCTGTGTTTTGCCCGAAACTTTCAAAAAAAAAGTAAATGGCAGTCACTCGCTTCATTGATGTTATAAGAGCCATGTTAGCCAGTAGAGCGTCCACAGGCCCTCTTGGGCCTCTTGTTTTTTTACCTATTTCTGTGTTGTTTTTTTACCTATTTCTGTGTTGTTTTTGTCAATTCTTACACATAGCTATGTTGCCCCCTCCCACTCCCCCCCCACTCCCCCCCACTCCCACCCACTCGAAACTGGATTATTTTTTTTTACATATTTCTATGTTATTTTGATTACAAATCCCACCCCCCACACACACACCCACCCACCGCCTCTCCCCAATCCCCACTCGAAACTTTTTTTTTTTTATATATTTCTGTGATGTTTTGGTCAGTTCTTACACATAGCTATGTTTCGCAGCCCCTGCCCCTCTAGTTCGAAAACCAGCCAGATCGGACCAGCAACAGTGGAGTTATGGCCCTTGATTTAGTTAAAAATGCTATATTTTGCCTCGTTAATAAGATAGGGTCTTCATTTTTCATCCGATCTTTACCAAACTTTACCAGATTGCTAATATCAATGAAAGCTCAGACAAGTTCAAAAACCAGCCTGATCAGAGCAGTAACAGCGGAGTTATGGCCCTTGGTTTAGTTAAAATGCTATATTTTGCCTCGTTAAGATGATAGGGCCTTCATTTTTCGTCCGATCTTTACCAAACTGTACCAGATTGTTACTATCAATGCAAGCTCTGACAAGTTTGAAAACCAGCCAGATTGGACAATTTACACCGGAGTTATGGCCCTTGATTTTCTGAAATGTGCTATATTTTGGCCTCATTAAGAAGAAAGGGCCTTCATTTGGCCAGATTTCATTTAAATTTTTCAGAAATGATCAGTACCAAGCCTAGTTGTACATATCGTCACCGTGTTCCGGTTGAATTTCGATTCGATGTCAAATATGGCCGCCATATAACCTTGCATGTGTTGAAAATTACGTAAAATGACATAAAACACCATACAAACAAACAAACAAATATTTAATAATTCACTAATAAGCGCTTGCTTGGGGTCTGGTTGTCATTATAAATACCAAAGTTCTATATTCAATACTTCACTAATAATCACTTGCTTCGGGGTCTGGTTGTCGTTATAAATACCAACTATATTCAATAGTTCACAGTTTAAATAATCACTTGCTTGGGGTCTTGTTGTAATATTTGGGTATTATGCCAAATTAAATAATCACTTGCTTGGGGTCTTGTTGTAATATTTGGGTATTATGCCAAATCATATACACTGATGATGTCACTGAACTCCATGGTAACAAGCAGTTTCTGGGTTTTCTGGTCACAGCATACTGAAGTTGGATTCTTGATGCCGTCAGACTTCTTCAGCAGAATTCTGAGATTGCTGCCATCAGGTTTCATTTGCAGGACATTGTTAGACATAAAGCCACAGACAACAAATTGATCTTGGTTGTCCACACATATTCCTACTATACGGGACTGTTGTTGATCAGTGAGTTTGGAGATCACCTGACCTTGTCTGTCCAGGGTGATGATGCCTCTGCTCCGGTCAGCAATGTAGATTTGGGATCCATCACGACTGACTGCAATGTGGTGTGGCCAAAGTAAAATCTGCTGACCAGTAGGATCATTCTTGAATCTCCTCAGGAATTGGCCTTCTTTGTCATATACGCGCACGTGGCCGGTACCTACTGCCGGACTACCCACACAGCTAAGAAACAGCTCACTGTTACTGTAGGCTACACCTCTGCATGCCACACCCACATTAAAGGATTTGGTCAGGGTCATTTGATCACTAACAGATACAAACTGTACTGTATTCTGGGTTCGTAGTGTGACGGCCACTTCCTGTGGACCAGTGCAACATACTCCCCATGGTCCACCAGGCAGGTCTATGTAGTCTTGTACTCCGTAGGTTTTATCAAGTCTCTTTAGTTTGTCATTTCCAGAGTCAGTGATCAGTGTTGTACTGTCTTCCAGTTTACATGAACCATTAATTTCACATTTCTTTTTATCCGTTTCCACACTTACATTAACCTCCTTATGATAGAGATAGCCTAGTGTTTCATTATCTTCAAGTATTTTTTCAATTTCTTTTTTTATATGAATCTGTATGACCTCAAGTCCAACAGCATTTTCAGCATCGTTTGATAATTTCTTCCCATCTCTGATGAATTTCTTGCCTTTTTTAACATTGATAAAAAAGTTGGTCTCATTATCAGTGCAGTTTCCATCCAGAAGTTTTATTTTTGTTTGTAGAAATGTGATCATGTTGTCCAATTGTTCAATGTCATCTTTGATATTATTTTCTAATACTTTGTGCTTCTGTTCAACTTGGTCAGTCGTTTGTTTCTCCATTTGATCTAGCAGCTTGTCCATCTTCTTCCTGAAGTCCTTGATCATGGTCATTGAAGTGCTTTTTTCCTTGTTAATCCTTTTGCGATCATCATCTCTAGCTTTTGTTATTTTGTCCAAGTCTGCCAATACTGCTTTCATGTTATCTTTAACATCTGTGACTTCTGGGTCATGTTTCACTCCTTGAGCAGCATTGGGTATGTACTGCATGAGTTTGCAGGTACTGGAATAGAATAAAGAAGGAATTAGGAAACTTGGGGGTTGCTTTCTTGGTGATGAAGATGGTGTTCGATATGTCAATGTTTTATTATAAGCTCACTTTCTCTGTACTAACCAAACATTAAGATATGCCACCACTTTGAAGAAGGTGTGGCATATTTATTTGGTCATGTACTTCCCATCCATCCTATAGCTAAATATGCTATAATTATGTTACCTTGTTAAGATGATAGGCTTTTATTGTGTCACCTGATTAGCATGGCAGACACTTAGGGATCACTTTGTCCGTCGTCCGTCCATCACACTTTTTTATGTCTCTTACTCCTTAAAAAACGTTCTAGTAATCATGTTGCAAGATCACTAGCAAGTAATTATGTGTACCTGGTCCATAACTTGAAAACCTTTAGACCTATGTTGATGAAACTTCACACATCTTCATCTTACCTCAAGGAATAACATTACACACGTTCATTTCGGCAGAGTTATGCCTCCTTTTTCATAAAACTTTAACCTGCAACCTAACCAAGCTCATAACTGGCCAAACTTGAGTATTTGGCCGATGTTCACGAAACTTCACAAATATCTTCATCTTACCCCAAGGAATGTCGTAACACATGTCCAATAACTTTGACTTTTATTTTGGCAGAGTGATGGCCCTTTTCATAAAAGTTTAACAATTAAAAAAAAAATCTGCTCCATAATTTATGAAGGATTGCACCCCTGGTCTTCAAACTTTAGTGTCAGATTTTCCTTGCTGACATAAGCATGCAGAGACGCAAGTGTTTTGTGGAACACCCTTCTAGTTTTTTTCTGATCTTTTCCAAACTAGACCTGTTTGTTGATATTGATAACAGTTGAGGCAAGTTAAAAAACAAGGTAGATCAATAACACCAGTGTTATAGCTCTTGAATTATTTAAAATGCTATATTTTGTTTCATAAGTGCTGAAACACCATCATTATTCATTTGATTCTTTACTAAATTCCTCTAGATTGTTGATATTAATGAAAGCCCCACCCCAACTCCAATTACTATTCCCCTACTGGTTTGCACTCCATCTTGTCAGTCTGTCCTCCTGTCACGTCACGTTTTGTTTTCGTTTAATGACTTTAGTTAGGAATGAGATAATGGAATGAATATTCTGGGTAGGTAGTTTATGAAAAGGAAGCTTGGGATTGTATTTGGGATCACTGGGGTTCAAGGTCAATGTCATCATTACTGAAAATAGAAAAAGTTTCCGCTCAATAACTTTAGTTAGGAATGAGATATTGGCCCGAAACTTGCTGTGTAGGTAGCTTCTATGAAAAAAAGCTTGGGATTGCATTTGGGGTCATTGGGGTCAACGTCAAGGTCACTGTTACTAAAAATAGAAAATTGGTTTTCGCTGAACTTGACTTAGGTATTGGCTTGAAACTTGTTGTCTAGACAGCTTTAATGAAAGGAAGCTTGGGGTTGTATTTATCCTTCATGATCATTTTATGATAAAAATTTAATGAATTGAATGTTGTTTAACGGCTCATCAACACAGTATAGGTTATTTAGAGCCGCCCCAGAGAGAGGGGAAGGATACATAGGAATCCGGGAACCGTGCCGAACTCTTATTATCGAATAGAGTCCTATGGTTCTTTAACGTGCTCGGAGGATAGACCAATTGAAAAGTCTTATGGATATCATACAGCATTATACTTGTAGAGCAATAATGGCCCTCTTGGGCCTCTTGTTTATTTTCCTTTGAAAAAGGTTAAACCTGGAACTTAACCTTGCCTTATATTTCTTAGTTATCAATGCTAAAGATTTTGAAACCCTTCTTTACTCATAAAAAAACATTTGACTTAAATGAATATTTTTGAGCTATGTTCCTAAGAAAGAAGCTTACTTTGTAGAAATACCATGAATTTAAATTTGCTTACCAATAATGTCTTATACAGACATGTTATGTCATGTTCTGTTATACGACGGGTTTATAAATTATGCCCGATTTGGTAGTGCACTTGTTTTCTATTGAACCCAGCTGCCTACCTGCTGACCACATTTTTTTAAAAGGCCATTTGAAAAATGGGATGTATTATGGTATAGGGTTGCCTATGTCAGTCCGCCCGTAAACAATTTGCATTCCCCACGAGAACTCCAAAAGTATGAGACCCACCCTTATGAACTTCATAGGTACATTGCCGTAGGTGGGGGGAGGAACCTTACTGCTTTTGGGGTCAGTAGGTCAAAGTCATAATATTTGTATGAAAATATGCATTCCACACAATAACTTCAAAACCATAACACATACATTGTTAAAACTTTATAGGTACATTGCTCTAGATGAGAGGATGAACCCTATTGTTTTTGGGCCAGTAGCAAAAAGGTCAAGGTCACAGTGACCTTATATGGAAAACATGCATTCTGCCCATTAACTGCAAAACTAATGCCTACACTCATTAAACTGCATAGGTACATTGCCCTTTGGTGAGGGAAGAAACCCTATTGCTTTTGGGGTCAGTAGGTCGAAGGTCAAGGTCACTCTCAAGTTAACTTATATAGAAAAATGCATTCCTCATAAAAACTTCAAAATTGAAACACCTACACTCGTAAATCTTCATACGTACATTGCCCTTGTTGAAAGCAGGAACCTATTACTTTTAGGGTTAGTAGGTCAAAGGTCAAGGTCACAGTGACCATTATATGGAAATATGCATTCCGCACAATAACTTCAAAACCATAACCCCTACACTCATAAAAGGTACATAGCTCTAGGTGAGAGGAGTAACCCTATTGTTTTTGGGGCCAGTAGGTCAAAGGTCAAGGTGACAGTGACCTTATATGGAAATATACCTTCTGCACTATAACTTCAAAACCATCTACACTCATAAAACATTATAAGTACATTGCTGTTGCTGAGAGGAGAAACACTATTGCTTTTGGGGTCATAGGCATATAAAAAAAAACTGGCCTAAAATATGTATGTAATCAGATGCATATCGTACTGTGTATTTAACTATACAAGATTATTTTGGAGTTATCTACTTGTCTGTCAGCAAACAGGGCTCCGGAAATAGTCAGTTTTATTGGTGTTGGACCGAAATGATGGACTTGGCACAATTCAAATTACCTGAAATAAATTGGTCCAAAATGTTGGACACCAGACTGAAAACCCGAAATAAATTGATTCTTACAAAAGTATAACTGCAACCAATCGTAATGCTTGATTTAGTTCGAGCTGAAACAGTAAAATAATTTTAACGCTATGACCAAATAAAAAATAAATAAAAAAGCGTCCTGTCTTGTTTCGTTTATCAAATGATTACGACAATAAAGGAATTAAATAGAATTGAACCATGTCGTGGTATGGAAGTGATGCAACGCTAGCGTTCCAAACATTGACTAACTGCAACTCCATTCATGATTAAAAAAACCAGAAGAAATATTCAAATTTCTGACTCACCCGAATAGCTGGTTTTATCAAAATAATTATAAACGAAAGTAGTTACCCGCCAAATGTGGGGTGTTGTAATAAAATTTATATGCTGTTCTATTATATTAGCTCTTCAAAAAGGAGATCAGTGAAATGGAACGAAAACATTTGTTTACAAAACATCGAGCATTTATAACCATAAGCAGGTTGTATTTTGTGTTTTTGAAGAGGAAAGGGGTTTGGGTGGGGGTGGGATGGGAATGCGGGGTGCATAAGAGAGGTCTCGATCTGGGAGGCTTGTGAGTGGGTGTGGTAAATCTACAAGATCAGGAATCTCGGACTAATTGGGATTTTGAAATATCCGTAGCCCTGATAGCAAGCTATATGTTTATGTACATGTTTTATATGATTCTCAGAAAATGTATGTCTTACATGTATAATCTTCTCTTAAATAATTTTGTTTAAACTAATTTATTTTACATCAGTTGTAATGAAAGGTCTGTGAACTTATTTTAATCACTCAATATCTTCCTGGGTAGAACCAGTACTTTAAGCAAATGCAGATAAAGTGTCTTGCTCAGAGACACAACACATGGTCATGACGGGGATCGAACCCATGACTATTCGATCCTGGGTCCAACACTCTACCGCTAGACCACAGTGCTCCATGAAATAATTTAGCTCAATTACATGAACATTTCCAGATGTAAACAAATATGCTTTGTGTTCCCGTGTAATTAACAGTATTACATTTCAAAGCTATGCTCTGTCTTATACATACCTGTGGTCAGTAGTCACACAAGCTCGACAGCAGACCTCATCATGGTCCTTACAGAATAACTCCACTACACCTTGATGTTGTTCACATTTCTCAGTTGGAAGGTTCTGTATCGAGGTTTGCAGTGTCGTGGCTGTGTTACTCCCTTTGTCCAGTAGAGAATGAGTTCTCAATGCAGCAAACCTGTTGTGCTGTTTCAAGCATGAATCACACAAGTGTTCCTGGCACTCAATACAGAACTTCACAGCCGCCATGTGCTTATCATCCTGTGTGCACGGGGTGCATGGGCAGTCATGGAATTCCTGAGAACCTTTGCCTATAGATCGAAATGAGTCTCCACCTGTCGCCATGTTGAAAACTAAAAACTGGGTTCAATAGTTAATAAATGTACGCGGGCAATTATGGGTTAGCTCCTTTAGAAATAAGATAAATTCCTACTGCCATTTTGGTAAGTGAACTAAAAACTATTTACTCATTGACAAATATCTCATTTGTTTGTATACGTGCAATCATGGCTATGGATAACCTTCAGATAAATCAACTCCTTCCACCATTTTCCAACTTGTATTCAAACTAACCATATTGTTTGCTGTTGCTACAACAAAAACTTTATAGTTTAGAAACTTTATAGTTTAGAACCTAGTGATCCATGTTAAAAAAAAAGATTTGCTACACATCATTTTTACTTCCCGTTTCAAATACCAAGTAGTCGACTGAATGTCACTGTTTGTGAACTTTAAGTTTAATTTCTGACATTATTAAATTTCAATATAAAATGCAGGTTTTATTTCATTCAGTGAGATACACAGCAAACAAAGTATAAAGGGAGATAACGTGTGAACTAAAGGTTAAAACATGTAATGGTGACAACTATGAACGTGAATCATAAGAAGGATTAACATGCAATACCAAGAAATTGAGATTGTTCATTTTACTTTCATTATCAGGGGGATGTTTACTATGCTTTTAAAGCAGTATACCTGATTATTTAGGTTAAGGTGTATTATTCCCATTCAGGTGAAACTGTCCTCTATAACCAGCAGGAAAAAAAGAAGTTTATGGTGGGTATACTGTATTCAGTTTGTCTGAGCACACTTTCGTTGCAGGTGTGGCTTAACACAAAGGAATAGGGAAATAGCTGGGCTAATTAAAGGGATTGATGCACTATTTCCAAACACAGTTTATTTAAAAGGGCTCTGAAAAACTTGAAAAAAGCTGAAAGAATTATCAAAATGCCATGAAAAATAAAGGAGATATGACCTATTGAAAATTTGCAAAGAACATAAATGGAGGCGGCCATCTTTGAACGATGACGTCATCGCGCCGTTTTACCATATATGGCATATTGACAAAATGTATTTTAAAGCAAAGAAATCCACTGCAAATTGATTAAAAATAAATATAAAGATGTAATATGTATACATTTTAGTATTATTTTTCATTTGCAGTGATTTTCTTTGCTTTAAAAGACATTCTATCAATATGCCATATATGGTAAAACGGCGCGATGACGTCATCGTTCAAAGATGGCCGCCTCCATTAATGTTCTTTGCAAATGTTCAATAGGTCATATCTCCTTTATTTTTCATGGTATTTTGATAATTCTTTCAGCTTTTTTCAAGTTATTCAGAGCCCTTTAAGATAAACTGTGTTTGAAAATAGTGCATCAACCCCTTTAAAGCTCATTGATGTCGCATGCTGTGTAAACCTCTCAATATAATGTCTGACATAATAAACCTATACTTTTGTATATATACCATGTAAGTAATGAACTGCATTTCAGTTTATTTTTAGAACGTACTATATCTAAAATCGAGCCCTATTCTGTACAGTTTATTCTGTAACCAATTAAACCTATTGTTTGTGTAAGTGGTCATCCCTTTGATCTTAAACAAAGGAAAACACACTTAAAGGTATCATTCAAGGCGATGTCCGGCCATCTGTCCGGCCATCAGGCTGTCTGTCTGTAGACACAACCTTGTGAAGATCATTGCACGCTATATTACTCTTAAAGATTTGTAGCAAGATTTACGGAACTTCGCAGGTAGACTGTCCATGGTGAGAAGATGACCCTACACATTTTGGAGTCAATAAGTTCAAGGTCAAGGTCAAGGTCACCATGACTTGAAACATCTATATTTTGGCATTCAAAAGTACAATTGACACAAAACTGTTAGCACTACGTTTTATTATAAGTATATCATGAGAATCAGTAACTGAATTATTGCAAACCTGTTAGTTCAAGTCTGTATTATTTTTGTTAAATGCATTGAATCTCTGATACATTCGTTTTCGGAATGGCTAATTATTCAATAATTTTTGACAAGTTAACAAAGATTTCTCCAGATTAAATGTTTGGATGTAAGTTTGGATCGAAAAACTAATTTGGTATAAGTAAATACAAAACTAACAGCTGAATTGTCAACCTTATTACACTTATTATGCATCTCTGAATTTGACTGTTTATAAAATATGTAAACAAAAGAAAGTACATAATATTGCAATATTTAAAGATAAAATTAAACAACAGAACATAAAATGGGAAAATATGAACACATAATGAATCAAAGTGCTGAAGGCACTGATGGGCGGTGCTTTTTGTAAGTGTTGGAATGGATGGGAAATGGAAGTGCTGTAAATGTAACTTCCATGGTTTGTTTTTAGCTCTACTGGCCAAGGGCCAGCAGAGCTTATGGGATGGCGAGTTGTCCGTAGTCCGTCCGTCTGTTGTCCGTCGTCCGTCCCTTGTCCGTCGTCCGTCCGTTCGTTGTTAACTTTTGTCTCGTTAAGACGATAGGGCCTTCATTTTTTATCCGATATTTACCAAACTTTAACAGGTTGTTAATATCAATGAAAGCTCGGACGAGTTCGAAAACCAGCCGGATCGGACAAGTAACAGCGGAGTTATGGTCCTTGATTTAATTAAAAATGCTATATTGCTTCTTTTTCCTCGTTAAGACGATAGGGCCTTCATTTTTAGCTCTACTGGCTGAAGGCCAGCAGAGCTTATGGGATGCCGAGTTGTCCGTCGTCCGTCCGTCGTCCGTCGGTCGTCTGTCCGTCGTCCGTTGTTAACTTTTGTCTCGTTAAGACGATAGGGCCTTCATTTTTCATCCAATCTTTACCAAACTTTAACAGGTTGTTAATATCAATGAAAGCTTGGATGAGTTCGAAAACCTGCCAGATCGGCCAAGTAACAGCGGAGTTATGGCCCTTGATTTAGTTAAAAATGCTATATTGCTAAATTTTGCCTCAAGAGGATAGGGCCTTCATTTTTCATCCTATCTTTACCAAACTTTACCACATTGTTAATATCAATGAAAGCTCAGACAAGTTCGAAAACCAGCCAGATCGGACCAGTAACACCAGAGTTATGGTCCTTGATTTAGTTAAAAATGCTATGTTTTGCCTCATTAAGATGATAGGGCCTTCGTTTTTCATCCTATCTTTACCGAACATTACCACATTGTTAATATCAATGAAAGCTCGGACAAGTTCGAAAACCAGCCATATCGGACTAGTAACAGCGGAGTTATGGCCCTTGATTTAGTTAAAAATGCTATATTTTGCCTCGTTAAGACGCTAGGGGCTTCATTGTTCATCCGATCTTTACCAAACTTTATCAGATTGTTAATATCAATGAAAGCTCGGACAAGTTCGAAAACCAGCCATATCGGAATAGTAACAGCGGAGTTATGGCTCTTGATTTAATTTAAAAATGCTATATTTTGCCTCGTTAAGACGATAGGGGCTTTTTTGTTCATCCGATCTTTACCAAACTTTATCAGTTGTTAATGTCGTTGAAAGCTCAAACAAGTTCGAAAACCAGCCATATCGGACCAGTAACAGCGGAGTTGTGGCCCTTGATTTAGTTAAAAATGCTATATTTTGCCTCATTAAGATGATAGGGGCTTCATTGTTCATCCGACCTTTACCAAACTTTATCAGCTTGTTAATGTCATTGAAAGCTCGAAAAAGTTTGAAAACCAGCCATTTCGAACAAGTAACAGCAGAGTTATGGTCCTTGATTTAGTTAAAAATGTTATATTTTTCCTCGTTAAGACGATAGGGGCTTCATTGTTCATCTGATCTTTACCAAACTTTATCAGATTGTTAATATCAATGAAAGCTCAAACAGGTTCGGAAACCAGCCATATCAGACTAGTAACAGCGGAGTTTTGGCCCTTGATTTAGTTAAAAATGCTATATTTTGCCTCGTTAAGACAATAGGGGCTTCATTGTTCATCCGATCTTTACCAAACTTTATCAGATTGTTTATATCAATGAAAGCTCGGACAAGTTCGAAAACCAGCCATATCGGAATAGTAACAGCGGAGTTATGGCTCTTGATTTAATTTAAAAATGCTATATTTTGCCTCGTTAAGACGATAGGGGCTTTTTTGTTCATCCGATCTTTACCAAACTTTATCAGTTGTTAATGTCGTTGAAAGCTCAAACAAGTTCGAAAACCAGCCATATCGGACCAGTAACAGCGGAGTTGTGGCCCTTGATTTAGTTAAAAATGCTATATTTTGCCTCATTAAGATGATAGGGGCTTCATTGTTCATCCGACCTTTACCAAACTTTATCAGCTTGTTAATGTCATTGAAAGCTCGAAAAAGATTGAAAACCAGCCATTTCGAACAAGTAACAGCAGAGTTATGGTCCTTGATTTAGTTAAAAATGTTATATTTTTCCTCGTTAAGACGATAGGGGCTTCATTGTTCATCTGATCTTTACCAAACTTTATCAGATTGTTAATATCAATGAAAGCTCAAACAGGTTCGGAAACCAGCCATATCAGACTAGTAACAGCGGAGTTTTGGCCCTTGATTTAGTTAAAAATGCTATATTTTGCCTCGTTAAGACAATAGGGGCTTCATTGTTCATCCGATCTTTACCAAACTTTATCAGATTGTTTATATCAATGAAAGCTCGGACAAGTTCGAAAACCAGCCATTTCAGACCAGTAACAGCGGAGTTATGGCCCTTGATTTAGTTAAAAATGCTATATTTTGCCTCGTTCAGACGATAGGGGCTTCATTGTTCATCTGATCTTTACCAAACTTTATCAGATTGTTTATATCAATGAAAGCTCGGACAAGTTCGAAAACCATTCATATCGGACCAGTAACAGCGGGGTTATGGCCCTTGATTTAGTTCAAAATGCTATATTTTGCCTCGTTAAGACGATAGGGCCTTCATTTTTCATCCTATCTTTACCAAACTTTACCACATTGTTAATATCAATGAAAGCTCGGACAAGTTCAAAAACCAGCCATATCGGACTACTTACAGCAGAGTTATGGCCCTTGATTTAGTTAAAAATGCTATAATTTGACTCGTCATACGATTGGGCCTTCTTTTTGCATCTGATCTTTGCCACACTTTACCAAATTTTATGATTTTTAGCTCTACTGATCAGAGATCAGCAGAGCTTATGCCGTGGTGCGGTGTCCGTCGTCCGTTCGGCCGGAAATTCAAGATGGCCACCACGGCTAAAAATAGATTTTTAAAAACAAGTTTGTAGCGACTACTTCTTGAAAACTATAAGAGATATTGATATGGGACTTTTTCTAAAATGATCAGCATGACATGATGGTTATCCGAGTTGAACATTATTTTGATTCGACGTTAAACATGGCTGCCAGTGGCCATCTTTGTTTACATAGAGTTATATAATGTAAACTTGTAGCGACTACTCCTCTGAAACTACTTGACGGATTTTCATGAAACTTCACACAAATGTTGCTCTTGATGCTCTTGATGTCTAATTGATCCTAGCAAAATTTCAGGTCGGCCGGAAATTCAAGATGGCCACCATGGCTAAAAATAGATTTAAAAAATAAGTTTGTAGCGACTACTTTTTGAAAACTACAAGTGATATTGATATGGGACTTTTTCTAAAATGATCAGCATGACATGATGGTTATTCGAGTCGAACATTATTTTGATTCGACGTTAAACATGGCTGCCAGTAGCCAGCTTTGTTTACATAGAGTTATATAATGAAAACTTGTAGCGACTACTCCTCTGAAACTACTTGACGGATTTTCATGAAACTTCACACGAATGTTGCTCTTGATGTCTTATTGATCTTAGCAAAATTTGAGGTCGGCCGGAAATTCAAGATGGCCACCATGGCTAAAAATAGATTTTTAAAAAATAAATTTGTAGCGACTACTTCTTGAAAACTATAAAAGATATTGATATGGGACTTTTTCTAAAATGATCAGCCTGACATGATGGTTATCCGAGTCGAACATTGTTTTGATTCAATGTTAAACATGGCTGTCAGCGGCCATCTTTGTTTACATAGAGTTATATAATGAAAACTTGTAGCGACTACTCCTCTGAAACTACTTGACGGATTTTCATGAAACTTTACAGGAATATTGCTCTTGATGTCTAATTGATCCTAGCAAAATTTTAGGTGGGCCGGAAATTCAAGATGACCACCATGGCTAAAAATAGATTTTCAAAAAACAAGTTTGTAGCGACTACTTCCTGAAATCAAAATCCATCGGTAGAGCTTCAAGTTCATTGACCTCTTGTTTTTGTTTTTTTTGAATTTTCTTTTTTTGTCATATTTAAACATATTTTAGCTAACTCATATGGCCCGAATTGGCTTCTGTAGATTTATTTCTGAGCAAGCATTTCAGCGAGCACTGACTGTTCTATTTTTAGTAACATGATACATTTTCTATAAACACATACCGTCTGCTTGTAGCACGATTATAACTCGAGTTATATCCTTTTAAACAGATGATAAAATGTGGACTTAGTGAAATTTTGATAAAATAGGTATGTATGACCTAAATAAATAATAAATTGCTTTTATTCTGAACATTGTTTCTTATTTAGGGCATCAAATGAATAAGCGGCCTTTTGTTTACAAACACCGACTGATCGTCTGTCAAAATGCGAAGCGCTTTTGTGTATTAATACATAAACTATCTAAGGATTTACTTAGGAGAATATTTGTTAATTACACAGTAAGCGAACACACAAGGACAATATTTGTTAATTACACAGTAAGCGAACACACATCATTATTTTCTGTCAGTGATCACATAATATCGAATTTATGCATAGTGCTGTTAGGTTTGTCACATTCCTAGCATTCCATTGAAAAACCCCATTATACCTCTGACGGTGCTCAAGCATCGCCAAAAATGGATATGAGGTATACAGTATAAATAAACAATACAGTGCAAATAAAAATGACGCCAATGATAGTCTTTTCTGACACTCCTAATACTCCTACTACGTTTGAACACTTTCTATCAATTGTGCAAACTCGGCCAGTCTTTCTTTGGGATCATGCCTCTGTGTAATTCAGCAGGTTGGTATGTTCAAAATCTCAACATTTTGTTAGCCAAAATGCAACGGGACAGAAAATAGCACTGTTGCTATATATATAGAGAAGATATTTGTTTGTTTTGAGTGAATATAGGATTTATTTTCATAGAGAAGTGAGAAAACTTATCTTTTCACGAGTGCTTTAGCACGAGTGAAAATAATTAAGTTTTCTCACTTTGAGATGAAGTAAATACTATATTCACGACAAACCAACAAATATTCTATTTATTATTAGCTCGACTGATCAGAGATCAGCAGAGCTTATGCCGTGGTGCGGCGTCCTGTCGTCCGTCTGTCCATCTGTCCGTCTGTCTGTCCGTAAAGTTTTATTTGTAGCGACTACTCCTCTGAAACTACTCGATGGATATTCATAAAACTTTACAGAAATGTTGCCCATGAAGTCTAGTTGATCCTAGCAAAAATTCATGTTGATGTGAAATCCAAGATGGCCGCCAAAGCTAAAAATAGATTTTTAAAATACAAGTTTGTAGCGACTACTTTTTGAAAACTATAAGAGATATTGATATGGGACTTTTTCTAAAATGATCAGCATGACATGAGGTTGGTCGTTGTCAAAAATCGTTTTGATTCGACGTTAAACATGGCTGCCAGCGGTCATCTTTGTTTACATAGAGTTACATAGTAAAAATTTGTAGCGACTACTCCTCTGAAACTACTTGGCGGATTTTCATGAAACTGTACAAGAATGTTGCTCTTGATGTGTAATTGATCCTAGCAAAATTTGAGATCGACCAGAAATTCAAGATGGCTGCCACAGCTAAAAATAGATTCTTAAAAAATAAGATTGTAGCGACTACTTCTTGAAAACTATAAGTGATATTGATATGGGACTTTTTCTAAAATGATCAGCATGACATGATGTTGTTCCGAGTCGAAATTATTTTGATTCGACGTTAAACATGGCTGCCAGCGGCCATCTTTGTTTACATAGAGTTATATAGTAAAAACTTGTAGCGACTACTCCTCTGAAACTACTTGGCGGATTTTCATGAAACTTTACAAGAATGTTGCTCTTGATGTGTAATTGATCCTAGCAAAATTTCAGATCGACCAGAAATTCAAGATGGCTGCCACAGCTAAAAATAGATTCTTAAAAAATAAGTTTGTAGCGACTAATTCTTGAAAACTATAAGTGATATTGATATGGGACTTTTTCTGAAATGATCAGCATGACATGATGTTGATCTGAGTCGAACATTATTTTGATTCGACGTTAAACATGGCTGCCAGTGGCCATCTTTGATTACATAGAGTTATATAGTAAAAACTTGTAGCGACTACTCCTCTGAAACTACTTGACGGATGTTCATGAAACTTCACAGGAATGTTGCTCTTGATGTCTAGTTGATCCTAGAAAAATTTCAGGCTGGCCGGAAATTCAAAATGGTGGCCACGGCTAAAAATAGATTTAAAATAAATAAATTTGTAGCGACTACTTCTTGAAAACTACAAGTGATATTGATCTGGGACATTTTCTAAAATGATTAGCATGACAGGATGTTGATCCTTGTCGAAATTTATTTCGATGCGAATTTAAACATGGCCGCTAGTGGCCATCTTTGTTTACATAGATTTATATACTAAAAACTTGTAGCGACTACTCCTCTGAAACTACTTGACAAATATTTATGAAACTTCACAGGAATGTTGCTCTTGATGTCTAATTGATCCCGATTTTTTTTAGGTCGGCCGGAAATTCAAGATGGCCGCCATGGCTAAAAACAGATTTTTAAAATACAAGTTTGTAGCGACTACTTCTTGAAAACTGTGAGTGATATTGATATGGGACTTTTTCTAAAATGATCAGCATGACATGATGTTGGTCCTTGTCAAAAATCGTTTTGATTCGACGTTAAACATGGCTGCCAGCGGCCATCTTTGTTTACATAGAGTTATATAGTAAAAACTTGTAGCAACTACTCCTCTGAAACTACTTGGCGGATTTTCATGAAACTTTACAAGAATGTTGCTCTTGATGTGTAATTGATCCTAGCAAAATTTCAGATCGACCAGAAATTCAAGATGGCTGCCACAGCTAAAAATAGATTCTTAAAAAATAAGTTTGTAGCGACTAATTCTTGAAAACTATAAGTGATATTGATATGGGACTTTTTCTAAAATGATCAGCATGACATGATGTTGATCTGAGTCGAACATTATTTTGATTCGACGTTAAACATGGCTGCCAGTGGCCATCTTTGATTACATAGAGTTATATAGTAAAAACTTCTAGCGACTACTCCTCTGAAACTACTTGACGGATGTTCATGAAACTTCACAGGAATGTTGCTCTTGATGTCTAGTTGATCCTAGAAAATTTTCAGGCTGGCCGGAAATTCAAAATGGTGGCCACGGCTAAAAATAGATTTAAAATAAATAAATTTGTAGCGACTACTTCTTGAAAACTGTAAGTGATATTGATCTGGGACATTTTCTAAAATGATTAGCATGACAGGATGTTGATCCTTGTCGAAATTTATTTCGATGCGAATTTAAACATGGCCGCTAGCGGCCATCCTTGTTTACATAGATTTATATACTAAAAACTTGTAGCGACTACTCCTCTGAAACTACTTGACAAATATTTATGAAACTTCACAGGAATGTTGCTCTTGATGTCTCATTGATCCCAGATTTTTTTTAGGTCGGCCGGAAATTCAAGATGGCTGCCATGGCTAAAAACAGATTTTTAAAATACAAGTTTGTAGCGACTACTTCTTGAAAACTGTGATTGATATTGATATGGGACTTTTTCTAAAATGATCAGCATGACATGATGTTGATCCTTGTCGAAAATTATTTTGAATCAAAATTAAACCTGGGCACCAGTGGCCATCTTTGTATACATAGAGTTTGTATAGTAAAATTTGTAGTGACTACTCCTCTGAAACTACTTGACGGATTTTCATGGAACTTCACAGGAATGTTGCTCTTGATGTCTAGTTGATCCTAGCACAATTTCAGGTCGGCCAGAAATTCAAGATGGCCACCACGGCTAAACATAGATTTTTAAAAACAAGTTTGTAGCGACTACTTCTTGAAGACTATAAGTGATATTGATATGGGACTTTTTCTGAAATGATCAGCATGACAAGATGTTGATCCTTGTCGACAATTATTTTGATTCGACATTAAACATGGCTGCCAGTGGCCATCTTTGTTTACCTAAAGTTATATAGTAAAAACTTAACTTGTAGCGACTACTCCTCTGAAACTACTTGACAGTTTTTATGAAACTTCAAAGGAATGCTGACCTAGCTATCAAAATCTATCAGTAGGAATGCTGACCTAGCTATCAAAATCTATCAGTAGAGCTTCAAGGTCATTGACCTCTTGTATAGATCTACTCACATTTATTATATAAATCTACTCACAACCTGAACATTTATGCAGAAAAAACATAATGCGCCAAAACAATGACGTCAGTAACGTCAACTACGTACGTAAACAACGTCAACAGTTGCATGACATCATTTTGAGCGAAAATATATAGAGAATATTATGTCAGTGCCTTTTACTATCAAGTTTATTAGGCGAGGCATAGAAAACGAAGAATGACGAGGCTCTGAGAATATTATGTCAGTGCCTTTTACTATCAAGTTTATTAGGCGAGGCTTAGAAAACGAAGAATGACGAGGCTCTGCGAATGTTTTTGTGCCGAGCCTAATAAACTTGAAAGTAAAAGGCACTGACATAATATTCTATTTATCATGTAGATTATCCACATTTTCTCTATGAATTACTATTATTAACTATTTCTCAGAATGTTACGCTTATCGAGGACGCCACCATGTTGTTGTTAGCTCAACTGATCAAAGATCAGCATAGCTTATGCCGTGGTGCGGCGTCCGTCTGTCCGGCCGTCTGTCCGTCTGTAAACTTTTTTTGTCGCGACTACTCCTCTGAAACTACTAGACGGATTTTCATGAAACTTCCCAGGAATGTTGCTCTTAATGTCTAGTTGGTCCTAGCAAAAATTCAGGTCTGCCGGAAATTCAAGATGGCCACCACGGCTAAAAATAGATTTTAAAAATGCGACTTTGTGGCGAATACTTCTCAAAAACCGGAAGTGATACTGATTTGGAACCTTTACCAAAAAAACTGGAATGACATGTAGTTGATCCTAACCAAAGTTCATTTTGATTGGATGTCAAACATGGCCACAAGCGGCCATATTTGTTTACATAGAGTTATATAGCAAAAACTGGTGGCGACTACTCCTCTGAAACTACTTTACGCATTTTCATGAAACTTCACAGGAATGTTGCTCTTGATGTCTAGTTGATCCTAGCAAAAATTCAGGTTAGCTGGAAATTCAAGATGGCTGCCACGGCTAAAATTAGATTTTAAAAATGCGATTTTGTGGCGACTACTTCCCAAAAACCGTAAGTGATATTGATTTGGAACTTTTACCAAAATGACTGGCACGACGTGTAGTTGAGCCTAACTAAAGTTCAT
Source organism: Cyrtodaria siliqua (assembly GCA_037043455.1). Taxonomy (NCBI): domain Eukaryota; kingdom Metazoa; phylum Mollusca; class Bivalvia; order Adapedonta; family Hiatellidae; genus Cyrtodaria; species Cyrtodaria siliqua. The sequence continues at coordinate 239,787 of JAWPHD010000402.1, read as the reverse complement.
TTTGATTGGATGTCAAACATGGCTGCCAGCGGCCATCTTTGTTTACATAGAGTTATATAGGAAACACTTGTGGCAACTGCTCCTCTGAAACTACTTGAAGGATTTTCATGAAACTTAACAGAGATGTTGCTCTTGATGTCTAGTTGATCCTAGCAAAATTTCAGGTCGGACGGAAATGGCCACCATGGCTAAAAATAGATTTTTAAAAAACAAGTTTGCAGCGACTACTTCGTGAAAACTATAAGTGATATTGATATGGGACTAATTTCGAAAATGATCAGCATGACATGATATTGGTCCTTGTTGAAAATTATTTTGATGCGGCATTAAACATGGCCACCAGTGGCCATCTTTGTTTACATACAGTTATATAGTAAAACCTTGAAGCCCGCTACTCCTCTGGAACTACTTGACAGATTTTCATGAAACTTCACAGGAATGCCGATCATAATTAAGCTATCAGAACCTATCAGTAGAGCTTCAAGGTCATTGACCTCTTGTCTTTTGTTTGTTTTATGCCGTCAGGCAACGTTACGTGCATGACGTCAGATAACGTTACGTACAATAAACGCCGAGGGATTCCGCATTGATTTGCTTTATTGGTCAGTGCATTATTAGGCAGAAAAGTGCATATCTGCATGACAAGTTATATTTTCACATGTGAAATATAAACAATGAAAATACATGTATAAGGTTTTGTTTTAATCATAAAATCCACTATTTCACTGGAAAGTATATAATAAATATATATATATAAACAATATGATGGCTATTCACTCGTGTTGACGTATTATTATCACTGCTTTCATGTAAACAAATTTATAGATGGAGCAGTCGACTAAATAACATTGCAAATAGCTTTGATTTTAAATGCAAATTCCTTTTGGCAGAAATCTAAAGCGCACCATGCTAGTATGACGTAACCGATATGGGGACCTTCTAAATACATTCCAGATATGCTTAAAAAAAGTGATCGAGATGTTGAGAATACACTTTCTATCTGCTAATTTTATATCAATTCTTCTAAGTTTCTTTTAGGACATATATATATGTATTGCAAGTTGTAGCATTATCGTTTAAGGAATAAAATATTTCCAGCATGTTTATATACCTTGGTGGGCGGGACTTGAAGATCATCGATACCAAGGACCGAAGGCCTGCGGTTTCTATGTGTTTGAAGCCCCAACCACCAGGTCTTAGTCTCGCACAATATAAACCCACTGGAAATATTTTATTTCTTCTCTGACATGGATTTTTATATATATAATACACACAGTTTCGAGAGATTGAACATAATACAAACACATTTTCACAACTTACAATGTATGCCCATCTCTCAACACCATACAGAGAAGATATATACAGCTTTATTTTATTTTTAACATCTTAACAACAATATGTTGTTTTGAACGTAACGTGGCTTTAAAATAATGTAATCGTTGTTTTGGATGTTTTTATGCACCCACTTGGGGGGGCATATAGATTTGCACTTGTTCGTCCGTCCGTACGTATGTCTGTTATGTGGCTAAAAATTAAAAGAGTGAACAAAGGGGTAGCAACACAAATACTGATTTGTTAGAACTTCCGTCCGTACGTCCCAAAACTTGTGTCGCGCGATCCTCCATAACTATTTAACCCACGGTCGCCAAACTTTACAGGAATGTTGACCAGCAACTGAGTGAAGATGTGCACCTGGGTTTTCATTTTTATTTTGGACCAAGATCCACAGAGTTATGGCCCTTAACTTAGTCAAGGTGTAGCACACCCATTGCAACACCGGAAGTGTCGGCCTGGGGTAGTCGCATAATGGCGTCAATAAATAATTCTCATTTCTTTTTGTAAAAAAAGGCATTTTCACTAATTTAAAGTGCTATTTTTGGTTTATATCACATTGTTGATCTATTTGTTACATTTTGCAAGCATTGCCATGTTAAAATTGTGAGTTTTTAATTTATTTTGCTTATATGGAAATGAGTGTTGTGAATACAATATTATGGCATCTCAGTGTTTATGTTTTTAAAGGGAGCATTCATTCATGAGACAAGTTCTTTCTTAGAAGATACATGACCCCAATTTTTCTGTGGGTTTTTTGGCAGCATATGTGTCATTTGTGATGAGAATGTAAGTTATTCATTTTTAATTTGGGTCTAGATGTGCATGACAACATGGCATTTAAATTTTAATTCACACACAACTCAATGCAACAATCAATGGGCGTGTTACACCTATAAGGCGGGATCTGTGAATTGTCATTTTCTCTCAGATTCTTACTTAACTGGCATTTTTCCTTTTGGAATGATTATTTATCTTCAAAAAAACACTTTACACTCTTTTAAAACCGGTTTTGAATTTGTTTTGCTATTTTTCGCCGCGGAAAGCCGTAATTTGGAGTTTCAGATTTTTTAAGTCTTTAAATGATGGCCTGAAGAAACATTTTCCACTAAAACTAGGCTTGTTTGGTATCAACATGTAGATATGTGTATTTGTCTTCATAATTTAGCACTACTATTTATCCTGCTTTTATAGGTATGACACCACAAAATCCTTCCCCTTACCCACTAAAATTGGGTTTACTGAGATAATGTCAGAGAGAACTGTAGGCAGAGTATGCTGCCCAATCATTAAAACTTGGCTTTTAAGCACAAAGCTAGTACCAGACTTGCATTTAGGAGTATTTGGGATGCCTGTATATTCATGTAGTGTTACCAAATTAAGGTATGATGCCACCAAAAGTGAAAAATTGCCTTGAAAATTGTATGCTGGCATGAAAATCGGCACATTTTGCATTCAAAGAGCAGTTTTCATAGCTAAACCTCTTGATTTCTTCATGTTTATTGACAATATGAAGCATTTAATCCATTATATCAAGTATAGGTATGCCCAATGTCATTTTATAAAACAGTTATGGTAGGTTAAAACTGAAAAAATTATGCTGATTTTTGTCGCTGTCGACCGCTCTGTTCTATTTTGAGACACGTATATCTTGATCGATTCTTAGTCGATTCGCGAAAACTTTTCTATCTTTAATGCGTTATAGTCTAGGCTTTGTCAGAATAGCTGCTTTGAAAATTCACTCATAGTTAAGTATTCTTATAGGTGTAGCACACCCATTGCAACACCGGAAGTGTCGGCCTGGGGTAGTCGCATAATGGCGTCAATAAATAATTCTCGTTTCTTTTTGTAAAAAAAGGCATTTTCACTAATTTAAAGTGCTATTTTTGGTTTATATCACATTGTTGATCTATTTGTTACATTTTGCAAGCATTGCCATGTTAAAATTGTGAGTTTTTAATTTATTTTGCTTATATGGAAATGAGTGTATGAATACAATATTATGGCATCTCAGTGTTTATGTTTTTAAAGGGAGCATTCATTCATGAGACAAGTTCTTTCTTAGAAGATACATGACTCCCATTTTTCTGTGGATTTTTTGGCAGCATATGTGTCATTTGTGATGAGAATGTAAGTTATTCATTTTTAATTTGGGTTTAACGGTAGATATGAATGACAATATGGCATTTAAATTTTAATTCACACACAACTCAATGCAACAATCAATGGGCGTGTTACACCTCAAAATAGGGGCTGAAAAACTTGTGTCGCATGATCCTCCATAACTATTTAACTCATGGTCACCAAACTCTACAAGAATGTTGTTCGAAGAACCACAGAGTTGTGGCCCTTGAATTAGTCAAAATAGGGGCTGAACAACTTGTGTCGCACCCTCCTCCATTACTGTTTAACCCATGGTCGCCAAACTATACAGGAATGTTGACCAGCAAGTGAAGATGCGCACCTAAGTTGAACGTGTTTATCAGTGTTTATGTCCATTATCAAAATGCTATGGCATAGTGACCTAAGTAGGGGCATCCGTGTCCTATGGACATATTTCTAGTTTGACATTTAAAATCGTTTAAAATGACGTCCTAACGGTTGAAGAACGTGACGTCAGAGGTTTGATAGGATTTTTAAAAATACCTCCATAACCAATCAGCATTGCGTATTTTAATAAACTATAACACATAAGTTATTATATAATCGTATGTTAATGATTGTATGTAACACTTTGTAATATAATATGCTTCGGGAGAAATAAAATATTTACCTATACATTTTTGGTTAAATAGATTCATGGTCAAGATCATCATGACTAATAATGAAAAACTTGTCCGCATTACAATTCTTCAAGATATGGAGCCATATGCATGGAACTTCACATGGAGACTGTCCATGGTGAGAGGATGACCCCTTCTGTATTTTAGCTCATTAAGATGATAGGACCTGCATTTTTCATATCTGTTCATTACCAAACATAGCCTTATATATTGTTGATATCAATGAAAGCTCAGACTAAGTTGAAAACCCTTTAGATCAAATCATTACCACCAGAGTTATGGTCCTTGATTTAGGTAAATATTCTAGATGCTTTGCTTCGTCAAGACAAGAAGGCCTTCTGTTTCGCTTTTCATTTGATTTTTACCAAACTTAGGTTCATTGTTGTTGTCATTAAAAGCTCAGCCAAGTTCAGAAACCAGCTAGATTAGAAACACCAGAGTTATGGCCCTTGAATTATTTAAAGATACCGGTATATAGCATATTGTTTTGTTAGCGCTCTAACACCTTCATTATCCATCCGTTCTTTACCCAATTCGGCCAGATTACTGATAATAATAAAAGCTTGGTCAAGTTCGAAAACCATCTAGAACAGGAAAATAACACCACAGTTACGCCTCTTGATTTATTGAAAATGCTATATTTTGCTGTGCTAAATCTTTAGATACTTCATTTTTCATCTGATCTTTGCTAAACTCGTTCAGAGTTTATATCAATGACAGCTTGAACAAGTTCAATAACCAGCTTAATATGAGTCGAGGCAGCAGAGTTGTGAACCACGAGTGAATGAAAGGACTTTCGTTTGCTTTGTTAAAGCTGTAGGTCATTCATTTACCAAACATTGTTAAAATATCAGTAAACGAGCGAACTAAACTAGGGTTAGGTCAAGTTTTTGCATGATGGAAATCATCTGTTAAAGGGGTTCACACACTATTTTCAGAAACAATTTATTTAAAAGGGCTCCGAAAAACTAGAAAGAAGCTGAAAGAATTATCAAAATGCCATGAAAAATAAAGGAGATTATTGACCTATTGAAAGTTTGCAAAGAAAATAAATGGAGGCGGCCATATCTTGGAACGATGATGTCATCGGACCTTTTTACTATATATGGCATTTATGCCTTTACAGTTATAGGACTGACCCGAGAATCTGTTTATTGAGAATCTCTATAATTCATCCATGTAATTAACTGACCACAGAGCAATAAAATACCCATTTTCGCACAGCAGGGCATCAATTATCTCACAGCAGATAGGCACATTTAAACAATTAGAAATAAGTTGGTGTAACAAAATGCTATCTGCAAATAGAGATAAGGCCGTGATATGTACTTCTAACATTTAATTCCGCATGGACAACGTTTTTAGCTCGTTAGCTGGCTTGTTAGCTGGCATGTTAGGTGATATATTGCCATTTTATTGACCTCATGCTGGGTATGCCAACACCAAGCTGAGGATCATGTAACTTAAGCTGAGTCAAAACTACTACATTTTTCAGGTCAGTCATATAACTGTTTATTTTTCATGACATTTTGATAATTCTTTAAGCTTTTTTCAAGTTTTTCAGATTCCTTTAAACGAAATCTTGTTGGAAAATAGTGCATCAACTCCCTTAAAATGTTGGGTCTGAAAACTGGTATCTTTGCTGTAAAAAGTCCAGCTTTAAAAATAGTAGTTTTCAACAATAGCAAATCCAGTATTTGGACAATCTACTATATTTCTCGAGTTATTTTTTTTTTGTAACATCTGAAATTGACCCTATTTCTAAACTTCACCCCATCCCCACCTCCAGCTTAAAGCAAGATACAAATGGTCAAAAATCAAACAAACAAAAAAGACATTGAGATGTGTAGGGTAATAAAACCACAAATAGACTAATAAAATGAGAAATTATAAAACAGTAAATTAATGCACTAGAATATACACTAACCATATTTTGAAACAGCAATTTCTTTATTCTATATATACTTGCCCCCCACCTTCCCACAAGAACGAAGAAATTATTACCACCACCCCTCCCCTCCCACCCCTATTCACTATTAGTCACATGCTTGGGGTCTCGTTGCATTACAAATACCAACAATATTTAATAGTTTTCTAATAATCACTTGCTTGGGGTCTGGTAGTCATTTTAAATACCAAAAATATTTAATAGTTCACTAATAATCACTTGCTTGGGGTCTGGTAGTCATTACAAATACCAACAATATTTAATAGTTCACTAATAATCACTTGCTTGGGGTCTGGTAGTCATTACAAATACCAACAATATTTAATAGTTCACTAATAATCACTTGCTTGGGGTCTGGTAGTCATTACAAATACCAACAATATTTAATAGTTCACTAATAATCACTTGCTTGGGGTCTTGTTGCATTACAAATACCAACAATATTTAATAGTTCACTAATAATCACTTGCTTGGGGTCTTGTTGCATTAAAAATACCAACAATATTTAATAGTTCACTAATAATCACTTGCTTGGGGTCTTGCTGCATTACAAATACCAACAATATTTAATAGTTCACTAATAATCACTTGCTTGGGGTCTTGTTGTCATTATAAATACAAACTGTGTTTAATAGTTCTCACTAATAATCGCTTGTTTGGGGTCTGGTTGTCATTATAAATACAAATTATATTCAACAGTGCACTAATAATCACATGCTTGGGGTCTGGTTGTCATTATAAATACAAACTATATTCAATAGTTCACCAATAATCACTTGCTTGGGGTCTGGTAGTCATTATAAATGCAAACTATATTCAATAGTTCACTAATAATCGCTAGCTTGGGGTCTTGTTGTCATTATAAATACCAACTATATTTAATAGTTCACTAGTAATCACTTGCTTGGGGACTTCTTGTCATTATAAATACCAACTATATTCAATAGTTCACTATTAATCGCTTGCCTGGGGTCTTGCCATTATAAATACCAACTATATTCAATAGTTCACTAATAATCGCTAGCTTGGGGTCTTGTTGTCATTATAAATACCAACTATAATAAATAGTTCACTAATAATCATTTGCTTGGGGACTTCTTGTCATTAAAAATACCAACTATATTCAATAGTTCACTATTAATCGCTTGCCTGGGGTCTTGTTGTCATTATAAATACCAACTATATTCAATAGTTCACTATTAATTGCTTGCCTGGGGTCTTGTTGTCATTATAAATACCAACTGTAATCAATAGTTCACAGTTAATCTTTTGCTTGGGGTCTTGTTGCATTATAAAAACTAACTATATTTAATTGTTCACTAATAATCCCTTGCTTGGGGTCTTATTGTATTATAAATACCAACTATATTCAATAGTTCACTAGTAATTACTTGGTTGGGGTCTTGTTGTCATTATAAATACCAATTATATTCAATAGTTCACTATTAATCGCTTGCTTGGCATCTTGTTGTCATTATAAATACCAATTTTATTCAATTATAGTTCACTAATAATCACTTGTTCCGGTCTTGTTGCATTGTATATAATATTTTGGTATTATGCCAAGTCATATACTTTGACGATGTTACTGAACTTCATGGTAATGAGCAGTTTCTGGGTTTTCTGGTCACAACATACTGAGGTTGGATTCTCGATGCCGTCAGACCTCTTCAGCAGAACTCTCTGATTGCTGCCATCAGGTTTCAATTGCATGACATTGTCGAGACACTCGCCACAGACAACGAGTTGATCTTTGTTGTCCACATATATTCCTACTGGATGAAGGTGTTGTTGTAATCTGGGTGTGGAGATCACCTGACCTTGTCTGTCCAGGGTGATGATGCCTGTACTCCAGTCAGCTGTGTAGATGTGGGATCCATCAAGACTGACTGCAATGTGTTGTGGCCAGTTGAAAATCTGCCGGCCAGTAGGATCATTCTGGAATGTCCTCAGGAGTTGGCCTTCTTTATCATATACGCGCATGTGGCCCTGATCTTTATGCCGACCACCCTCACAGCTAACAAACAGTTCACTGTTACTATAGGCCACACCTTGACATTTCACACCCACACTGAAGGATTTGGTTGGTGTCATTTTTCCACTAACAGATAAAAATTGTATTTTCTTCTGGTCTTGTATTGTGACGGCCACTTCCTGTGGACCAGTACAACATATTCCATATGGTTTCCCAGGCAGGTCTATGTAGTCTTTTACTCCGTAGGATTTATCAAGTCTCTTTAGCTTGTTATTACCAGAATCAGAGATCAGTGTGGTACCATCTTCTAATTGACAGGAACCAACCACGTCGCATCCTGATGTATCTGTTTTTACCTTTACATTGACCTCCTTATGATAGAGATAGCCTAGCGTTTCATTATCTTCAAGTATTTTTTCAATTTCATTTTTTATATGAATCTGTATGATCTCACGTCCAATCGCATTTTCAGCATTCTTTGATATTTTTTTTCGATCTTTGATAAATTTCTTGCCTTTTTTGACATTGATGAAAAGTTGGGTCTCATTATTTCCGCAGTTTCCTTCCAAAAGTTTAATTTTTGTTTGTAGAAACATAATCATGTTGTCTACTAGTTTTATGTCCTCTTTGATTTTATTTTCAAAAATTGTATGCCTATGTTGAACTTGATCAGTCGTTTGTTTCTCTAGCTTATCTAGCGTTTTGTCCATCTTCTTCCTGAAGTCCTTGATCATTGTCATTGATCTGTTTTTCTCCTTTTCAATCCTGTGGCAATCTTCTTCTCTAGCTTTTTTTATTTGGTGTAAATCGACCAATACTGCTTGCATTTGTTCTTTAACATCTTTGACTTCAGGGTCATGTTTCATTCCTTGAGCAGCATTGGATATGTAGAGCATGCCCTTGCAGGAACTGTAATAGACAAGATAGGAGACTGTCATCTTGGTGAATAAATACTGAAAAGGGGGAAGCAAAAAACACAAACAAGAGAGACAAGTAGCAGACACGGTTTTATTAGCTCAACCAAAGGCTAGCAGAGTTTATGGTATGGTGAATTGTCCGTTGTACGTCGGCTAACTTTTACCTTGTAAACTCGATAGGGCCTTCATTTTTCATTTGAGTATTTCCAAACTTGGCCAGATTGTTGATATCAATGAAAGCTCGGACAAGTTTCAAAACCAGCCAGATCAGATCAGTGAAATGATTATTGGCGGAAATATGGGACTGAAGTTTTTTGTTTCTAAAGCTTCAGTGTTTTTTTTACCTTTTTCAAAGGAACTTCTACCTTTTCAATTGGGAAAATTTAGCGGCATTTTTACAAAATTGTGAAACTTTCTGAATTCAATAATCAGTATTGTCTACATAAAAAACAAAGAAAAGTAACTTGGTCGGGTTCGTCATCACCCATCGGAATTTGATTCTCGCTAAGCTTTTTTGAAAATATATAATTTAATATTCTCTGAAAAATCGAATAGTTGAGCGGTGCTGTTCTCCAACAGCTCTTGTTTTGTATTTACCATCAGCTTATTGGCCTCTACCAAGTTTGTTCAAATGGTGACCCTGGGGTCGAATTTGGCCCAGCCCCAGGGGTCACAATTTTACATAGACATATATATATATATATATGGAAAAACTTTAAAAATCTTCTTCTCTGAAACTACAAGTGTCAAAGGTTTAATATTTTGTATTTAGTCTCAGCTTATGGTCCTCTACCAAGTTTGTTGGAATGGTGACCCTGGGGTCAAATTTGGCCCCAACCCTGGGATCACATGTTTTACAGAGTGTTCCATAGGGAAACACTTTAAAAAAATCTTCTTCTCTGAAACTAAAAGAGCCAGAGGTTTAATATTTTGTATTTACCGTTAGCATATGGTCCTCTACCAAGTTTGTTAAATGGTGACCCTGGAGTGAAATTTGGCCCTGTCCCTGGGGTCACATGTTTTACATAGACTTATATAGGGACAAACTTAAAGTTCTCTGGCCATGTTTTGTTTCATGAAGATGTTTATGTTTATTTAAATCTAAATCAGTACACAAAAATAGATATTTACAATTCACACATTGCAATATCTGTGAAAAGCAAGAATAAGATTTATTTGAAGACGCAGAAAACTTTGAAAAGGTAAATTAATCCACAGGTAAATGTATTTATCAATTATCTGGCAATACTTGTAGTTGTGAGGCTATACAATTCAGATTTACCTCATTTCCCCGTGCAGTGACGCAGTGGTAAAAGTAGTATCTACGTCATGAAAATAATACTTATTTTTGCATACAACTTAGTTTTCAATGTATGTTTCTCTCCGAGACTATCAAGAAATGTTCATATGATGTAAGAGAAATTTGTTAATTGATAATACTGGTACTACAAAAAGGGTGGCCATTCATGTTTAAAAAATCTTCTTCTGTGAAATTACAAGAGGCAAGAGTTAAATATGTTGTATTTACACTCAGCTTATGGTTACTACTAAGTTTGTTCAAATGGCGACACTGGGTCAAATTTGGCCCCGCCCCTGGGTCACATGTCAAACATGGATTGAGCGTTTATATTAACGAAAGTTCGATTTGTTTTGAAGCCAGCCAAACTTGAGCCAAATACATTCCTCCCCTATATCTTGGTAATTGAAGACACTTTATAACTCGCCCATACCCCCACACCCCCACTTTGATAACAAAAGAAATGCATAAGATAATTTAATGAAAATTTGTGTGAGCATATCTTCGGGGAGCATATAGTTGCCACTTTGTCCGTGGGTCCGTGTGTCCGTCACACTTTCTTGTCCGGAGTAAAACTACTGATGGGATTGCAATGAAACTTCACACAATGATAGAGGGCAATGAGAGGAATTGCAGGGTCCAAGAACGTAACTGTCTTTCGTTCAAATTAGAGTTATTGCCCTTTGTAATTTTATACTTAATTTTTTTGTCCGGAGCATATCTTCAAAACTACTGATTGGACTGCACTGAAACTTCACACAATGATAGAGGGCAGTGAGAGGAATGCAGAGTGCAAGATTCGTAACTCTGTCATTATTCAAATTAGAGTTTTAGCCCTTTGTAATTTTATACTTAGAATTTTGTCTGGAGCATATCTTCAAAACTACTAAAACTTCACATAATGATAGAGGGCAATGCGAGAAAATACAGAGAGCAGAACCATAACTCTGTCATTATTCAAATTAGAGTTATGCCCTCTGTAATTTTATACTTAGAATTCTTTTCCGGAGTATATCTTAAAAACCACTGATGGGACTCTTCACACTATGATGGAGGGTAATGAGTGGAATTGCAGAGTGCAAAACTGTAACTCTGGCATCATTCAAATTAGAGTTATTTTCCTTAGTTATTTCCCTTTATAATTTTATACTTAGACTTTTTGTCTGGAGCATATCTTCAAAACTACTGATGGGACTGCAATGAAACTTCACACAATGATAGAGGGCAATAAGAGGACGTGCAGAGTGCAAGAACCGTAACTCTGTCATCATTCAAATTAGAGTTATTTCCCTTTGTAATTTTATACTTAGATTTTTTATCTGGAGTATAACTACTAATGGAACTGCAAATTGAAAAGTGCTGGGTGATACAAGGTCATATGTATAAGTTGAGATACAATTCGGGGAACATTCATCGGTTCTACCGATTTTCTTGTGTTTTATTTATATGAGCAAAAATTGTGGTTGCTATAGCAATAGAAATTGTAATTAAAACACAGAATAAACTGTTACTAAAAATAGAAAAATGGTTTCCAATCAATAACTTCAGTTAGGAATTAGATATTAGAATGAAACTTAGTTCGCTAATTTGAAAAGAAAGCTTGGTATTTCATTTGGGGTCACTGGGATAAAGGTCCAGGTCATAAAAATGGTTTCCTCACAATAACTTCACTAAAGAATGAGATTATAAGAATCCATCATGAGTATCCATGTTAGATAGAGAAATCTCACCCGAGGGTCAGAATTGTAACCAGGGACGAGGTCACATGTCATGTAAGATAGAGTTATCTCACATGAGGAAAATGCCTATCTCACATGAGCAGAAATGGGAGAAATTGTAATGAAACTTTATGGGTAAGTAGCTTATTTGAAAAAGAAGCTTGGGATTGCATTTGGGCTCACTGGGGTCAAAGTAAAGTTCACTGTTACTAAAAAATAGAACAACTGTTTCTGCTCTTTAACTTTACTTAGGAATGAGATATTGGCCTGAATATGTGTGTGTAGGTGGCTTATATGAAAAGCAAGTTTGTGATTTATGGTCATGGTCAAGGTCACTGTTACTAAAAAAATGCCCAGTAGGGGACTTGTATTGATCTGCAATTATACTTGAGCATCTTCTTTTTTTAATTGTTTTTAGCTCTACTGGCCAAAGGCCAGGAGGGCTTATGCGATCACTTTTCGTCCATCGTTGTCTGTCCGTCTGTTAGCAATTTAATAAAATCGATATCTCCTCTGAAACCTCTTGAAGGATTTTGATGAAACTTAATCACAATGATATTTGGGATAGTCCCTGTCAGATTTGTGTTTTTCGTGGCCGCCAGTCATCCAAGATGGCCGCCATGGCTAAAACTAGGTCAAATTTAAGTAAATTTCAAACGACATCTCCGACGAAACCACTTATTCCATTCTTGTGAAATATCATATACATGTTCCTTGGTTTGGCCTCTATCAAGTTTGTGTTTTTTCGTTTTCGTCTAATAATCAAAATGGCTACCACGGCGACTCAAAGTTTACATAGAGTTATATAGGAAAAGGTTAAAAATGACATCTTCTCTGAAACCTCTTGAAGGATTTTGATGAAACTTAATCACCATGATATTTGGGATAGTCCCTCTCAGATTTGTGTTTTTCAAGGCCGCCAGTCATTTCGCGGCCGCCAGTCATCCCAAGATGGCCGTCATGGCTAAAACTAGGCCAAATTTAAGGAAATTTCAAACGACATCTCCTCCGAAACCACTTATTCCATTCTACTGAAATATCATATACATGTTCCTTGGGTTGGCCTCTATCAAGTTTGTGTTTTTCGTTATCGTCGAATAATCAAAATGGCCGCCACGGCGACTCAAAGTTTACATAGAGTTATATAGGAAAAGGTTAAAAATGACATCTTCTCTGAAACCGCTTGAAGGATTTTGATGAAACTTATTCACAATGATATTTGGGATAGTTGATATCAGATTTGTGTTTTTCGTGGCTGCCAGTCATCCAAGATGGCCGCCATGGCTAAAACTAGGTCAAATTTAAGGAAATTTCAAACGACATCTCCGAAACCATTTATTCCATTCTACTGATATATCATTTACTTGTTCCTTGGGTTAGCCTCTATCAATTTAGTGTTTTTCGTTATCGTCGAATAATCAAAAAGGCCGCCACTGCGACTCAAAGTTTACATAGAGTTATATAGGAAAAGGTTAAAAATGACATCTTCTCTGAAACCGCTTGAAGGATTTTAATGAAACTTAATCACAATGATATTTGGGATAGTCCCTGTCAGATTTGTGTTTTTGTGGCCGCCAGTCATCCAAGATGGCCGCCATGGCTAAAACTAGGTCAAATTTAAGTAAATTTCAAACGACATCTCCGACGAAACCACTTATTCCATTCTTGTGAAATATCATATACATGTTCCTTGGGTTAGGCTCTATCAAGTTTATGTTTTTTGTTATCGTCAAATAATCAAAATGGCCGCCATGGCGACCTAAACTTTACATAAGAGTTATAAAGGAAAAGGTTAAAAATTACATCTTCTCTGAAACCACCTGAAAGATTTTGATGAAACTTAAGCACAATGATATTTGGGATAGTCCCTCTCAGATTTTTGTTTTTCGCGTCCACCAGTCATCCAAGATGGCCGCCATAGCTAAAACTAGGTCGAATTTAAATAAATTTCAGACGACATTTCCAAGGAAACCACTTCTTGTGAAATATCATTTACATGTTCCTTGGGTTAGCCTCTATCAAGTTTATGTTTTTTGTTATCGTCAAATAATCAAAATGGCCGCCACGGCGACCTAAACTTTACATAAGAGTTATATAGGAAAAGGTTAAAAATTACATCTTCTCTGAAACCGCCTGAAAGATTTTGATGAAACTTAAGCACAATGATATTTGGGATAGTCCCTCTCAGATTTGTGTTTTTTGCGTCCACCAGTCATCCAAGATGGCCGCCATAGCTAAAACTAGGTCGAATTTAAATAAATTTCAGACGACATTTCCTCGGAAACCACTTCTTGTGAAATATCATTTACATGTTCCTTGGGGTAGCCTCTATCAAGTTTATGTTTTTTGTTATCGTCAAATAATCAAAATGGCCGCCACGGCGACCTAAACTTTACATAAGAGTTATATAGGAAAAGGTTAAAAATTACATCTTCTCTGAAACCGCCTGAAAGATTTTGATGAAACTTAAGCACAATGATATTTGGGATAGTCCCTCTCAGATTTGTGTTTTTTGCGTCGGCCAGTCATCCAAGATGGCCGCCATAGCTAAAACTAGGTCAAATTTAAATAAATTTCAAGCGACATTTCCTCGGAAACCACTTATTCCATTCTTGTGAAATATCATATACATGTTCCTTGGGTTAGCCTCTATCAAGTTTGTGTTTTACATTAACGTCAAATTATCAAATTTATTCAAAATGGCCGCCACGATAACCCAAAGTTTACATAGAGTTATATATAGGAAACATGTTTCTTGGGTTGACCTCTATTATCATGATTATGTTTTGAATCACATCATGCAAGTAGAGCGTCTACAGGCCCTCTTGGGCCTCTTGTTTATTTTTCAACATAACATTCTTTTTGTTTTATTTCCTTTTTAGCTCGACTATTCGAAGAATAAGAGAGCTTATGTAATCACTCCGGCGTCGGCGTTCCACATCAAGGTTTGCGTGTAAGCTGTGTTAACAAGTCTAAATCTGTTACATTTCTTATCCTAGCACAACCAAATTAGGCCATGGGCTTCCTTATAGCATTATCTTAAGGGCTGCTTGAGTAATTTCGGTTCCTGTAACCCCTGGGCTCCGATGGAACCCAAATTCTGATAGCCTTTAAAATGTCATTGATTGCCTTTAACTCTTACATTTCTTGTCCTAGCTGAACTAAATTTGGGAATTGGTATGTTATGTTGTAAAGGGATGGGTAAGTAATTTTGTCTTCTGCAAATTCTGGGCTCCCATGGAACCCAAACTTTACCCATATTGGGCCATGGGCTCCCTCCTCCAACACCCGCCCCCACTCCACCTTTTTTTTCTTCTTTTTTTTTGACATATTTCTGTGTTGTTTTAAAAACAGTCAATGCTTACACATATGTTGCCAACACTCCCACCCCACTCGAAACTGGAATTTTTTACATACTTCTGTGTTGTTTTGGTCAGTTCTGCCATAGCTTCTTACACATATATGTTGCCCCCCCCACCCCACCCCTACCTCTCCCCCACCCCTATCCCCACTCAAAACTCTTTTTTTAGTTTTGGTCAATTCTTACATAGCTTCTTACACATATATGTTCCCCCCCCCCTTTTTAGTTTTGGTCAATTCTTACATAGCTTCTTACACATATATGTTCCCCCCCCCCCCCCCCCCCATCACCGCCTCCTCTCTCTCTCTCTCTCTCCCCCCTCTCTCTCCCAGCTTCTTACACATATATATTGCCCTCACCAACCACCCCCACACCATCACCGCCTCCTCTCTCTCTCTCTCCCCACCTTCCCCCTCCCCAACTCGAAACTGGAGTATTTTATTAGCTCTACTGATGAGAGATCAGCAGAGCTTATGCCGTGGTGCGGCGTCCGTCGTTCGTCCGTCTGTCTGTCCGTAAACTTTTTTTTGTAGCGAATACTCCTCTGAAACTACTGAATGGATTTTCATGAAACTTAACAGAAATGTTGCCCATGAAGTCTAGTTGATCCTAGCAAAAATTCATGTTGATGTGAAATCCAAGATGGTTGTCAGATCTAAAAATAGGTTTTTAAAAAACAAGTTTGTAGCGACTACTTCCTGAAAACTATAAGTGATATTGATATGAAACTTTTTCTAAAATGATCAGCTTGACATGATGTTGGTCCTTGTCGAAAATCCGTTTGATTCGACGTTAAACATGGCTGCCAGCGGCCATCTTTGTTTAACAAGTTTGTAGCGACTACTTCTTGAAAACTATAAGTGACATTGATATGGGACATTTTCTAAAATGATCAGCATGACACATCCTTGTCAAAAATTGATTCAACGTTAAACATGGCTGCCAGCGGCCATCTTTGTTTACATAAGAGTTATATAGTAAAAACCTGTAGCGACTACTCCTTTGAAACTACTTGGCGGATTTTTATGAAACTTTACAGGAATGTTGCTCTTAATGTCTAATTGATCCTAGCAAAATTTCAGATTGGCCAGAAATTCAAGATGGCCGCCACAGCTAACAATAGATTTTTAAAAAAGAAGTTTGTAGCGACTACGTCTTGAAAACTATAAGTGATATTGATATGGGACTTTTTGTAAAATGATCAGCATGACATGATGGTTATCAGAGTCAAACATTATAATTTTGATTTGACATTAAACATGGCTGCCAGTGGCCATCTTTGTTTACATAGAGTTATATGATGAAAACTTTTAGCGACTACTCCTCTGAAACTACTTGACGGATTTTCATGAAACTTCACAGGAATGTTGCTCTTGATGTCTAATTGATCCAAGCAAAATTTCAGTTCGGCCGGAAATTCAAGATGGCTGCCATGGCTAAAAATGGATTTTCAAAATACAAGTTTGTAGCGACTACTTCTTGAAAACTATAAGTGATATTGATATGGGACTTTTTCTAAAATGATCAGCATGACATGATGTTAGTCATTGTCAAAAATCGTTTTGATTCGATGTTAAATTTCCTAGCAAAATTTCAGGTCGGCCGTAAATTCAAGAAGGCCGCCTAGTCTAAAAATAATTTTTCAAAAAACAAGTCTGTAGCGACTACTTCCTGAAATCAAAATCAATCAGTAGAGCTTCAAGGTCATTGACCTCTTGTTTTTTATCAATTTCTGTGTTTGGGTCAATTATTACACATATATAGCTATGTTGCCCCACCCCACCCTATCGAAACTCTATTTTTTTACATATTTCTGTGTTGTTTTGGTCAATTCTTACACATATAGCTATGTTGCCCACCCCCCTCCACTCCCCCCCACACCCACACCCACTCGAAACTCATTTTTTTGTATTTTTTTACACATATATAGTTATGTTGAATGAATGTTGGATGCACAACTGCCTGCCCCCCTCCCCACCCCCACACCCCCCACCCCACCCCCACACCCCAGATTGGTTTATGGGATCAGTGGGAGGGGAATTGTTTTCATTTTATCTTCCATTATTTGGATATTAATATTTTAATTTGAATGGAATCATTTACATATAAAACAATTTCGATTAAATTCAGATACACAGATGAAATATCAATAAAAAAAATGAAATGAGGCCACAATAAAAATTGCCAAATATCAGCTCCCTCCCCGAGTTGCCTTTCGACCACAAATTTCTTTAAAATGACAGCAATTTTGGATTAAACAGATAAACATAATACAATTTCACGTCATTTTATATCAGCCCGAGTTTCTATACAAGCCCCATCCCCCAACCCCACCCCACATTGTTTTAGCCTTGTTTTCTGATGGTATATACTAGCTATATAATTTATTATTCTCTGAAAAATCGCTTAGTCAAGCTGCGCTGTTCTCCGACAGCTCTTGCTGGTTAAACGGTTGCACATGCACTAAAGTAGACTTCATGTCATGCAGCTGGAGTATAGGAGCTTTAATAGGAAAGATTTGATATACAGGTAACATTCTTACCTATGATCAGGAACCACACAAGCTCGACAGCAGACCTCATCATGGTCCTTACAGAATAACTCCACCAATCCTTGATGCTGGTCACATTTCTCTGTAGGAAGGTTTTGTATCAAGGCCTGCAGTGTTGCCACTGGGTTACTCCCCTTGTCAAGTAGAGAATGAGTTCTCGTTGCGGCAAATCTATTGTGTTGTTTTAAGCACGAATCACACAAGTGTTCCTGGCACTCAATACAGAACTTCACAGCCGCCACGTGCTTGTCATCCTGTGTGCATGGTGTGCACGGGCAGTCATGGAATTCCTGAGAACCTTCACATATAGATCGAGATAAGCCAGTTCCTGCCGCCATGTTGATATTAAGAGAACTGAACAATGGTGTTACTTGTTAACAAGCATCTCATGACATAATGGTAACTAAATTATCTGTAGTATGCGTATCAGGGTTTGACAAATGTGATAATCTAATCATCACCAATGACATAATCTAATCATCAACAACCTTAAATTAGTACTACATGTATTTCAAATATTTGCAGCAGTTTGCACAGACAGGTGATGAAGGTAAACATAAGCTTGAATGTAATCTAATCAAATTAATAAAATTAAACAAAGAGTTGACATATAAATAACCTGTACTGGAGATCTACATATAATGATAGCAATACAGTCATAAAGTTTTAACAAATTATGTGAATTTCTTATTATCTTTATTTTTATTACGAACAAATTTGAACTGTACAAAAGTGACTAGAAAATTAAACCAGGATCACTCATATAAATATATTACAAGAAACCCACACTGATATATATGTTGATTCTTTAGTTGCTATCAAACAATGACAAATAAGCAAAAGTATATAAAGACTAGATTTGTCCAGGGCATTGTTTTGTGTTGCCTGCATGTTATGGCAAGATTCTTGGGGATATCCACTTTATCCACCATCTGTCGTCGCAATATTTTCACTTTCCTTGTAGCTGTTTCATTTCTTCCTATTTCTTCATCAAACTTTGCATACATGTTATGTATTTGCTATTATACAGACACAATGTACTCGTACATGCTTCTCTGTGATTGGCTGCTACATAATGTTACTACGCCCATCTTGTCCATTATATGAAATAGCCTACCACTGATAATGTTTCCCTGCAGTATCGAATTAGCCATCAAATTTGAAGTGTGTTTGTTCGTTACTCAGAACCCAAACACAACAAATTGGCTACAAGGATGTTTGAACATGTTATAATTCGAACATGCTATAACATTTTAATTGTGCAGTTCAGAAATTTTATCAAGTTTACGGTTTAAATTTTGTAAAATGTTGACTGCAAAAGGGCCAGGTTAATTGAACGTTTTGATCCATTTGACAGCAGTGTTACTTCTTAGTCAACGAAATTGTTGAGGAAAATAGGCTGGCTGCATTATTGACACTGGGAGAAAGGATGTATGGTCTATTATGCAATTTGACAGCGCCTGAAAAAAAATCATTAAAAAATGTAGGATGAACTCTGTACAGTGTTAGTTCTCATCCGTTGCAAAGACCATTGATCATTGCAGAGAGACTTCGATTTCATAACAGAAACAAATCTATGGGAGAAAAAAAAGAGCTTTTGTCACCACTTGATTGTTGACATTTGTCATCACTTGATCATTGTCATCTGCATCCCCTGTAGTCCATTCAGCCTGTGAACCCACATCAAACTAATTGCAGCAGAAACGATTTTCTGTTTTTCTGATAGATACATATATTGCAAAAAATCACAAAAAAGTCTAGAAAAATCTAGATAGGGGAAATAAGTTTTTTGATGGCTCAAAAAGGTGCATTTTTCATAAAATCACTGCAGGTTTATGTGTATGTATACGTGCAACATTTTGTTACGAATAATACATTTCAATGAGGTATTACAATATAAAAACATAGCTAAATAATAAAAATTGAAAAGTTTGAATGAACGATGCATATAAATGCCTATTTTAGCACTGTTCCTTAAAATTCGCATATTGAATTACCCCACCCACTTAATTACAATGGATCTGTATTTCAATGTGAAACTGTGTTATAGGCAGTTTCATAAAACATTTTTGTGTAAACATTCATAATAAGATCGACGATGAAGCACTGGGGGTGGGGGAGTGGGGGTGGAAATTGACTAATGTATAATAATCGTAGGCATTGTCGGCAACTATAAATACCCAAGTCTTTGGCATTACAATGTTATTTCTTTACGTATTTGCAACAGAAACACTTTATGTGCACAGAAACTATTATTGTGAAAAGCATTAGGTAATCGCTGTATGACTGACGAAGCTTTAAAAACACAAATATGTATATATGTACATATCTGACTGTGCTTGATAAAACAACAATACCTTGATTAAGGATCCTTCTTATTACTTGACTTATATAAACTTTATGCATTCTTTGTTAGCAAAACATGACTTCTGTGATCAAAACATGATCTCTGTGATCCAAGCTTCTTTGATAATAACTTTGGAGAGAGATAAGGAAAGTATAAAGTTTTATTACCATGAGTTTTTCAATACCGAGTGATGATACTCATGACAATACGTCCAAATAAACAAACACATGCTAGCGCACTCGTTTGTTTGTGCGAACTTCCAATCAGACTAGAAATCCAGTATTGAAAAACTCATGGTAATTAAGTTATACAATACATTTTCTAAACTGTTAGTGTGTTGTTTTTTATTTGCAATACAAAATTACAGTATTTTTGCACCCAAACTATTGTCAGTACAAAATTATAGTCATAATACGACATATTTTAGATTATAACTATGATCACTTACATGTTTCCTGTCCCTTGTAACAAACTTGACTTGCATAGACGTTTGGCAATTCGTTGCTAGAAAAATGTAACCAATATGGCCTCTGCTCCTTGGAATATACTTTTGGGTCAGATTATGGCATGTTAAAGTCCCTTCAAGTGGCAAATTTTACAACATACACCTTTTCTAAACCTGTATATAACTAAAACATTTTGAGAATCCTAACTTACACATTTTAAGAATCCAAACTCTATAGACACAATATAAACGGCTTTAACTAGCCAGGACAAACTCCAAAACTGCAGCGTCAAATTAAGAGTTATCAACTCATAATTATTTTTACGCATATCACGAGTATTTTAGGAACCCGTGAATACATTTAATCGGTACATATACATAATTATATGACCTGAACACGCGGATAGTTTTAATAAACGGTTTTGTAGTGTAATTTTGCCATTATTTGGCGGGGTACTTCTTTAACATTTTAATTGTATGTTGTTAATGCAGTCACTACTCTGTTTATTTATATGCATAGAGCCTTACAGTAACTTACAGCCAGACTATGCTAATACAAACGCAAAATCTAATAGTAAACATAGTTTGTGGAAGACATAACTTAGGAGCCTACGCAATCAACTCAATAGAATATAATAATACTTTGATTGATTGATTGAATTGGATTTTATAGTCGCACCAACAGCTAAGGTCATATGGCGACTTTCCAGCTTCCATTGGTGGAGGAAGACTCCAGCTGCCCCTTTCGGGCAATTTTCGTGCACGGGCGGGCACTTGGGTAGAACCACCGACGTTCCGCAAGCCATCTGGATAGCTTCCTCACATAAAGATTCCTAGTCCCCTGAGGGATCGAACCTAAAGCGGTGAGGGGCAAGTGATTTCAAGTCAGAGACGTTAACCACTCGGCCATGGACGCCCCTAATAATACTTTGAAACATATGCCAAATTTATCATCACGAACATTTGAGAACTAGTGCACTTTTGCATAACGAATCAATTTTGCCCTAGAATGACCTTTCTTACCATGGAGCAGGGCCAACGGGTCATTTTGCAGTATAGGTAGTGCATACATGACAAACATGTATCAACACACATTAAAAAATTAGCATACTAAAAATTTAAAATTATTTCAAAATCAGAAACGAAATCGGATAAACACGAAATTTGGCGGTAATATTTTCTGGCTTAAATATGTTTTCTACACAAATTATGGACTAAATTAATAATAGTTTACTATGAGAACATAAGTGAAGAGGTTTCAAATGTCAACATCCTCTTCTTGTGCTTTTGTAACATGACTCATTCTTGAAAATATCACTTTTAATAATAAGTGGTGACCAGGACAGGTTGTGGTAGTCTTGATATATCTCTTGCATCGATCAGAACGGTAAATTGTGTATGTCTATGCCTATAACATCGATCAGAACGGTAAATTGTGTATGTCTATGCCTATAACATCGATCAGAACGGTAAATTGTGTATATCTATGCCTATAACATCGATCAGAAAGGTAAATTGTGTATGTCTATGCCTATAACATCGATCAGAACGGTAAATTGTGTATATCTATGCCTATAACATCGATCAGAACGGTAAATTGTGTATGTCTATGCCTATAACATCGATCAGAACGGTAAATTGTGTATATCTATGCCTATAACATCGATCAGAAAGGTAAATTGTGTATATCTATGCCTATAACATCGATCAGAACGGTAAATTGTGTATATCTATGCCTATAACATCGATCAGAAAGGTAAATTGTGTATATCTATGCCTATAACATCGATCAGAAAGGTAAATTGTGTATATCTATGCCTATAACATCGATCAGAACGGTAAATTGTGTATATCTATGCCTATAACATTAATACAAACTACTTGTAATTAGGCAGTATTAGTACTTCACCTCACCTTGCAGTTTGGCATAACACAGTTATAAATGCTAATAACCACAGTGGTGGCGTAATGGTGGATCATCCGCCTCGCATGCGGGATGCCGTGGGTTCAATACCCAGCCTGGTCATACCAATGACTAGAAAAATTATACTAGTAGCTCCATTGCTTGACGCTCAGCATATCAGCATATAAAGGGTAGTGCTAGGACTGGTCGGCCTGGTGTCAGTATAATGTGACTGGGTGGGGTACCATATCATGTGTCTATACTGATCAACCTTAAAAAGGGCTAATGCTCAAGCAAATCAAGTTGCAAATAATATATAAATCGGTAAGGGGTATTCAAGCTTTTTGTGATGTTGTACTAGATTTGGCATTATCATTCAATAGTGAAAGCTATGAGTTACTGATATACTAGTAACTAACATTGCGAATTGTGGCATAGAAGTAGTATATAACTTACAAGTATGCTGCAACATCAGTTACTATAGTATAAATGCTAAACTATAAAAGGATATATACCCATGGTGTTATGATAGTATTGTGTAGGAACAGTTATATAAATTTGAAGAATTGTCTGAAAACCTTTGAGCTCTATTATGACTATTATTATGGTATTTTTAATAATTGTGCGCAGTGACGATTACGAATGAGGTTAACAATAACGCTAACAATGGATTAATAAATCATTGCCGACAGCTACAATATAGTGGTCAATATATTATCCGCCCACCACTCACACACACCACCCCACCCCAACAACCGGCGCTTCACCATAAATCTTAAGTATTTACCTTTCACTCTTCCAAAAATAATTATCAAGGAATGATGCTAACAATGGGATATTAACAGCTGCCGACAATGCCGACGGCTACCATATAGAGGCCAATATATTAACCAAACACTTTGTCATCAATCTTAATTTGAGTATTTGTCTTAAACTGTAACAAGAACTGCATATAACATAGCATTACCTTTGATATGCAATTTCTCTATTGTGATTTCAGTGGGTGGGGTAATTCAATATGCACTTTTCAACAAACAGCGTTAAAATATACCTGTATTTTGTAATTGTTCAAAGATGTAATTGTTATGATTAATTAAGGTTTTAATAGTGTAATACATCATTAAAATGTCTTATTCCAAATAAAATGCAGCAGCTACAAATAACTCTAAATCTGGTGTTGTTTTATGAAAAGCGTAAATATAGGAGCTATAAAAACCTTATTTCCCCTATCTAGATTTTTCTAGACTTTTTTGTGATTTTTCGCAATATATGTCACTATCAGAAAATCAGTAAATCATTTCTGTTGCAATTAGTTTGATGTTGATTGGTAAAATTTCACCGACTGAGTGGACTACTGGTGAAGTTTTGTATTGTATGCACACGTGTTTCTAGGAAAACCACTTCCTATAGTGGATTGAAACTTCACACATATATTCAATATCATTACACAACATCATTGAGCCAGTTCTACAACTCACTTTAATTTTTACAAAGGTATGCCTCCTTTTGTACTTACAATATGTAAGTTATATATGTAAGATTGCATCTCGGAAACTACATCACATATTGGATTGAAGCTGCAAACATGTATAACTCATGCTTTTATTTAGAAAAATGATGGTCCCTTTATACTTAAGCTTAGAAATGTTGGTTAAAGTTTTGTTATGTCAGAGCTTGTCTATTTAGTATTTTTATGGGGTATGTAGTAATCACACCGCCCGTCTGTTCGTTTGACAGTCATACTTTGAAAGTACTGAAGGGAATTTCATGGAACTTCCTTGTGGATTTGAGCCTTCGCATACCAAGAACTTCACACACATGTTAATCACAATGAGAAAGTGGGTCACTTGCAAGAGTCAGGTCCTTATGTCAAAGGTCAAGGTCACACTTGGAGGTATAATGAACTTCTGGGGTATTTGTCACTTATTGGTGATATTTCTTGTTTAATTTTAAATTGTTCATTGTATATGAAGTCAATGAAAAGTCACTCATGTTTTTACTGTGAGGTGAAGAACTCACAGAAACGAGTGCCATAATTGGAACTATCACTGAAGGTGATGATTACATCTGCTTAAATTCTAAGTCAAACAAAGGGAGATAATTCTGTAATAAATTAGGCAATCAACAATGGGTGATGTAGAGGGACATAAGGTCATCAGTTGTTATGTGTATATTAAGTTTGGGAACAACCCATTCAAAACGGTTTGAGGAATGCAAGCAATAAAAATGTGTTACACGACGGGACAAAAATGTGTTACACGATGAGACGGGACGTGACCCAACACGACTGGACGTTATGGACAGCGTGATTCCTATATCTATAACTGTAAAAGCTGGGGTATAATTATGTTTTGTTACTAAGCAGAATTATGGCCTTCGACTAAATAGACAAGAAGTCCAACAGCTCAACTCTTCTGTGTCTGCGGTGTCATATACTTTGCATCTGTTTTTAGTTGTGGTTGTTATTTGATCTTGAATGTGTGTTATTGGTTGACTGTGTTCTGTGAATGCTACATTTCCTTTCGACTTTTATACCTTTATATTCTCTACAGAGGCTGAGCCAGAGAAGTTCACAGTGGGGCTCCTGGAGGGACCATTCCGGGTGTGTGTACCTTTCAATATTCCACTAGATCTACATGATGGATTTGGCAACCCCGCCAAGCCCTCTGGTCTCACCTTGGTACCAGTATTGGAAGTCAGGTATGGATGTTGAGTACTGCTAGATTTAAATCTTGATTCGGGGAAATAATGGCTTGTTGTGTTGTGAACTTTTTTTCCGGAACGGGTAACAAAATAGTGATTCTAATGCAACTATTATGTACACGTTGCTCCAGTGGCTAACGTCTCAAATTTGCGTAAAATGCCCGATTTACTGTCTGAAAAGTACATGACTTTGGTCCGAAACAAAGGTCACTTACACTTCCACATCAGATTGATCAAATTTACAAGCTTGATATGCTGTCTTCTGTAATCTGTTGTTCAAAGCCTTCATCTACATGTGTTGTTTTAATGTGAGCATATTCAGTAAGGTGATGGTACAGCACATGCAGTGTATAGCAAAGTAGAGTATTGCATTTCTCGAAGTGCCCGTTAATGTTTGTTTTTATACCCCCACTTTCACAAAGTGAAGTGGGGACTATATAGGAATCACATTATAACGTCCCGTTGCGTAACATTTTTGTACCGTCGCATCCTGTAACACATTTTTAATACTTGCATATCTCAAACACTTTTGAATGGGTTGTTCCCAAACTTCATATACACATAACAACTGATGACCTTATGTCTCTGTACATCACCCATTATTGATTGCCTAATTTATTACGGAGTTATGGCCCTTTGTTTGACTTAGAATTTTCCACTCTAATATTGTATAATGAACTGTTAACACATTTCTTCTCAAACATTTTTCAAATTGATTGTTCCCAAACTTTATGTACACATAACAACTGATGGCCTTATGTCCCTCTATATCACCCATCATTGATTGCCTAATTTATTACAGAATTATGGCCCTTTCTTTGACTTAGAATTTTCTACTCCAATATTGTATAATGACCTGTTAACATATTTTTTTCTGAAACATTTTTGAATTGATTGTTCCCAAACTTCATGTACACATAATATCTAATTACCTTATGTCCTCATCACACATTGTTGATGCCTAATTTATTACAAATCATGGCCCTTTATTTGACTTAGAATTGTTCACTCTATAATGAACTTCATGTGCCTTTCACTTTAAAACTGATCATGGATTGTTATTACACTTGACATACAGTTCACACGTGATGATATGATGTGTCTCTGCATCTGTTTTTCAATTCTGTGTTATTTATGTTTTACAGAATTATGGACTTTTGTTTAACTTAGACTTCTGTTTTACTTAGAATTGTTTTCACATTAAAAAAAAGCAAAACATATTTTAGACATTTATTATTCTTGATTTTGCCCATCCTCATTTGCTATAGCAAAAAAGCGGGGGTATTCATCACCTGCAGTGATAGTTCTAGTTCTAGTTATATTTAATATACGATACTAATGAACTTTTTTCATGCTGCAAATCAAGGTCACAAAGGTAATATGAATAAACTGGCACAAACTAGCTGCAGTATATAGCTGGCACAAACTAGCTGCAGTATATAGCTTGTATTTTGATATGTGCATTATAATGGGGGTATTTAAGCTGAACGCTTGCATTGTGTGTTCTTCATATTCAGTTTTAAAACCTAAAATTGTTATATTAGCATGCAAAAGTGGCTTTTGACTGCAGTAAAGTTGTCTTGTTTGATGTTTTTAGTTTAAAATTGTGTGTATCAGTGTATTAGGCAGAAATTCAAGAACTGGGTGTTCAAATATGCAAACAGGTGTGCAAAATAATTTGCTAACACTATGTTATGCACCAATTCGCGCCAACAGGGTGTCTATGGGCTAAAATATTTTCACAGAGGTGCATTTTAGATCATCTTTCTTCTATAAATGTAAACAAAACATAACAATATTGAGAAAGTAAGAGTTTGGAGGTGTTGTTTAGAAAAAAACAAAACAAAGGAAAACTTTTTTTTACCCCACCCACTCCTCCAAATGTAGGCCGCGATTTTTCTAAAACGGCCGTGCAAAAGACGGCTGCAAGGTTGGCTGGCTAATACATTGGTGTGTATTATTATATCTGCACCTTAAGCATGCAGTCACGTGAAGCTCCTGTGTAAGATTGTATATTCTCCCAGTTTTAGCACCCTCCTCCCTACTCCCATTCTTCCTTTTATTGTCCAATTTTCATTTATGATTATCATCTACCTCATCAATATTTGTGTAATTGGCAGTTATAATATGCATACCTAATTCATTCAAATTGGTACTTTCTGTCTTTCAAATCCTGTGTCAAAATATCATTATTAAATTCCCTGTGCTTCATTTGTTTATAATGTCTCCCTCCACAAAATGGATGGGGAGACATATTGTTGTGTGCTGTCTGCCATTGTCTGTTTGTCACAAACTTTATCTGGACTAGTTTTCCTGAATCCCTAGCCATATTTCAAGGAAACTTTGCAGGAATGATCAGTACCATGCCTAGTTGCGCATATCGTGACCGTGTTCCGGTTGAATAGTTTTTGGCACCTTATACCGAAACTTTGTCCAGACTTGTCCTCCTGAAGCGCTTGCCGGATTTCAACGAACTTTGGCAAGGTCGATTAGTACCAAACCTAGCTGCGCATATCACCACTTAATACATAAACTTTGACTTCTGAACTTCTCAAGCCTAGTTGCGCATATTTTTGCTATGTTCAGGTTAAATGATTTTTGGCGCATTTATGTCCCCCTTATGCAC
Organism: Cyrtodaria siliqua; assembly: GCA_037043455.1. Classification (NCBI taxonomy): domain Eukaryota; kingdom Metazoa; phylum Mollusca; class Bivalvia; order Adapedonta; family Hiatellidae; genus Cyrtodaria; species Cyrtodaria siliqua. The sequence continues at coordinate 211,881 of JAWPHD010000402.1, read as the reverse complement.
AAACTTTGTCCGGACTAGTTCTCTTAAACCCTTGGCCTGATTTCAACGAAACTTTATAGGGATGTTCAGTATCAAGCCTAGTTACGCATATCATTGCCATGTTCCGGTTGAATGATATTTGGCCGAGTTAGAGCCACCTTAAACAGAAACTTTGGTCGGGACTAGTTCTCTTGAATCCCTGGCTGGATTTCAGTGAAACTTTGCAGGGATGATCAGTACCAAGCCTAGTTGTGCATATTGTTGTCGTGTTCCATATGAATGATTTTTGGCGGAGCCTTTTAAAGGTTTTAATACACAAACTTAGTTCGGATTTGAACAATACTTAGCAGGGATGGTTAATACCAAGCCTAGTTGCGCACATCATTGTCGTGTTCCAGTCAAATTATTTGTGGTTAATTTATTGCCCTTTACCCAGTGGGTGGAGACATTTGTTATTACTAAAAACGATCTCTAGTTGCTTATTTCTTTTAATGAAAATGAAACTGAAGTTAATACAATTGATAGGCAGGAGGTAATTTTCTCGCGTCCTGTAACCATGGTAACCTTTATGTGCTGCAGGTGCAGCATACAATTTATTTTAATTGAACTCAGTTAACCTTGGCAGGAACATAGATCCATCTTTGACACTAAGCAGAAAGTAGGTGATACGCTTACAGTGTTCAGTAGCAATATAAACTAAGCCACGGACATTTGTCCAGACTCTGTGTTATTTCATGGTCATCCTCTCCATGAACTGAAGTACTAACTTACATAAAAGCGTATGAAAGTGGTATACAATTGTTGCAAGTCAACTGAAATTACTATTTGGGTTCTAGTTTGCAATTGTCTTGAAAAGTCTGAAATCCAAATCTTCTGTACAATGTCCATTTGGGATTTAGTTGCTTACAGCTTCTTGTGTTTTTTCGAATTTGTTAATACTAATACGGTAATACCTACACTTTGGATTATCATTTTAAATGCAGACTAATTGCTTTTAATATTGGCATTGTTGGATAGGCATATTGTCATGGATGCTATCTGTTTTAATTAAAAAACAGAAAAAAGACACAAAAGCGCTTGTGAAATTAGTATCAGTGTTCTTGGTATGTCTGTCTCTAGATAACTATTTGTGTAGCTTTGCTGTTGTGTCAGTTTGTAACGTAAGTAAATTGAACTTATTTGAATCACTCTCGATGTCTTCCTGGGTAGAACCAATACTAAGCAATGCAGATAAAGTGTCTTGCTCAGGGACACAACGCATATATATGGCAATGACGGGAATAGAATCCACGATTTTGGATCATGGGTCCAACGCTCTACCACTAGACCAGAGCGCTCCAGAAGCGTTGTGTCAGTTAAGAAGTATGAGAGTGATCAATTTGTGTAAAAATACTTAGCTGCAGAATAGTTGCATATTTTTGAAATGAAAATAGTTGAAACAGTTATGGTGCCACTATTTGAATGGAAACTTTTCGAGTTTAAAATAAGTAACTGCAATCAAAAACCTAAAAGGCCCAATAAATTTATATTCAGTAAGCTAATGAAAACCATTATTGAATTATCTCTAACCATGCCCCCTTTTAAGCACAGATAAATAGGTATCCATATAAACTATTTTGTCATACACAAACAGGGTGTATATATAAAAATACCCCAATAAACATTAAACGTCTAGCTAAATTGTGACAGCAGTGCTCAGTGTGACATAATGATTATCTGTTACAGTGGTTTGGAGATGACGTACTCGATGACTCAAGTAAAGGGCCATACCCTCATCCTTAGAGATGTTGTTGCCAAGGGCCAGGTGCCAGCCACAGCAGGAAAGGTAGGAATAACACAGTCCCGTGTGGTTCCGGGGGCCCCGTTTGGTTACAGGGCAAAAAATAGATGCAGATCCTGTTGGAGGGGAAGGCAGAGGGGTAGAACCTCCCCCCCCCCCCCCCCCCCCCAATTCATGTTCATTTTATCATTTTTTGTTCATGCTCATTAAAGGTCTTCATCATGACACCTGCATTGTTTCAGGTGCCATCTCACTCATATCACTAGAGCAGTGGCAGAAAATCTATAACGTGGCTCCAGCGTAAATGGAGTGTCTACAATAGAATTTGCAGGAACCCTGAACTGGTGAGAAGGGTCTAGGCCCATTCTCCATATTCAATGTACTTGGAGGATGAGCCTGGCATGTTCATTCCTGTTGGGCGCCATATAAACTTTCATGTGTTGTTGCATCTCAAAACCCCAATTCAATGCAATTCATTATTCCAGGATGTGAATGTGAAACTATTGTCACTTTACTAAAGGAAAAAAGAAACGCAACTCGGGAATTTTAATACACCACTGTTAATCGAATTGTACATTTCTTTTCGGAAATAATACATAACATACCAATTTAATCCCTTCAAAGTTTTATTATTGATACAGTACGCATTTGGCTCAAGCAGGAACCACAGTGGCCCAGTGGATTGCTAGTTCAACTGAATCAGGTGATCACGAGTTCATGTCTGACTAGCACCACTGGGTTACTTGGGTGTTTACGGGTTAGAGTCTGACTGGCACCACTGGGTTACCTGGGTGTTTATGGGTTAGAGTCTGACTAGCACCACTGGGTTACCTGGGTGTTTACGGGTTAGAGTCTGACTGGCACCACTGGGTTACCTGGGTGTTTACGGGTTAGAGTCTGACTGGGTTACCTGGGTGTTTACGGGTTAGAGTCTGACTGGCACCACTGGGTTACTTGGGTGTTTACAGGTTAGAGTCTGACTGGCACCACTGGGTTACTTGGGTGTTTACGGGTTAGAGTCTGACTAGCACCACTGGGTTACCTGGGTGTTTATGGGTTAGACTCTGACCAGCACCACTGGGTTACTTGGGTGTTTACGGGTTAGTGTCTGACTAGCACCACTGGGTTACTTGGGTGTTTATGGGTTAGAGTCTGACTAGCACCACTGGGTTACTTGGGTGTTTATGGGTTAGAGTCTGACTAGCACCACTGGGTTACTTGGGTGTTTACAGGTTAGAGTCTGACTAGCTCCACTGGGTTACTTGGGTGTTTACGGGTTAGAGTCTGACTAGCACCACTGGGTTACTTGGGTGTTTACGGGTTAGAGTCTGACTAGCACCACTGGGTTACCTGGGTGTTTACGGGTTAGAGTCTGACTAGCACCACTGGGTTACTTGGGTGTTTATGGGTTAGAGTCTGACTAGCACCACTGGGTTACTTGGGTGTTTACGGGTTAGAGTCTGACTAGCACCACTGGGTTACTTGGGTGTTTATGGGTTAGAGTCTGACTAGCACCACTGGGTTACTTGGGTGTTTACGGGTTAGAGTCTGACTAGCACCACTGGGTTACTTGGGTGTTTACGGGTTAGAGTCTGACTAGCTCCACTGGGTTACTTGGGTGTTTACGGGTTAGAGTCTGACTAGCACCACTGGGTTACTTGAGTGTTTACGTGTTAGTCTGACTAGCACCACTGGGTTACTTGAGTGTTTACGTGTTAGTCTGACTAGCACCACTGGGTTACTTGGGTGTTTATGGGTTAGAGTCTGACTAGCACCACTGGGTTACCTGGGTGTTTACGGGTTAGAGTCTGACTAGCACCACTGGGTTACTTGGGTGTTTACGGGTTAGAGTCTGTCTAGCACCACTGGGTTACTTGGGTGTTTATGGGTTAGAGTCTGTCTAGCACCACTGGGTTACTTGGGTGTTTACAGGTTAGAGTCTGACTAGCACCACTGAGTTACTTGAGTGTTTACGTGTTAGTCTGACTAGCACCACTGGGTTACTTGGGTGTTTATGGGTTAGAGTCTGACTAGCACCACTGGGTTACCTGGGTGTTTACGGGTTAGAGTCTGACTAGCACCACTGGGTTACTTGGGTGTTTACGGGTTAGAGTCTGTCTAGCACCACTGGGTTACTTGGGTGTTTATGGGTTAGAGTCTGTCTAGCACCACTGGGTTACTTGGGTGTTTACAGGTTAGAGTCTGTCTAGCTCCACTGGGTTACCTGGGTGTTTACGGGTTAGAGTCTGACTAGCACCACTGAGTTACTTGGGTGTTTATGGGTTAGAGTCTGTCTAGCACCACTGGGTTACTTGGGTGTTTACAGGTTAGAGTCTGACTAGCACCACTGGGTTACTTGGGTGTTTACAGGTTAGAGTCTGACTAGCTCCACTGGGTTACCTGGGTGTTTACGGGTTAGAGTCTGACTAGCACCACTGGGTTACTTGGGTGTTTACGGGTTAGAGTCTGACTAGCACCACTGGGTTACTTGGGTGTTTACGGGTTAGAGTCTGACTAGCACCACTGGGTTACTTGGGTGTTTACGGGTTAGAGTCTGACTAGCACCACTGGGTAACTTGGGTGTTTACGGGTTAGAGTCTGACTAGCACCACTGGGTAACTTGGGTGTTTACGGGTTAAAGTCTGACTAGCACCACTGGGTTACTTGAGTGTTTACGTGTTAGTCTGACTAGCAATACTGGGTTACTTGGGTGTTTATGGGTTAGAGTCTGACTAGCACCACTGGGTTACTTGGGTGTTTACGGGTTAGAGTCTGACTGGCACCACTGGGTTACTCGGGTGTTTCCCTAGGCTCGTCCATTGAATGGCGATGTAAATCAGGCCGTCTATCCTCGGAGCATGTTAAAAAAACATGGAATGACAGTACAGTAGGGTTCTTGGATTCCTATATGTCTGGGTGATCTTTACATGTATGCACAAACTGTAAAAGCTATGTCTTTCACAACTAGCTGAAACTAATGTTTGAATTGAATTGAATGTTTAACGGCTCATCAACACAGTATAGGTTATTTAGAGCCACCCCAGAGAGAGGGGAAGGATACATAGGAATCCGGGAACCGTGCCCTACTCTTATTATCGAATAGATTCCTATGATTTTTTAACAAGCTCGGAGGTAAGACCGATACACGGTTTACATCCCCATTCGACGGCCGAGGCTAAGGGAAAGTGTCTTGCCCAAGACAAGTAATGTTTGAAGTAATGTCATACATATACTGATGGTCTATGGAATGGCGTTTTAAAGTCTACCAGAAAAGTTATACTGACATCAGATTCACTTCAGTCAATATCTTTTTCTGGTCTGACTGCCCAGTCAAAAATATTGCATATAATGGCGTTCAACAGCACGCACCATTTGTTAAAGTAGCTATGTCACCAACAACAGGAACATTTTACAACAGATGTACACCTCTCTAAACCTACTGATGATGAGAACTTGCATATTTTGAGATTCAAACTCCAAAATCCAAACTCTATAGAATGATGGAGTATAAGCCAAGCCAAACCCCAAAACTGGAGCGTTGAATTAAGAGTTAGTTACCAACTGATAATTCATTTTTCCGCATACTCATTCATGGGTATTTTAAAACCCCGTCAATAAACATATACTTTTAATCTGCACAAATACATTATTATGTGACCTGAACACATGGATAGAGTTTTGATAAACGGTTTTGTAGTGTAATTTTGTCGTTATTAAGTGGGTTAGTTTCTTTAAATATCAGATATATCCAAATAAACATGTTGTATATGATCATTGACTGATTGTTTTATCAATGTTTCAGAATTTCAACTTGACGATCAGGACCCCAGAACTCCAGAATTATACACAAGTCATAAAATTCAGGCTTTTACCAGGTAGGTTTATCTATATTATCAGTACATCAAACATTTAAAAGGTCGTGTTTGCAAAACTATAGACAAATAGTTGCTACTTACTAATTATAAGCTCGACTATTCGAAGAATAAGAGAGCTTATGTAATCACCCCGGTGTCGGCGTCAGCGTCCCGTATCAAGGTTTGCGTGTAAGCTGTGTTTACAAGTCTATATCTCTTGCATTTCTTATCCTAGCACAACCCAATTTGTTCATGGACTTCCTTATAGCATTATCTTAAGGGCTGCATAAGCAATTTTGGTTCCTGTAACCCATGGGCTCCCATGGAACCGAAATTATGATAGCCCATAAAATGTGTCCAATTTCACATCAAATTTTGCGTGTAAGCTGTGTTTGGCCATTAGCTTCCTTATAGCATTATCATAATGGCTGCTTAAGTAATTTTGGTTCCTGTAACCCGTGGGCTCCCATGGAACCCAAATTCTGATAACCCTTAAAATATGTCTGTTTCACATCAAATTTTGCTCTCCGCCCGCCCCGAACTCCCCTCCACGCTTTTTTTTTTTTTACATATTTCTTTGTTGTTTTAGTCAATTCTTACTCATATATGTTGCCGCCGCTGAAACTCTGAAACTACTTGACGTATGTTCATGAAACTTCACAGGAATGTTGCTCTTGATGTCTAGTTGATCCTGGAATAATTTTAGGCTCGCCAGAAATTCAAGATGGCCGCCACAGCTAAAAATTACATAGAGTTATCTAGTAAGAACTTGTAGCGACTACTCCTCTGTAACTACTAGACAGATTTTCATGAAACTTCACAGGAATGTTGCTCTTGATGTCTAATTAAGCCTAGCAAAATTTCAGGTCGGACGGAAATTCAAGCTGGCTGCCATGGCTAAAAATAGATTTTCAAAATACAAGTTTGTGGCGACTACTTCTTGAAAACTATAAGTGATATTGATATGGGACTTTTTCTAAAATGATCAGTATGACATGATGTTTATCCTTGTCAAAAATTTATTTTGATTTGACGTTAAACATGGCTGCCAGTGGTTATATAATGAAAACTTGATTTTCATGAAACTTCACAGGAATGCTGACCTAGCTGTCATGAAACTTTACAGGAATGTTGCTCTTGATGTCTAATTGATCCTAGCAAAATTTCAGATCTGCCAGAAATTCAAGATGGCCGTCACAGCTAAAAATAGATTTTTAGCTCTACTGGCCAAGGGCCAGCAGAGCTTATGGGATGGTGTGTTGTCCGTCTTCCGTCGTCCGTCGTCCGTCCGTCCGTCCGTTAACTTTTCTTTAAACGACTTCTCCTCAGAAACCGCTTGGCTAATTTTGACCAAACTTCACATGGATGATCCTTAGATGAATGCTTTTTAGATTTGTTAAAATTAGGTCAGCGCTACATCCAACATGGCTGCCATTACCATATATGGTTGAAACCTTCTTCTTCTCCAGAACCGCTGGACAGATTTCAACAGTTTTTCTTTTAAAATGATCGCCAACGCCTAGACTGTCAAGTTTGTTCAAATAAAGTCCCCGGGGTCAAAAATGGCCGTGCCCCGGGGGTCCAAAGTTTGTATATTGAGGTTTTGCATGTTTTTCATATAGACATGTAGGAAAAAACTTTAAAAAATCTTCTTCTCTGAAACCACAAGGCACAGAGCGCTCATGTATTACATGTAGCATCAGCTTATGGTCCTCTACTAAGTTTGTTCAAATTTGTCCCCGCCCCAGGGGTCACAGTTTTACATAGACTTATATAGGATTTTTTTTTCGGAAACTGCAACAGCCAGAGGTTTGATATTTTGCATTTACTATAAGCTTATGGTCCTTTACCAAGTTTGTTCAAATGGTGACCCTAGGGTCACATTTGGCCCCGCCCCAAGGGTCACATGTTTTATATAGACATGTATAGGGAAAAAACTTAAAAAATCTTCTTCTCTGAAACTGCAAGAGCCAGAGGTTTAATATTTTGCATTTGCTATAAGCTTGTGGTCCTCTACCAAGTTTGTTCAAATGCTGACCCCTGATGCTGACCCAGGGGTCACATTTGGCCCCACCCCGGGGGTCACAGTTTTACATAGGCTTGTATAGGGAAAATCTGAAAAAGTTCTTCTCTGGAACCACATGGCACAGAGCTCTCATGTATTACTTGTAGCATCAGCTTATGGTCCTCTACTAAGTTTGTTCAAATGGTGACCCTGGGGTCAAATTTGTCCCCGCCCCGAGGGTCACAGTTTTACATAGACTTATATAGGATCTTTTTTTTAAAAATCTTCTTCTCGGAAACTACAGGAGCCAGAGGTTTGATATTTTACATTTATTATAAGCTTATGGTCCTTTACCAAGTTTGTTCAAATGGTTGGCCCCGCCCCAAGGGTCACATGTTTTACATAGACATGTATAGGGAAAAACTTAAAAAATCTTCTTCTCTGAAACTGCAAGAGGTTTAATATTTTGCTGTTGCTATAAGCTTATGGTCCTTTACCAATTTTGTTCAAATGCTGACCCTGGGGTCACATCTGGCCCCGCCCCGGGGGTCACAGTTTAACATCAATGCTTGTTTAAGGGTCACATGTTTTACATAGACTTGTATGGGGAATTTTCTTTTTGTTAATTTTTTTTTTATTTTTTTTTATGTTTTTTTTTTTTTTTTTTTAATATTTTTTTTTTTTTTTTTTTTTTTAAATTTTTTTTTTTTTTTTGTTTAACTTTTTTGATTTTTTTTTTTTTTTTTTAAATATTTTTTTTTTTTTTTTTTTTAAATTTTATTTTTAGCTCTATGTTCGACCAGTCAGACCAGTAACAGAGGAGTTCTTGATTTAGTTAAACATGCTATATTTTGCCTCGTTAATATGGTAGGGCCTTCATTTTTCATCTGATCTTTACCAAACTTTACCAGATTCTTTAGTTATGGCCCTTGATTTAGTTAAAAAGCTGTTTTTTGTCCGAAACTTTCAAAAAAATGTAAATGGCAGTGTGTGTGTATAAGCGTTTATTTATCCTCGCTGTATTGCACTAAGCATTTTAGCGAGCAGACCTCGGTTTTAAAGTCTCATCCGAAGGACTGGTAAGGTAGGAAATACTTTTGAAATATTTCGATAATTAACCCAAATTCGGTCCTAGCTGGGATTGAACGCGCGATCCCTGGGTTACTAAGCCGCAATGCTAACCATTACACCACGGCGCTACCTCTGTAAATGGCAGTCACTCAATTCATTGGTGTTATAAGAGCCATGTTAGCCAGTAGAGCGTCCACAGGCCCTCTTGAGCCTCTTGTTAAAAAATAAGTTTGTAGCGACTACTTCTTGAAAACTATAAGTGATATTGATATGGGACTTTTTCTAAAATGATCAGCATGACATGATGTTGATCCTTGTCGAAAATTATTTTGATTCGAGGTTAAATATGGCTGCCAGTGGCCATCTTTGGTTACATAGAGTTACATAGTAAAAACTTGTAGCGACTACTCCTCTGAAACTACTTGACGGATGTTCATGAAACTTCACAGGAATGTTGCTCTTGATGTCTAGTTGATCCTAGAAAAATTTCAGGTCGGCCAGAAATTCAAGATGGCCGCCACAGCTAAAAATAGATTTAAAATAAATAAGTTGGTAGCGACTACTTCTTCAAAACTATAAGAGATATTGATATGGGACTTTTTCTAAAATGATCAGTATGACATGATGTTGGTCCTTGTCGAAAATCGTTTTGATTTGACGTTAAACATGGCTGCCAGCGGCCATCTTTGTTTACATAAAGTTATATAATGAAAACTTGTAGCGACTACTTCTCTGAAACTACTTGACGGATTTTCATGAAACTTCACAGGAATGTTGCTCATAATGTCTAATTGATCCTAGCAAAATTTCAGGTCGGCCGGAAATTCAAGGTGGCCGCCACGGTTAAAAATAGATTTTCAAAAAACAAGTCTCTTGCGACTACTTCCTGAAATCAAAATCAATCAGTAGAGCTTCAAGGTCATTGACCTCTTTTTTTAAAGGACCTCAGGGAAGATTGGGCATGCTTAACTGAGCAGTCGAGTTAAATAAGAACATTATTGCATATATTTTGTGTATTTAATATATCAAGAGTTCCATTAATTTTTTATATACTATGTAAAATAAGTTTAGCAACACTTAGGGGATTTTGAAATATTTACCATTTTTCAAAGCATAATAGGGGGGGCGTCCGTGGCCGAGTGGTTAACGTCTCTGACTTGAAATCACTTGCCCCTCACCACTGTAGGTTCGATCCCCCAGGGGCCTTGGAATCTTTATGTGAGGAAGCTATCCAGCTGGCTTGCGGAACGTCGGTGGTTCTAACCAGGTGCCCGCCCGTGCACGAAAATTGCCCGGAGGGGCACCTGGGGTCTTCCTCCCAATGGAAGCTGGAAAGTCGCCATATGACCTTAGCTGTTGGTGCGACTATAAAATCCAATTCAATCAATCAATCAATCAAAGCATAATAACACAAGCACAACATAGAACATTTAATTCAATACCAATTACCAATAAAATGTGTGTTAAATATCAAAAAGGGATTGAATTAAATGTTCTATGTTGTGCTTGTGTTATTATGCTTTGAAAAATTGAAAGTATTTTAAAATTGCCTGTGTGTTGCTAAACTTATTTTACATAGTATCTTAAACGTTCCTTGTTTTCTCATCTCACCAATTCAGGCCCACCAGCCAGCCTATCAGTGAGCCCAGAGAGAGAACAGGTTGTAGAGAATGGCCAGTCCCCAGTCTTTACAATCCAGCTCACAGATGCGTCGGGGAATTCCACGGCTCTGGACAGCAGACAGAGTGTTGTGTGCAAGGTAGGTGTGATGGAATGACAGTTACCTAGCCAGGTATGTTTTGGTGTCATTGTCTCAGTAACTGTGTGAAACTTGTGAACAATAGCATCATGGTATAGGCCAAAAAAAAAAAAGTGTGTTTCGTATTGCATGCTCTAAAACAATAGAGTAGGTCGGTAGGCTTTTTTTTTGGAGCAAATATTGTGAGATTCTACAGGTATTTATCTCATAAACCCCATACAAGTTGATGATACAACTGAAAGTTTCTTTGTGATGTCAGTTTACCTCAATATATTGTGATAAATCAGTGACGTTCAGAACAAGTTTGAACTTCTTTTTATTATTTTTAGCTCTACTGATCAGAGATCAGCAGAGCTTATGCCGTGGTGCGGCGTCAGTCGTCCGTCTGTCCGTCTGTCCGTAAACTTTTATTTGTAGCGACTTCACAGCTGAAACTACTGGATGGATATTCATGAAACTTTACAGAAATGTTGCCCATAAAGTCTAGTTGATCCTAGCAAAAATTCATGTTGATGTGAAATCCAAGATGGCCGCCAAAGCTAAAAATAGAGTTTTAAAATACAAGTTTGTAGCGACTTCTTCTTGAAAACTATAGGTGATATTGATATGGGACTTTTTCTAAAATGATCAGCATGACATGATGTTGATCCTAGTCAAAAATCGTTTTGATTCAACGTTAAACATGGCTGCAGCGGCCATCTTTGTTTACATAGAGTTATATAGTAAAAACTTGTAGCGACTACTTCTCTGAAAATACTTGGCGGATTGTCATGAAACTTTACAGGAATGTTGCTCTTGATGTCTAATTGATCCTAAAAAAATTTCAAGTCGGCCGGAAATTCAAGATGGCCGTCACAGCTAAAAATAGATTTTTAAAAAATAAGTTTGTAGCGACTACTTCTTGAAAACTATAAGTGATATTGATATGGGACTTTTTCTAAAATGATCAGCATAACATGATGTTGATCCTTGTCAAAAATCGTTTTGATTCAACGTTAAACATGGCTGCCAGCGGCCATCTTTGTTTACATAGAGTTATATAGTAAAAACTTGTAGCGACTACTCCTCTGAAACTACTTGGCGGATTGTCATGAAACTTTACAGGAATGTTGCTCTTGATGTCTCATTGATCCTATCAAAATTTCAGGTCGGCCGGAAATTCAAGATGGCCGTCACAGCTAAAAATAGATTTTTAAAAAATAAGTTTGTAGCGACGACTTCTTGAAAACTATAAGTGATATTGATATGGGACTTTTTCTAAAATGATCAGCATGACATGATGTAGATCCTTGTGGAAAATTATTTTGATTCGACGTTAAACATGGCTGCCAGTGGCCATCTTTGGTTACATAGAGTTATATAGTAAAAACTTGTAGTGACTACTCCTCTGAAACTACTTGACGGATGTTCATGAAACTTCACAGGAATGTTGCTCTTGATGTCTAGTTGATCCTAGAAAAATTTCAGGTCGGCCGGAAATTCAAGATGGCCGCCACAGCTAAAAATAGATTTAAAATAAATAAGTTTGTAGCGACTACTTCTTCAAAACAATAAGAGATATTGATATGGGACTTTTTCTAAAATGATCAGTATGACATGATGTTGGTCCTTGTCGAAAATCTTTTTGATTTGACCTTAAACATGGCTGCTTTGTTTGCATAGAGTTATATAATGAAAACTTGTAGCGACTACTTCTTTGAAACTACCTGACGGATTTTCATGAAACTTCACAGGAATGTTGCTCTTAATGTCTTATTGCTCTTAGCAAAATTTCAGGTCGGCCGGAAATTCAAGATGGCCGCCACGGTTAAAAATAGATTTTCAAAAAACAAGTCTGTAGCGACTACTTCCTGAAATCAAAATCAATCAGTAGAGCTTCAAGGTCATTGACCTCTTGTTTTATTTAATTATTTTTTTCTTCATAAAAGGTTTTAGGGTCGGCCCCTTAAAAATAGGGTCGATCGGGCCACCGGAAACACAGGTATTTGTTTTTTGGCCTAAGGTAAAAGTCAAGACAAAGCAGGTTGTACATAGTGTTGACAAATACACATTGTCAAGTATTGCAGTATCCCTCCACCTTTTAACCAGTAGGACGACCTAAAGGTACAATAGTCTGGGCTGATATCAGATTTGACTTCGGGTATTGCAGTTTTATAAGTAAAGCAGGGATCTTGGGTTTGATCCTAAGGCTGTCCTGTCTCGGTAATACCTCTGTTTATACACTATTCAGAGGTCATGGGTTTAATACCCGGCCGGGTCACACTTTATAAGACTTTATAAAAATGGTACTAGTAGCTCGCTTGATGTTCAGCATTTATAGGTTAGTTCTGGGACTGGTCAGCCCAGTGTCTGTATAATGTGACTGTGTGGGGTATCATGTCATGTGTCTACGGCGTGGTATTCCAGTATGGCAGCACTATAAAGTTAAGCATAGAGGTGACTGCCACTAATAGAAACCGTAGTGATATCACTGAAATCTCACTTTAAACCCAAAAATACATAGTGTTTCAGGTCAGGTACATTATTGGTAGATGGCCAGTAGTGGGAATCACATCAGAAAAATGTGAGAAATATAGATCACTCTTGAAAATATGTAGTCTGTTTTTAGCTCAACTTTTTTTTGAGAAAAAAAGAAAGAGTGATTATGACCACTTGATCGTCGTCATTTGCGTCTGCATTGTCTGCGACTTCTGGTTAAAGTTTTGTATGTAAACTTGTATCTCGGAAACTGCTTCATAAAGTGGATTTAAAATTCACACATGTATTGGACATCATTAAACAACATCATAGAAGTAGTTTCTATAACTCAAACTTTTATTTTAACAAAATTAAAAATGTATTTTCAGCTGAGTGGAGCATCTGGTCTCCCTAGTTACTCAATGGAATGTTCCAGTCTGGGGAGCGGTACATTAACAGGAGATCCCATTCTGCTGAAGAAAATAAAGTCAGAAACCATTCTTACTGCCAAGATTGATGTTCAGGTAGGCGCTATTATAGTCGGAAACTACAAACAAATTACAGATTGATCCCACTGGGAGCTTGACTTGAAAGTGAGGTCATATATAATGTTTGACATTCCGAAAGTACTTTTATGTCACCTGCGAAGCTTGGCAGACACTTAGGTTTTTCCTTGTCCATCGTCCATCGGTAGTCACACTTTTCATTTCCAGGCAATAAATTCAGTTAGGAATGAGATATTGGATCAAAACTTGCTATGTAGGTAGTTTATATGGAAAGGAAGCTTGGTATTGCATTTGTGGTCATTGGGGTCAAGGTTGCTGTCACTAAAAATAGAAAAATGGTTTCCAGCCAATAACTTAAGTTAGGAATGAGATTTTGCAACATAACTTGCTGTGTAGGTAGCTTATATGGAAAGGAAGCTTGGTATTGCATTTGAGGTCATTGGGGTTAAGGTGAAGGTTGCTGTCACTAAAAATAGAAAAATGGTTTCCAGCCAATAACTTTAGTTAGGAATGAGATTTTGCAACAAAACTTGCTGTGTAGGTAGCTTATATGGAAAGGAAGCTTGGGATTGCATTTGAGGTCACTCGGGTCAAGGTCACTGTTAGTAATGCTGTTAGTCAAAGTAGAAACTTAAAAGTAGCACATTTAATTCAACTGAGTTTTAGTACTATAATTGGTTTAAACACTGTAAACATTTACCCCGAACCCTAACCAACACATGGCAGGCAACACAGGTTCTATAGGACACCCTTTTATGGAACACACTTTTAGTTTTTATCTCAAGCCGATTTTACTGAAATTCTAATTCCTGGCTGTCGTACAGTATAACAAATATTGTCAGTGAACCAATTAATATCATTGCTTTTTTCTTTAACCTTTTGGCACTATTAACAATTATTCAATTACAGGGAACCAAACTTATAAAGACCATAGAAAGGAAGATCAAGGTGGTACCCAGTGGTAGAACCTGTGACATACGCTTGTTTTACCAGGATGTTGGCATGAAGGCCCCAGCAGAGATCACTAATGGACAGGAGCTTTTCAAAAGTGCTGGAGAAACACTAGAAGGGCTGAGTATGTGATAAATAATAAACTCCCGTCTTCCTGTAAAATGCAAGAGCTGCTTAAAATGGGAAAGTTTATTATTATAGAAAAGCAAGCTACAATCAAACCTAACAGATCACTAAAGATAGGAGAAAAATTGGTTATTGACACTGGTAGTCTCTTAATTCCGAATTGTGCATTTAAATTTAAAACTGTACAATTGGGAAGTGACATTGTGGTCTATCTCTTGATAGAGGTGGTCTTTTGAGGAGGTTTGGCTGTATATTGATATCATTCCGTTGTCAAAGTGGTTGGTTGAATGGGGTTTTATGTCATTTTCAGCTCGTTTTAGGCTATATATGATAGTCAATTTTTATACCCCCGCTTTCACAGAGTATAGGAATCACGTTGTCCATAACATCGCGTCCATCCTGTCCCATCATGTAACACATTCTTATCCCGTTGCTTCGCATCCCGTCGCTTAACACGGTTTTATTACTTGCATTCCTCAGTTTTGAATGGGTTGTTTCCAAACTTCATATACAAATAACAACTGATGACCTTATGACTCTCTACATCACCCGTTGTATAATTTATTACAGAATTATGACGCTTTATTGACTTAGAATTTAAACGGGGGTATTCATCACCTTCAGTGATAGTTCTAGTTTTGTGGTGGAGGCAGACCCCACGTTTTCCTGGGTGGAACCAGTACTGTACCTCCCGCCATCTGTAAGAATCAGCACTCTCACAAGTTGAGTTCCCAAAGTGATTCAAACTGATAGTGGTGAGAGGTGAGGGAGTTTCAAATGCAGCGTATTTACCATCCAGGCCATGGAGTACCGTCATCGTGATTGGCAATATAATCATGTTGTTCCAAAAGCAACTTTATTGTGATCAGACGGGCAGTAATGCATCAAAATGATCCAGATACCGATATTCCTTCTCAAGACTAAGAGAACTATTTTTCTTTTTTTCATAAAATGTTTTTTAATGAGTTTGTTACATAGTGAGTTTGTTACATAGTCTTACTATAGGACGTTTGTATTTTTCAGCATTTACCATATATGATGAAGCAGAACGGGAAATAAAGTTAGATGATAAAATTGTCTCTAAAATCAAGGTATATGTTTTTGGTTTATACATATTTTGTTAATTATATGTACAAGTTATGCAATCTGTACATGACAGCAATTAAAAGGACCAGAATAGATAGAGGATATTTGTTATGTTTTGAATGAATATAGGATTTATTTTTGTTCAGAAGTGAGAAAACTTATATTTTCACGAGTGCTTCAGCACAAGTGAAAATATTTGAGTTTTCTCACTTTGAAATGAAAATAAATTCTATATTCCCAAACAAACCAACAAATATTCTATTTATTATATACTCGCAACCTGAAAATTTATGCAGCAAAAATATAATGCGCCAAAACAATGAGGTCAATAATGTCAACGGTTGCATGACATCATTTTGAGTGAAAATATAATTTCACCTCTGAAATATAAACAATGAAAATATCTAGAGAATAATAAATGGGTATTTTCATATCGCACAGGCCTGAGACACCATATCAGCCCGAGAGCTTTAGCTCGAGAGCCTGATATAGGGTGTGATATGAAAATAAACATTTTTTATTCTATTTATCATATACTTCCGCAATGACTTTGTTGATCTGTCAACTTCAGCTAACTTACTACGCTGTTTTCTAAGGAGAAAACAATACTGTTATCAATAGATGTAATCCCATTCTGATGTGTTCGCTGCTGCCGCCTAAGTGTACACAACAATTTGTTTTCTTTCCGAAATTTGATTTGAATGACATTGAATTTAAAAGTGTCTAATTCAGTAAATGAATGGTCACAAGTAATTATTTCAACCACGGATGGTGGTTATATATGATTGAATTTATTATAAATTTATTAAACCCTCTAGATGGTCTAGATTGATTTCTTTATTTTACTTCTATCTATCTATCATCTCTTTTATTTCATCTTCTTGGCATTACTAGTGAAGTCATTTCCGTTGACTTATGGTCAAAAGATGACAGGTCAGCGGACACATGTAGATGTAGATATATAGCCAATTATCTGGCGTAAAAACAGGATGGAATGCAGACGATAAACCATACGTGTGACAAATTGTATACAATCGTATCTAATCGTATCTAATCAGTAATTACTGTATCACTCCGCTGAAAGCGTCTTAAAGAACATTCAGTTATTTTCGTGATATGACATTTTTTACCCTTTATTTCACGCGTGTGATAAAGCTATATTGCTCGGTAACTAAATCCTGATTGATATGACTAGCTAAGTCTATGTTGTATCGTATATTCAAGTCATAAAGGTTTCTCCTAAAGAGTGGTGAACCGATATTTACTTATTAGTTACATTGATTTGATTTTAAGCATTTATGTTAATTAATACTTGTTTTTAGAATTATCAGTTTTAGTAAACATATTGAAACAAGGTTATTGATTTAGAATAAATTTTAGCGTCTACATTTCACAATACAAATTTTATTTTCTGTTTACGGTACTGGTAATTATATTTGTTAAACATCAGTCACGAAAAAGCATTACAACTCCTGTTCAGTACAATCACTATTAACCTTTACAATTATTTTCACACATTGTGTCACTTGGTATAATTGATTGGATAATTGATGTGTAAACTGGACTCCGATGGCAGAAGTCATCCAAATTAACAGACTTAAAAATGGTGAATCCAACTATCAGCGGAAATCGAAAGAAATAAACAAAAATATTCTACAAATAGCAAATAAATAAATTATAAGAAAAAATTATTATTTACATTTTGCTCGAATGCGAATTCATGTACATGCAAATAAATCAGAGACCCAGTGACCACGTGAAAATAATGTGTTCTACAGTATTACATCCATTAAATAAATATGTAACTGAAAACTACTTAGACCAAGTCCAGGTTACCAAGGCTTCAGTTTGGCTAACACCAACTTTTTTCTTATAAATGGAAAATCAAGTGCTTAGTCTAATGATGCAAAAGATCTGTGCTTTGAGCATGTGTGCATTAATGTTGCTGATAGAAATAGCTCAATTAGCTTTTAAACAGAAGTACTTTATTTCATTATGTATGAGTGGTGTATATTACAATAAAAAATAGACCCAGCTTTGAACATAATGAAAATTAAAAGCAATAGAAAGAAACATCCAATCAGCTAAGGACGAGGTATTATATATGAACATAGAACAACTTCTGTAAACATATAAAAAATAACTGTAGAAACAGTGTCTGTGTAGATTGTTTACATTCGTCTCTAACCACAGGTCAACTGGCAGGCCAAGCTTCCCAAAGACTTAGCACTGAAGGGTCAGCTTCCCAGTATCAAAGCAACAACGTCGCTCCAGGAGGGTAAATATTGTCAACTCTTGGTGTCGGACAGCTCCAACATAGAGGTCGGATTTATGCTTAAGTAAGTGATAGGATTTCTTAGTTGTTTCATTTTGCGAGTTTACCTACCATGGTATTAGGGTTGTTCTATGCCCGAGAGACGTATAGGGATATAGGAACGTATTATGTTGTGGCCTTGTCCGTATGTCTGTTCGTTAACTTTTACCTGACAACTGATTGTGGCTAATAATTTCAAAGTATAAGGTTTACAACCATGAAACTGAAAACGCTTTTAGCATGATCCAGTGAATACATCTGATAAAGGCCCATAACTCTCCGTTTATTTTTTTATCATTCGCATTTGAAAAAGGTTTAATGTGGAAATTAACCTAGTTGTCTCGCCCACTAAAGTGGGTAGCGTGACATAGCAGTCACTTTTCCGGCAGCGGCCACATTTTAAATCAACTATATCTCAACAACCGCTGCTCGAATCTTTCTGAAACTTCGTCAGATGCTTTGTTGGGTCAAGGGACATCACCTAATGCCAGAATTACCAAGGTCAAGGTATTTTGCGTTATTTTCCCAAAACATAAACCTTGGTTAGGTAACTTAACCTTGGTTAGGTAAGTTAACCTCAGTCAACTGTATAAAAACATTAAATTGGATCCCTGTATTATAAATAAAACGTTTATCTCCTTTACAGGACTTTGGCAGGTGAGCCTAATCAGATGAGATGTGTATGTGACGGCAGTAATCAGATCAGTATGGGTCATCCCCTGGAGTGCGAGGTACAGGTCAAGGTCAAGGACAAGTTTGGTAACGATGTCACACATGTAAGTGGCACTGTAATATGCGAGTCATTGTCTAGAATAATACAATATTATGTTTGCTCCAGCTTTTTACAAGAAGAAATTAAACACATTTGGTTGACCAATCCGCAGGCAACTTGGTGATAATTGGTCTAAATAGCCCTGGAGGTTTAAACATATAATCCTTAATTGTAATGCAACTATTATGTAACACATTGCTTAATGTCTGAAATTTGCGACCGCAAACCCCCCAACTGAAATGGTGGTAACCTTTAAGTGAGTTGTCTCTTCGTGATATCTTGAGTAGGTTTGACTGTATCTTTAGTTCCATTTTGTTAGGTTTAACAATATTAAAGCTATTCCATTAAAACATACTGGGGACCCCATGAAGGCATTTTTTGAAATTGAACACCTACCCATAGATGCAAAATTGAGTTGAAATTGAACACCTACCCATAGATGCAAAATTGAGTTGAAATTGAACACCTACCCATAGATGCAAAATTGAGTTTGAAAAACATTAAACTGCCTTCCTGGGGTCCCGGGTATGTTTTAATGGAATTGCCCTAATATTTTAGAGTTCTGATTGAAAGTTATTATACATGCCTTTTGCACTATATCTGACCAAAAGACTTACAATACAACAAACATTTTGTGACAATATGTTAAATACAGGTTTCCTCCTTGTAGGCGTCTGACAAGGTGCTAGAAGATCTGAAGATATCTGGAGATGGTTTGATGGTTGAGAGATGCAAGGTCACACTAGACAAGGTATATTGCAACTTGTTATCCCCCGCCTATGCAGGCGTAAGAGGGATATAGTAATGCCCTCCGTCCGTACATCCGTCCCATTTCGTGTCCGCTCAATAACTCGAGAATCAAATTTCACACAATGATAGATGGCCATCAGAGGACGTGCAGAGTGCAAGAACCATAACTCTGGTTTCATTTAAATTAGAGTTATTGCCCTTTGTAATTTCATATTTATGATTTGTGTCTGCTCCATAACTCGAAAACTACTTGTGGGACTGGAATGAAACTTCACACAAAGATAGAGGGCAATGGGAGGAAGTGCAGAGTGCAGTAACAATAACTCTGTCAGATTGAAATTAGAGTTACTGCCTTTGTAATGTTATACTTACATGTTTTGTTCATTTTACTTTTTGCTTTATGTGCAGTGATACAACTTCCTTTAAACAAAACACCCAATCATTGGTTTTACAGCTACATAGGAAAAAACACTGCGTTGGGGGATATGGCTGTCTCTCAGATTGCTTCTTGTTAGTATTGTATAACTTGGTTTTAAACACTGAGAATATATCAAAAGCTTCTCCGGCATCTTAGATAAACTGCTTTTGCTGGTGCAGACGACTCTGTTGTCCCATTTCCAGTCATGTAAGATAGGTTTTTTCCCCGTGGAAGATTATAAGAATCTTTCATGGGTATCCGGTGAAGATAGGGAATTCCAACCCGAGGTATAAGTGTTTTTTATCGGAACCGAGGCTCTGCCGAGGTTCCGATTAAAACACTTATACCAAGGGTTGAAATTCTCTATCTGAACCGAATACCCATGATAGATTCTTTTTCTTGCATATCAGAGACATGTTGTGCGTCGACGCCGCCAGCTACTAACATTTTGCATGTTTTCCTGCATATCGGATGTTGGCTCGCGTGAATTTTATCTCCTTCCTAGGGTGAGATGGAAATATCTAGCCCCGGTAAAGTGGCGGATATCCTTGTCCGGTATGCAAGAAAACTATCTTACATGACATGTGACTCATACATGAAATGTCTTGACGTCACGTTGGGGATGTCGCCTTATTCTATCGTAAAATCAAAATTCAGTTATCAAAGTATGCCTGTACTAAGTACTTAGCATAATGGGAGTAATTTAATCCATCATGAGTTTATCCATGTTGATCCATGTGAGATAGGGAAATCTCACCCTCGGGATCAGAATTGCAACCAGGAACTCAGCAGAGCCTCATCCTTGGTTACAATTCTGACCCTCGGGTGAGATTTCCCTGTCTCACATGGATACTCATGATGGATTCTTATATTCTCTATGAGTGTACCTGCTTTACTCCCTCATATACAATCCTTGAATGGAAACAAGGGTGGTATATGAGAAGCCAGCATGCTACAGTTTGTGCTATCTCTGCAGCATGATGTGTGCAGTCAGGGCTTTTTTCCTTCATAAGCAGGGGCCGATATTCGGCCCCTTCCCCTAGGAAAATAGCCTACATTTTTCCCCTCTTTGGCTGAGAAAATTCCCCTTAAAAAAGGTGGGGGAATGTTGTTTTTTTTTGCTAAACATCATTTTTCCCTCACTTTCTCAATATTGTTATGTTTGAGATACATTTATAAAAGGCAGTTTATCTAAAATGTACCTTTTTTTGCATATTTACATGCCCAAATCTTCAAGTTCCTCCTAATACTCTGTTTCCCCTATATCTGAAAATCACACTTTATTTGCCCATTTATTTTTTAAATTCTGGGCCTCTTCCCCGATTTCTGCAAAAAAAACAACAGGCAGTTTCATAGGATAAGAGTGCAACAAGGGTTATATACAAGGGAGTTGAGTTTCAGGTGGCTATATGTAGGGAGGAGGTATGCTAAAATCTCCATGATATTCTGATTAACGAAATGTTTTCAGCAGGAACGATAAGGCTTGTTTAGAATAACAGAAGAAGAATTCCACTGAAAAGAGTTAAACACTGAAAAAAAACTGACAATGAAGGCTTAATGAAAACAATGACAAAGACTGTGTTAGACAGGCACAGTAAATGTATTCTATTTTAAAGTATGAGGACAATGCTAATAAAGACATGGGGTTTGAAGGCGGGACTCTGGACAGGAAGGAGGTGCTGATCATGGTATAGTAATGAATGTATTCTATTTTAATTAAGGGAATGGTGTTTGAAGGCGGGTCTCTAGGCTGGAAAAGAGGTACTGATCATGGTATAGTAATGAATGTATTATATTTTAGAGTATGAAGACAATGCTAATTAATGACGTTGTGTTTGAAGGCAGGACTCTGGGCAAGAAGGAAGTACTAATCATGGTATAGTAATGAATGTATTATATTTTAGAGTATGAAGACAATGCTAATTAAGGGCGTGGTGTTTGAAGGTGGGACTCTGGGCAAGAAGGAGGTACTGGTCATGTGGAACAATCTCAAAGATTACATCCGCCTTGAAATGGTGGCGGGACCCCCGGCAAAACTGAAAGTACTCCACTTTGATGTAGATGAGGTAAGAGCAGCTTTCGTTGCTTATTACTGCCATGTTTATTAAAAAATAAACAACATTAAAAGATGCATGGGTATGTCCGGTTTACTGGAAGACTGATTCGAAGAATTTGAACTTGCTGGCTAATCCCCCTTTCACAGCTTAATGTTTCAATACAAAGGATGAACAGTTACATAGATCCTTACCAGCTCAAGGTCAGAGGGAGTGTGTTTGTACCTCACTAGAAAGTGAAACCGGAGACTTAACTCCACTGGGAATGGAACCCGGGGACATAACTCCACTGGGAATTGAACCTGGTGTTGGAAATCAGTGTCTCAAAGCAGGTTCTAGGAATATGTTAGGAAAACATAATCCCATTTATAATTGAAACCAGGACATGGGGTAAATGTGAAATGTGAATGTCTGTCTTGTTCTGTGTATTTATAAGTGCCTCCGTGGTTGAGTGGTTAACGATGTTGTGTTGTTAACCTTCTCACCTCACTGCTACGTGTTCGAATTCCACAGGGAGCTCAACTTGTATGTGAGAAACTGTCGATTCTTACGGATGGTGTGAGGTATACAGTACTGGTTATACCCAAGAAAAATGGGGTGGTCTGCCTCTACTACAAAAAGACCATTCTGATTGTTCTTTATTTATGTATAGTTTAGAAGTTCCACATTTACTCCTTGTTCTGCACCTAGAAGCAGACCTTTGTATGTTGCAACTATAAAATTCTGGACCTTTGGTTATAATGAATTTGAAATACCATGATCAGCTAAATTTGCATAGCAACATAAACTGTACAAAACTGAGAAAAGAACATCATTCTAAGGTTACATTTTGATTATGCAGCTTTCCAACTGACTTTGAATACAATTGTATAACCATTTGACAGTTATATGTTAGTTATTCCACGATACCTTCTTTTATGCTACCCTCTTCTCCAAGGGATGAACTAAACAAAAAAAAAAGGTATACATTTGCAGCAGATATTAGTACATTGTGTTAAATCGAGGGAGGTAACTTAATTATCATACGATGTACGTCTGCATTTCAGGAAATCATTGTTTACAACGAGAGCAAATTCCCCAATCCCCTAACGATACAGTTGCTGGACGAGGGGGGCAATCCCAGTAAAATAGCAGACGTCAGAGTGCAGATTGCAAAGGACCCGAAATTAAAAGTAAGTTACTCGCAATGAAAAAGAATTCCACAAAATAAACAGCAAACACATTTGTACACATAATTATATTTTAATGAAAAAATAGTAGATTAAAAAAAAGAAATGTATATAATTATATTGTTTGAAACACATTGAAATATGACAGTATAGTTTGCAATGTAAAATGTATAATATGATGTTATTATAATCTAAATATATAAAATATTTATAAAAAAAAAAAAAATCAGCTACTTTTGAGCATGAATACAGTTGCTATATAAGATGTGTGTTTATTGTCTATTAAACATTCTCTTCAGGAATATTTAAAAAAAAGAGACTTAAGACCCCTTCTAGAACAAGATGTTTTTAAGCCCCCGAAGGGAGGCATATAGTAGTCGCACCATCCATCAGTCAGTCAGTCCGTCCATCAGTACGTTTGTCTGTACCATCGAGTCCAGTCAATAACTCTGACATTCATGGACGGACTTTCAAATAACTTGGCACAAGTACTCACTACAACAAGACGACATGTCGCGCACAAAATCCAGGTCCATGGCTCCAAGGTCAAGGTCACACTTAACGGTCAAAGGTCAAAACCACTTCGGGGGCAGTGACATATCTTGTAATAATTTTTTATGCCGTATTGCATAGGAAATCCTTTTTAGCCGTATTGCATAGGAAATCCGGGCTTATAGTTTGGCAATTTCCGTCCGTCTGTCCATTTTAAGTTTTTGGTCGAAGTTTTTATTTTTCCTGATTTCTCATAAACGAAAGGTTGAAAAACTTTAAAAATTGGCACACAATAAAGTCATGTTCATTATCATTACACAATGTTAAATGACAAGAACCATAACTCTTGTCATGTATTTTACCTGAATTATTCCTTCTTTTTACTTTGATTTTTCAGTTAAAATGTTGAATTCACAATCCGGCATTGGCACCACTGTTGGTGCTTCACTTGTTAACTGCCTTTAATTGGTGCAGGGTAAAGAACCAGTCGATTTACATGTAATAACTAATGCTGGGTATTGCATCCAAAAAATACAATAAATTATCGCGATACATATCATAATATATTTTCTTCTACAATTGCGTTGATAATTTCAATAGACTGCCGATTTCCTGGTGTACCTCGATGCAGATGACATGTGATGCAATGTTAGTTGTGCTTGTGAATGAGAAACATTGCGCATGGCAGTTCCGAGGATGACAATGTCTACTTTCTGTTCTGTATTCAACATCGAATAATATCTTCACAAATGAGTTACCAGATGTGTTGTGCTGCCGGAGCACTTGACCGTAACCTTACATATTTTACAAAACATTGCAGCATTGCCTAGATCTAGACTAGACTGCTATTGTAGCACCCTTTTTAAACTGTTTAAGCCCAAAGTGATCCCAAACGCACGATTTTGCTCAATCACTTGAGTCAGCCATGCTCATCCGAGTGCGTGGTACCCAGCACTACGTATGCGCATATTACGATAAGAACACCAGATATTATTGGAAGTGCGTCTATTATTAACTATGATGGTACTCACTTCACAGTGTGTATTTACGATTGTATTACAAGCACGTGAACCATACAAAGTTAAAAATAGATCTTAGTCGCAGATTACAATTTACTTTCATAATCAAAACCCGTGTAGAGAAAACAGGTACGAACCGGTATGAAAACATCACGGTACGTATTATTTTAAGGTCCGTACCACAATACACCAATAAACCGATAATACTGCGCAGCACAAGTAGTAACCATAGGATAATCTTGATTTCTTCTGTACACTATCTTCCCCATTCAGGGACTGCCCTTAATAATTTAAGTTTTGTATTTTTAGATTATACCAAGTCCACAACCCATAAAAACAGACAAAGAGGGGATAGCATGTTTTGGAACATTTACTGTCTCATGTGCCAGGTAAACTAATTTTCTAACCCACATGTCAGAGTGACAACCACAACCACGTGTACACCATTGCTAGCTCCCTAGATCTAAGTGGTAACCACAATTCACTGTGTAAACTATTGTCTCTGCTAGCCCCCTAGGTCTGAGTGGTGACCACAACATACTGTTAAACCATTGTCAGTGCTTTCTCCCTAGGTCTGAGTGGCGACCACATTGTACTGTGTAAACCATTGTCTCAGCTAGACCCTAGGTCTGAGTGGTGACCACATTGTACTGTGTAAACCATTGTCTCTGCTAGACCCTAGGTCTGAGTGGTGACCACATTGTACTGTGTAAACCATTGTCTCTGCTAGACCCTAGGTCTGAGTGGCGACCAAATTGTACTGTGTAAACCATTGTCTCTGCTAGCCCTCTAGGTCTGAGTGGTGATCACAACGTACTGTGTAAACCATTGTCTCTGCTAGCCCCCTAGGGCTGAGTGGTGACCACAGCATACTGTGTAAACCATTGTCTCTGCGAACCCCCTAGGGCTGAGTGGTGAATACAGCGTACTGTGTAAAACATTGTTTCTGCAAGCCACCTAGGGCTGAGTGGTGACCACAGCATACTGTGTAAACCATTGGCTCTGCGAGCCCCCTAGGGCTGAGTGGTGACCACAGCGTACTGTGTAAACCATTGTCTGTGCTAGCCTCCTAGAACTGAGTGGTGACCACAGCATACTGTGTAAACCATTGTCTGAGTGGTGACCACATTGTACTGTGTAAACCATTGTCTCTGCTAGACCCTAGGTCTGAGTGGTGACCACAACACACTGTGTAAACCATTGTCTCTACTAGCCTTCTAGGTCTGAGTGGTGACCACAGCGTACTGTGTCAACCAATCTCTGCGAGCCACCTAGGTCTGAGTGGTGACCACAGCATACTGTATAAACCATTGTGTCTGCGAGCCACTTAGGGCTGAGTGGTGACAACAGCGTACTGTGTAAACCATTCTCTGCGGGCCACCTAGGTCTGAGTGGTGACCACAGCGTACTGTGTAAACCATTGTCTCTGTGAGCCACCTAGGACTGAGTGGTGACCACAACGTACTGTGTAAACCATTGTCTCTGCGAGCCCCCTAGGGCTGAGTGGTGACCACAGCATACTGTGTAAACCATTGTGTTGACGAGCCCCCTATGTCTGAGTGACAACCACAACTGGGACAAACTCACATATTTAAGTCCAAAATTCACTGTGTATACTGCACTTCTGCTAACCACTCAGTGTCGGACATTATATTGTCCATTCTGGGCATCAAACCAGGGTTGCATAGTGGAGTGGATTGGATTACTTCTCACTGATCTGATAATAAATAGCATGTTTGTACATGTACTAGAAAGGCATTCTCATTAATTTGACATGAATATGTTTCTAGTTGACTTATTACGGTAAAATAAGTCTTATATACTTAGGGTCATTCCATTAAAACATAATGGCACCCCAAGAAGGCACTTTTGAAATTGAACACCAACACATAGATGCAACACTGGATTTAAGGAACCAAATTTCAGAAAAGAGGATTCACACATAGATTGATTACTAAATTTCCAGCCCTTAATATACAGTTGGCTATAAAAATTAAAATTGGTCGTCTATGCTTCTAGCTGACATGTCAAATCTTTGAATTTCAGGGGTATTTATGAGATACAACCAAAGGCATTTATAACTACAGGGTTTGTGGTTTCTGGCCCCAAGATAAAAATATCGGTACAGCCGGACCCCACACGACCGAGTAACCTCGTGGTGAAATATAACACAAAGGCAGTATTTGTGGCCGGCAGTGTAATGACAGGTGATAAAAACTAGACAGAATATTAGTCACGAAGATTGTATAAAGCACAAAATGTTCGTGTAGATAATTTTTGACTGCAATGAGTATTTATCAGATTCAAAATGAATGCTTAACAAGGAACTTGTTCAGAGTTAAGAATTGCTTTAAATAGTTTATGTTTTCAAAATGGATGTGAATTAAGACATTTAAGATACAGAACTTTTCTGAGTAAATGGAAGTTAAGTAAAAAAAAAAAGAAACACTGTATGACTTCATTTAATTTAGACACATACTTGGAACAATTTTCATCATGTAAATATGGAATAAACTGTTTCACAGGACAATACATACAAATATAATACTCATGGTTTTTAAAAGTATTAAAGTTGATGCGTAATGATACTCACAATTTTGAAAACTGCCAGAGCCTTTTTGTAAAACAAGTATGAATAAAATATTCAAAAACTCAGCTTATCTGCAGCTCTAAATGAAGTATTGTGTATGTAATATTCAATTGTAAAATGTATTTTATTCATTCTTAACATAGTCTGTTCAGACGCTTAGTTCTGAAATAAAAACATTCAATTTGTCGGATTAGTTTAAAATGTGTGCATAAGGTTGCTTATCCCCCTATACCTTGGCTGGGATTGCTTTCCAGCTCGGTAAAAGTGTTAATTATTAAGAGATTGCAGGAGGTATACAGTACTGGTTCTACTACACAGGAGAAAATAGGTGTTCTCCCCACACAAAAATTAGGTAAAATACCATTCAAGCAAACAAGCAATTCCGTGCATGTGATGGTCATACGTGGTGTCAATTTGCCGTTCTTGTTTAGAATATGAAATAGCAACTAGATAAAATACAATTAATGGTCATCATATATTACAGATTTCAATGTGGAGGTATTTGCAGAGGATGAGTCACTGATGGGCAGTGCCAAACCCTCGCACGTGTCACTCAAACTCTGGAAGTCCGATGGTCCAGACCAGAATGATCTTCCTAACAGAGTATGTAACTTTACATGTCTTTATAGTTTCATTTCTAACCTGGTGCACAGGTGCATAGCATATGACTTATGACATATGTTTTTTGTTATTTTGAAGAACAACATGAAGAAGGTGGATAAAAGGAAAAGAAAAAGGGAGAATACATCCTGGCCTGTGCCATGCAAACTTCTAAATCGTGTCTGGATGGGAATGCTTTAGATGTTTTTGTCAAAGGATTTACCTGACAGAATTTGATATCTTTGTAGATTATAAGAATCTTTCATAGGTATCCAGTAAAGATCGGGATTCCAACCCAAAGATGTAATTGTTTTTATCGGAACCAAGGTTCCAATTTGAACAATTATACCAAAAGTTGGCTGAACTGGATACCCATAATTGATTCTTTTTCTTGCAAATCATTGATGTTTTGTGCGTTGACGTTGCTAATAACTAAACCCAATGACGTCATGCAACTTTTGACGTTATCGACGTCATTGTTGATGCGTGTGACTTTTATCTTCGCCCATGTGTAAGATCAGGCTTTCCATCACCCATGTTTAATGCGGATTTTTTTATCCAAACTGTGTGGTTCATAGTCTTACTTCAAAATAATAACCACATAATCTCTGTCACCAATATATGGTATCCAGTAAGCCCTGTTTTTACAGTAATCGTATCGTCCGTCCATCCATTTTTCCGTATGTTCATCTTTCATCCGTAGGAAACACTTGTGTTTCTGTCATAACTTTGAAAGTACTGAAGGCAATTCCATGAAACTGTTGAGAACACAATAAGAAGGTGTGAAGGTGCGCAAGAATCAGGTCTGTAACTCAGAGGTCAAGGTTACACTTTGGGGCATTTGTTTCTTACTGGTGACATTTCTTATTTTTATGGGAATGTTAACCTGTATGTCTTGTGTATGGGGTCTGTCCGCAATACAAAGTGCAAGGCGACCCTCTTATCCTCATTCTGTTCAATATGCTCTCTCCCTGCCTGCCTCTCTCCCTCCCTGCCTGCCTCTCTCGCTGCCATCCTCTCTCTCACTCTCACTATCCTGTTCTCTTTCTGAATATGTTGATGAGTCGTTAAACATCACTTCTATAATTTCAGACCCTGTCGTACAGTCCAGAGTTCAGCAGGAAAGGCGAGGCAGGAATATTTAATTTTAAGTAAGTCTATATCTAGGTGTTAAATAAGAATAAGATGAGATAAATTTTATTATATTCCCGCTTTCACAAAATTGAATCAGGCTATATAGGTATGTCTGTAAGGTCCCGTCGCGTAACACATTTTCGTCTGTCTCGTTTGTACCGTTGCATAACACATTTTTACCTCGACTGATAAGATCAGCAGAGCTTATGCCTTGGTGCATCGTCCGTCCCTCCGTCCGTAAACTTTTTTTGTGGTGACTACTCCTCTGAAACTACTTGACGGATTTTTATGAAGCTTTACAGGAATGTTGCTCTTGATGTCTGGTTGATTCTAGCAAATATTCAGGTTGACCGGAAATTCAAGATGGCCACCACGTCTAAAAATAGATTTTGAAAATTCGATTTTGTGAAGTGATATTGATTTGGAACCTTTTCCAAAATGACTGCCATGACATGTTGTTGGTCCTAACCAAAGGTCACTGATTGGATATCAAACCTGGCTGCAGCGGCCATCTTTCTTTACATAGAGTTATATAGAAAAATATTGTAGAGACTACTCCTCTGAGACTATTTGATGGAAGTTCAGGAATGTGGTCTTGATGTCTAGTTGATTCTAGCAAAAAATCAATGTGACTTTGTGGCGACTACTACTGTAAGTGATATTGAATTGGAACCTTTACCAAAATGACTGGCACGACATCTTGCAGGCTGATCAGGGTTTACACTGTCTGGGTGCTCATCAGTCATTTGACCGAAACACCCCTTTGCACTATAAATGGACTGGTCCAAATTCAAAGAAAGGACAGTCCATTATATATTCATAGTGGGGTACAGATTGAGTCTTGTTTGTGTATTAGGCTCTCAGAAAAAGCCTGCAAACAAATTGTAGAATTTTAAGATTTTTTATTCTGGTTTTCCAAATAAAATACTGAGAGAAGAGCAAATCTACTTGTACTGATAGTAACCTAATTCTCAGGAGAGATTGCATAACATGACATGTGACTGGTCACACACCTACTGTATTTATGAATATATTGTTCCATTTATGTTACAAAAGGGTGAATTAGAGAAATTATTGTCGAGCAGCAATTAGGATTTAATAAGGTTGATGTTGTAAGGGATTTAATTGTTATAGCTTTATAATTAAAATTTCATGTAGCATTATGCCATTTTTATAAGTTGGAAAAAGATATATTCTTTAGACTAGGATAAAATTGAATGAGATTATAATGTTGCCTAGGTATTAAATACAATTTTGTGGTGATTACTTCTCTAAAACCAAAAGTGGTATCGTTCGGTGTCTTTACCAAAATGACTTTCCTAAAACTTTACAGGAATGTTGGTCTTGATGTCCAGTTATTCCCAAGTAAAAAACAGTTTGCCTGGGAATTCAAGATGGCTGCCACAGCTTAAATACAAGTTTGAGGCAACTACTTCTCAAAAACCATCAGCGGTATTGATTTGGAACCTTTACTAAAATGACTCATGACATGTAGTTGGTCCTAAACACAATTTGTTTTGATTCTGTGTCAAACACGACCATCTTTTCTTACATAGAGTGATATAGGAAAAAATTGTGGCGACTACTCTGAAAATGTTGGTCTTATTACCATAAAACTTCACAGGTTCCCATGGCCTATTCTGGCTATCAACATCCATCAGTAGAGCTTTAAGGTTATTGACCTCTTGTTATTGCATTCCTTAAACAGTTTTGAATGTGTTGTTCTCATTATACACATAACAATTGATGACCTTATGTCCCTCTACATTACCCATTGTTGATTGCCTTATATACAGAATTATGGCCTTTTGTTTGACTTAGAATTTATTTTAAGTCGTCGAGACATTCAGTTACAACCATAAGCCCTCAGGAGCTTTTGAACTGACTATTAAAGACATTTTCTATAGTTTTTTCTGCATAACAGATTTTCTTTAAACTTTTTGTACAGTAAGTCTGTTATATATATAGACAGAAAAGGCAAAAATAATGGTAGGTCACCATGCTTGTTAAAGTTTTAAAAAATAATTTGTAATGCCACCGTCATGTCAATCTGTCCAAAAAGTTGAACAAGTCCATAAAACTGCTAAATAAGATATTTTTGAAGTCTAATCATTTATTCATTGGTCACAATTCTGCTAAAATTGTATTAAAGTGAAGAACATTTAATTACAATAACATTTAAAGCTCATCTTTATGTAAAACCTATATTTTTTTACAAAATCTGTTGAGACCATTACCACAATTTATGCACAAATTAGCCCATAATGATACAATTTCCTTTTTTTTTTTGTATGTTCCCAATAACAGAATTTTTTTAAACTTTCTAAGCACATAATTTAACATATATAAAAACAAAATGTGCTATAAAAATGATAGGTCCCCATGCTTGTTTAGAAAAAAAAATTGAAACCCTACCCCTATGCTAAAAGGCCACGTTTTGTATGAAATTATATAGAAATGGTATATTTTCCTTTTTTGTTATGTTCCTAATAACAGAATTTGTTCAAACTTCCTAGGCACTTATTTGAACATATATTTAGACAATATATTCAATTAAATTTATAGGTCACCATGCATATTGAGATTTAATATTGGTTTTTGGAACCGTACCATTATGCTTAATTTTTTTAATTTGTTGGAATTTTTACAAGATGCTGTATTTTTCCTATTTTATGTATCTAATAATAGGCCTTTATTTAGATAAAGACAATAGAAAAAATAAAAAATAAAAAAAATTAAATAAAAAAAAAAGACAAAAAATAGAACTAGACATCAAAAGCAACATTCCAGTAAATTTTTAGGAAAATCCATCAAATAGTTTTAGAAGCGAAGTCACCCAAAAAAGCTGCGCATGGAAAACTACAGCAAATGCCTTTAACATAACAGTAGAGTAGCTATAAAATCAAAGACAAGATAATCCTGAGGTGACTTCAGATTGAGATAATTCAATGGGGACTTCAGGTTGAGATAATCCAATGGTGACTTCAGTTTGAGATAATCCAGTGGTGACTTCAGATTGAGATAATTCAGTGGTGACTCTCAGATTGAGATAATCCAATGGTGACTTCAGATTGAGATAATCTAGTGGTGACTTCAGATTGAGATAATCCAGTGGTGACTTCAGATTTAGATAATCCAGTGGTGACTCAGATTGATATAATCCAGAGGTGGCTTCAGATTGATATAATCTAGAGGTGACTTCAGATTGAGATAATTCAGTGGTGACTTCAGATTGAGATAATCCAGTGGTGACTTCAGATTGAAATAATCCAATGGGGACTTCAGATTGAGATAATCCAATGGTGACTTCAGATTGAGATAATCCAGTGGTGAGTTCAGATTGAGATAATCCAGTGGTGACTTCAGATTGAGATAATCCAGTGGTGACTCAGATTGATATAATCCAGAGGTGGCTTCAGATTGATATAATCCAGAGGTGACTTCAGATTGAGATAATTCAGTGGTGACTTCAGATTGAGATAATCCAGTGGTGACTTTAGATTGAGATAATCCAGTGGTGACTCAGATTGAATTAGTATATGAGTTAATGATTACCATTAGACAACAGATAGAAATAAGTTTGCAGATATAAGATGCCACTAATGCTGTGCTAGAAGAGACCAGTTATTAAATATAAATGATTATGTAACTAATTTTAATGTCATTACATTTCCACAGTGGACTTAGACGCCGAATGAATCCAGTTTATGTAAATCATTTTAATATATGTGACACTAATATGATGCCATGTTTCCTGTTTCCAGGGGAATTAAGGTGCCAGAAGAGTCGGGTTCCTACAACATCATGTTTGTCTACTATGATGGGAAGCACCAACTCTTCAGTAATGTGGTATGTAGTTACAACATGCATGTTTCAAAACAGTTAAACTATTTAGAAATATTTTAAAATCTTTAGTTTAAATGTGGTGCAGTGAGATAAGGTATCTTATAAATAACTTACTTGTTTAAAATAATTGTGATTGTATTATAACTACCCTTTAAGAAAATACACTGTATAACGCACATTTAAGTCATGGTGTTTGACCATGTTACCTATAACATGTTTTTCTAGTATTTCAAAATGTCTGGTATTTCAAATTGTCTGGTATTTCAAATTGTCTAGTAGTGCAAATTGTCTAGTAGTGCAAATTATAAAGTATTTCAAATTTCGAGTATTTCAAATTGTCAAGTAGTGCAAATTGTAATTTCAAATTGTCTAGTATTTCATATTGTCTAGTAGTGCAAATTATAAAGTATTTCAAATTTCTAGTATTTCAAATTGTCTAGTAGTGCAGATTGTCTAGTAATGCAAAGTGTAAAGTATGTCAAATTGTCTGTCTAGAATTTCAAATTGTCTAGTATTTTAAATTCCGATCATAACATAGCTATTAATGAATTCTTCATGTCACAGACCGATTTTATTCCTTGTTGAAGAAGACATACAAGTCATTATTTGTGATTGATTATGCTCTAAACAGCTCCATATCAAGGTAGAATCTGCTGTACCTACATCTCTGACAGCCATCGAACACCCCGGCACTGCCACCGTGTCCAACACTAGAAGCTTTGTTACACGTCTCATTGTCAGGAACCTTAAACTAGAACTTAAGGTGAGTATAAGTGGTCTGTCGGCTACACAGCTTATAGTCACTTAAGGTGGGTACAAAATCTGAGGTTCTGTCCGTTCATCTGTCTGTTTGCTATACTACTTACTGTGGGGAACCTTAAACTTGAACTCAGTGGTGAGTACATTTAATATCAGGCTACCCTTTTAGCTGGATTCTCATTGGTAGGACACACAAGATGAGCACAGTGTCTGCCTACACAGTGTCTGCCTACACAGTGTCTGTCTGCCTACACAGTGTCTGTCTGCATACACTGTCTCTGCCTACACAGTGTCCGTCTGCCTACAGTGTCTGCCTACACAGTGTCTCTCTGCCTACACAGTGTTGTTCTGCCTACACAGTGTCTGCCTGTCTACGTTTTCATCCATCTGTCTGTTTGCCCGACATGAATGTTGATACATATCTAAAACTTGAATTGTGTCATGCAATTTCCAAACTTCTATGAAAACATATATTAGAGCAAACTTAATATGATTTTCTTGGTTTAATAAATATACTAATGTTTACTATTCTCCTTCTACAGGACAAGTATGAAAACCTGGTATTGAAGGGCATGAATGGGAGTGTACAAGTGAACATTGTCTGTCCCACAGGGGAGGAGGAGCTTCCAGTCTTTGTGGGCGGAGCCAAAGCTTTAAATCTCACATTGGCCGGAGGAACTTGTAATCTGTTGGTATGTGGTACTTAATTATAACCCCACTTCACAAAGTGGGATGCAGGGACTTTATAGGAATAATGCTGTTCATATAAAAGTCACGTTGCGTCCCGTCATGTCACATAACACAGTTTCATGCTCCCTGAACGGAGAGCATATATACTCAGTTGCAAAAGAAAGTGGACACTGAGTTTTGTTTAGATTTAATTGTATAAAGTATTTTTATGCCCCCGAAGGGTGGCATATAGTAGTCTTTCCGTTCGTCCCTGTTCGTCGGCGTTCGTCTGTACAATCGTGTCCGCTTCACAACTCTGACAATAATGGATGGATTTTCAAATAACTTTGCACAATTGCTCACCACAACAAGACAACATGTCGCGCACACAATCCAGGTCCGTGGCTCCAAGGTCAAGGTCACACTTAGAGGTCAAATGTCAAAACAAAGTGCTTTCGTGTCCGGTTAATAACTCTGATATTCATGGACAGATTTTCAAATAACTTGGCACAATTGCTCACCACAACTAGACGACTTGTCGCGCACAAAACCCAGATCCGTGGCTCCAAGGTCAAGGTCACACTTAGAGGTGAAAGGTCAGAACAAAGTGCTTTCTTGTCCTGTTAATAACTCTGACATTCATGGACAGATTTTCAAATAACTTCGTACAGTTGCTCACCACAACTAGACGACGTGTCGTGCACAAAACCCAGATCCGTGGCTCCAAGGTCAAGGTTTCATCTAGAGATCAAAGGTCAAATTGTGTCCACTCAGTAACTCTGGCATTCCTGGACAAATATTTAAATAACTTGGCACAAGTGCTCAGCACAACCAGACGACATGTCGCGAACAAAATCCAGGTCCGTCGCTCCAAGGTCAAGGTCACACTTAGAGGTCAAAGGTCAAATCATGTCTGGTCAGTAACTGGCATTTATTGACGGATTTTGAATTAACTTAGCACAAGTGCTCACCACAACAACATGATGTGTCGCGCACAAAATCAAGGTCCGTGGCTCCAAGGTCAAGGTCACACATAGGTCAAAGGTCAAATCGTGTCCGAATTTTCAAATTACTTGGCACAAGTGCTCACCACAGTAAGACGACGTGTCGAGCACAAATCCAGGTCTTTAGCCCCAAGGTCAAAGGTCAAATTGTGTGAGACAATTTTTTTTTTAATTTTTGTATTTTTTTTTAATGTTTTGTTGTTAAATTTTATTTGATTTATTTTTTTTGTTTTAAATTTTATTTATTGATTTATTTATTTTTTTAAATTTTATTATTTTTTTTTTAGATATTTTTAGATATTTTTAATTCTTTTTAAATATTTTTTTTTTTTTTTTTTTTTTTTTTTTTTTAAATATATTGCTCCAATGTCAAGGTCACACTTACAGGTCACGTCGGGGGCATTTGTCACTTTGTTTAGAATTAAATTGACAAATTCCAAAATGAATATGCCATGTATGGTACCAAAGTTTTTATCATTCCATTGGTTTAAACATATTTTATTTCAACATTTTTTACAACATAAATATTGGTACAGTACATAATTAATAGGATTGGAACGAAAGAAAAATCTTATAGAATTCCTCTCTATCATTCCATTGCCATTATCATGTTGTCATTTGTTTTTCAATAGGTTGAATCATTAACGGACTGTCGCAAAGTGTCCAGTTTCTTTTGCAACTGAGTATAGTTGCTGCTTTGTCCGTCAGTCTGCTTGTCTACCTCTCCGTCTGGACCTTAACTCAGAAAACTATTTATGGGATTGCAATGAAACTTTACACAATGATAGAGGGCAATGAGTGGAAGTGCAGATCACAAGAACCATAAGTTTATCTTAATTCATATAAGAGTTATTGCCCTTAAATTTGTGATTTTATACTTATAAATCTTGCCCGGGCATAACTCAAACTACCAATGAGACTGCAATGAAACTTCACACAATGATAGGGGACAATGAGAGGAAGGGCAGAACACAAGAACCATAACTCTTATCTTCATTCAAATTAGAGTTATTGCCCTTCGTAAATGTATACTAGTAATTATTGTCCGGAGCATAACTCAGATCTAATGGGACTGCAGTGAAACTTCACACAGTGATATAAGGCAATGAGAGGAAGTGCAGAACACAAGAACCATAACTCTTATTTTCATTCAAATTAGAGTTATTGCCCTTCGTAAATGTATACTAGTAATTATTGTCCAGAGCATAACTCAGATCTAATGGGAATGCAGTGAAACTTCACACAGTGATATAAGGCAATGAGAGGAAGTGCAGAGAACATGAACCAGAACTTGATGTTCATTCAAATTAGAGTTATTGCCCTTTGTAATTTTATACTTCTAATTCTTGTCCGGAGCATAACTCAAAAACTACTAATGGGACTAAAATGGAAGTTCACACAATGATCGAGGAAGCATAACTCAAAAACTACTTAAACATATTTGTGTTTCTCTTTGCCGACATGTTTCAAGCTGGGTGATACACGGTCATACGATAAGTCGAGGATTCATTTCGGGGAGCACCCATCAGTTCTACTGATTTTCTTATTATAATTTGCATTTCTCAAACAATTTCTGATGGATTGTTCCCAAACTTCATATACAAATAACAATTGATGACCTACATCACACCTTGTTAATTGCTTAATTTATTACAGAATTATAGCACTTTGATTTAAAATTAAAAAAAATTGTTTAATATTGAGACTGCATGTTTTATTCAGGCCTTTAAGGAAAAACTTGAAAAAAAAATCATCAACTCTAAAACCACTAGGCATAACAAATATTGCATGCATTATTGTCCTTTACCAGAGTTGGGTCAGATCTTGCCCCGACCTTGCAGTCACAGTTTAGCATATTAGGAAGTGTTTTAAAAAGTCTTTGT
Source organism: Cyrtodaria siliqua (assembly GCA_037043455.1). Lineage (NCBI taxonomy): Eukaryota > Metazoa > Mollusca > Bivalvia > Adapedonta > Hiatellidae > Cyrtodaria > Cyrtodaria siliqua. The sequence continues at coordinate 174,834 of JAWPHD010000402.1, read as the reverse complement.
CTCTGAATCTACAAGAGCTAGAGATTTAATATTTTGCATGTAGCATAAGCTTATGGGCCTGTACTAAGTTAAAACTAGAATGAAAAACTCAAAAATGATTAGAATGAATATGAAAACAAATTTCAGAACAGTGCAACAGCATTCAGCGTCTTGGGATTGCAAAATAATAGTGAAATTTTTTAAAAACATGCATTTGACAGCTGAGCAATTACAATACAAATGCTGTTAAAAATATATAACTTTCTGTAGGGTACTGTGAGGTTTTAATTGAAGTAGCGGGTGTTTTACAGGATTTCTTAAATGAATATTATACCATTTCAGAATGTGGCTCTACAAGAGAACAGTCCTGGACGTGATGGCTGCGAGTATCAACTCCAGTGTAGTGTGAAGTGTCCGGCCATTCCCAAGGCAGAAAAGATGAAGCCCTTCATCATACCATTCCTCTTCTACAATGGTATGTTCTTGCATTTTCTGGTTATCCCCACTTTCACAAAGTGAAGTGGGGGCTATATAGAAATCGTGATGTTCGTAACATCATCCCGCCACGTCGCGTTACACATGTTTGTCGCGTCGCGTAACAGGTTTGTCGCATCCTATCCCGGCGCGTTTACATTTTAATTACTTGAATTCCTCAAACACTTTTGCATAGGTTGTTCCCAAACTTCATGTACCCATAGCAACGGATAACCTTCTGTCCCTCTACAACACCCATTGTTGATTGGCTAGTTTGTTACAGAATTATGGCCCTTTGTTTGACTTAATATTTAAGTGGGGTTATTCATCCCCTTCAGTGATAGTTCTAGTTTATGTTTGGTTTAAACGTCTTTTATTGCAGCCATTCTTAACCCTGAAAAGATCAGACAGCATACAGTTCCTCTCCTACAGTGGTATGTTCTGGCATTATCTGATTTATGCAACAGTACAGTCAAAAACTGTATTTAGAGACAGTGTTTTTTTTCTCTATTTTTTTGGGAACATAACCCATACCTTCTCAGTCGAGAATTTTAAAATCAATTTTTCATAAAATTGGGAATTTTAGCGCGTTTTTTAATAAAATTCGGAAAAATATAAAGTAAAGCATTCCTTTCATAATTTTATCTTTATAATACTGTTTTAAGTACAGCAAGATAAACAGAAGCATTTATTGAACCTCAATCATTGGATTGGCACACTTAAAAAAAAAAAAAAAAAAAAAAAAAAAAATCCTCTTAATTGGGAAAAAAATTATATGTTTTGGCATTGGGAATATGACCGAATTTCGGCTATAAAAACAGTAAAAAAAACCACCTGAGACCACTGAAAGGAAGGGTAAAATATGACTCTTAACACAGGTTTATCTTAATTTAAATTAATACAATTGGGAACTGAAATGATGGCCTCTTACAGCAGGTGTTCTCTTAATAGAAGGAGCTTGAGTATGTTCGACTAATAACATTGACCCATTCAAAAGCAAGGTTCATACAGCCTTAAAAAGTCCTTAAATTTCAGCAGTAGGCTTTAAAAGTCTTAAGCCCTCGAATGGGGACGTAAACCGGGCGGTCCCGTGTATCGGTCTATCCTCCGAGCACGTAAAAGAACCATAGGAATCTATTCGATAATAAGAGTAGGGCCGGTTCCCGGATTCCTATGTATCCTTCCTCTCTCTCTGGGGCGGCTCTAAATAACCTATACTGTGTTGATGAGCCATTAAACAACATTCAGTTCAATTCAATTAAAAGTCTTAAATCCACTCCATCCTTAAAAAGTCCTTAAATTCTGACAAAATACCATTAAAGGTCCTTGAATTTCATAATCATTTGATTAATTATACAAGAGGAATAATATCTGACGTAGTTTGAAAAAAAACCGGCAAACAAAAAAATAATTGCCGATAATGTTATGAGTTAAACCGGGTCTTAAAAATGTGTTACTAGGGTCTTAAAAGTCCTTAAAAAGTCCTTAAATTTCATAAATGATTATTCTGTATGAACCATGGAAAGGGACATACCTTTGAACAAGCTACTTAGAAGTGGCCGTTAATTTAGTCTCCACCTGGACTGTGATGTGAGCAGATTTCATAAATTCTTAATATTCCCAGGCCAAGTATGGACATTAGTCTCATCGAAAGAAAGTGGTTTCTTTTTGGCTGTTTTTATAGCCATTTTTGAGTCATATTCCGAATGCCAAAACATATCTTTTTTTCCACCCCCAATTTTGAGACCAAAATTCCCAATTGAAGAACCCACCCATAGATGCAAAATACGGTTTAAAGAGACAAATTTCGAAAAATAGGGTTCACCCATAGATGTGTATTAAATTGCCTTCCTGGGGTCTCGGGTATGTTTTAATGAAATAGCCCTTACCTGATAAAAAGACATGCAACTTTTTTAGCCATGGCTGGTACCTGATTATTATATGTGGCACAATGCTATAGTATGTTGGAATTTATGTATTTTCGGGATCTGGAATTGAAACTATTTATTTGCCATAGTTAGCAAAGTATGTTCTCCTGCATGTATGAGCCTATCATGAGACATAAGAATTGAATTGAATGTTGTTTAACGGTTCTTCAACAAGGTATAGGTTATTTAGATCTGCCCCAGAGAGAGGGGAAGGATACATAGGAATCTGGGAACCGTGCCCTACTCTTATTATCGAATAGATTCCTATGGTTCTTTAACGTGCTCGGAGGATAGACCGATACAGGGGACAGCCCGGTTTACGTCCCCATCCGACGGACGAGGCTAAGGGAAAGTGTCTTGCCCAAGAACACACCGACAAAACTCAGTTGATATAAGTGAAAACACTGTATTTCCTAATAAGGAGTGGCATTCATACGGTCAATAGTGCAGTGAATAATGCATACTAGTCGTGTTGCATAGTGAAACAGTATTGTTGTCAGTTCTTATTCGCAAAGTTCCACTTTAATGAGATGTGAAACTGTCAATGAAGAATAATGTTGTTTGTGAATATCACACTTTATTAGCCAAAAACAACACAAGTACGTGCACAGTTGAAGAAAGAGTTCATTATCGTGTTTTCTATTTGTTTGTTATAGTGTAGAAATATCAAGCTTTCTGAAAAAAAAAAGAAAAGGATCAGTCAACAGTGAACACAGGTGGTCTCCATTCACAACTTCTTGATTAATTTTGAATGTATGCAGAAAGAATCCATACTGGTTACGTCATACTAACATGGTGGCACCCTAGATTGCAGCTATAAGGCGTTCTCAGTCAGAATCAGTATATTCATCAATGTCATCACATGATCATGTAGCCGATTGTTCTATCTATAGTCTACTACTCAAAGTTTGCTAAGTACCAAGATTTCATTTTGACATTTTACGGTGGCTGCTTTTACCAACAGCATAAAACTCAACAGTTGATTCGTTTTTCATGATTAATTTATATGAAATTCATTATTTTGTTATCCAAAATTGATCAAAAAACTATTTTATTGTGTATTTTTGCATGTCACCTACAAAATAAATATCCTTCATCTGGGTTAAAAAAAGGTTTAAATTTGGTGGTTAGCAAACTTGTATAGCAACTGGAACTATAGTAGACCATTCAAGGCAAGATCCCGAAGAATTTTGGGGTTGCTGACCCTGTACACAATCGGTTATCTATTAACAGTGTTTGTTGGATGTTGCAAAAGTCAGTTTATTAAGAAATTGGTCATGGTTGGAAAATCAAGAATTCTTTTTAAAACTGAAATTTTCCACATCGGTTCGACAGTCCATCAAATTGTTATCTTCATTAGTTTGAGAGAGGCAGCATATTTCCATGCTCCATGCACTACAGCCTGCGTTTCTTGTTTATAGTATGTTGTTATATTCCGTCTAGTAAAATAGTGTACCATAAGCTTATCCAAACTCTTGTTTTGATTCCATTTCTCATACACATCTCTTAACCATACCCAGCTTACAGTGAAACACATCTCTTAACCATGCCCAGCTTACAGTGAAACACATCTCTTAACCATGCCCAGCTTACATTGAAACACATCCCTTAACCATGCCCAGCTTACAGTGAACCACATCTCTTAACCATGCCAAGCTTACAGTGAAACACATCGCTTAACCATGCCCAGCTTACAGTGAAACACATCCCTTAACCATGCCCAGCTTACAGTGAACCACATCTCTTAACCATGCCCAGCTTACAGTAAAACACATCCCTTAACCATGCCCAGCTTACAGTGAAACACATCTCTAGACCATACCCAGCTTACATTGAAACACATCTCTTAACCATGCCCAGCTTACATTGAAACACATCTCTTAACCATGCCCAGCTTACAGTGAAACACATCTCTTAACCATGCCCAGCTTACATTGAAACACATCTCTTAACCATGCCCAGCTTACAGTGAAACACATCTCTAAACCATACCCAGCTTACATTGAAACACATCTCTTAACCATGCCCAGCTTACAGTGAAACACATCTCTTAACCATGCCCAGCTTACAGTGAAACACATCCCTTAACCATGCCCAGCTTACAGTGAAACACATCTCTTAACCATGCCCAGCTTACAGTGAAACACATCTCTTAACCATGCCCAGCTTACAGTGAAACACATCTCTTAACCATGCACAGCTTAAGGTGAATAGATGCTGTCGGATTGTATCATAAACAGTTCGCCATCCAAGACATTACGTGGTCCCGCCTTAATTCCATTAAGTGATGGGAAAGCTTATATTAGCAGGATTTTATAACGGATATTTCGACAATAAAATATATTTAAACACATTTAAGTATGAAGTTAATACTAGGAACACATAAGGACCAGCTACTTCATTAGTAGGTATATTCACAATTGTGTGAGTTAAACACTCCTGTTTTTTTCTCGTTTTAAGCCACGTATCCCTCTTCAAATACTTGCTTGTCCTCTATGGTGAAAGATTACTGGGTGAAGCGACAGTTAACTCTGTGAGAAGTTGCTCCATGGACTTGCTGGCCTTGTATTTACACTTGGCTCTTGTTAGTACAGCTGCCTTGCTGAAAGTGGGAAGACAAATTGGAGTCATTGTCACCAATAAATAGTTGTGCTGTCAACAGGCATTTCTGTTCACAAACACTATATGTTTATTAGTAATGTGTATTACTTGTACAAGCTGTATTATCATAACCATCATCAACCTCTTCCTGTTGTTGTCATCATCATAGGATGGTAATGGTCATCATCATCATCATCATCATAATCTCTATCCCCATCATCATCATCATCAATTACATCATAAACTCTATCCCAGTCATCACCACCACTATCATCATCATCATCATCATCATCATCGTATTCATTATCATCATCACCACCACTATTATCATCATCAATTCAATTCTTACACATATAGCTATGTTGCCTCTCTCCTCGACCCCCCCCCCCCCCCCACCCCAACATGGCAGTAGGTATATAGTACTAGCTCAACTCAGGAAAAATTGGATGGTCTGCCCCTCCCACAAAAAAATCAACCATCATATATGGCCTAGCACATCATATATGGCCTAACATCTGCTAAACCTGATCAGGGCCTTCCCCAGCCATTTATGGCGTAGCGGCGCCGCGATCCCTTTACTTTTGAAACAGACATGCCGCGATCCTTAATCTGATCGCGACCCTTTAAAACCGTGCCGCGATCCCTTAAAAGTGGGTCAAAACATTCATTTCCCAGTGTTAATTAATCACATATCTGATCAAATAACGCCTTGAGGCATAAACTGCTGACAAGCATTCGTCCTTAGCTCCTGATTGGAGCGTTTTCTTAAGGATTAGATGGGCAGAGGTGTTAATTACCTCCGTGATATGGGTCTAATTCAAGAATTCAACCATGACCTGTAAACGTATTACGTCATCAAATGTGAAAACAATTTACTTATGTTATATTTTGTTATAGCGTTGAATTAACGTGCCTCCATCCATTTTATCGCGTTTTAAATAGATAATGATGAGAAAATAATCTCACAAACGCAAATTATTCGATAATCACATAAAATTATAAGAATCTCGGGGTTGCAGATTATAAATTTAGGTTACTTCCGGTTTTGAATTTGCTTCCGTGTTTCAACTAAAACGATTAATTATGAATAAAGACAGCAATTTTATAACATTTAAATAAACTTATAACCGTTATAACCGTTTCCTACCTTCTTTTTTTTCGAAAACGCTCATGACTTGATGCAGTTAACATGACTTAGTCGTTAAGTTATTGTAAGACAATGTCAGCGTAAAAAGTTGATGTAAAACCGGATAGTCCTTATTTCGGATGCTTAAAAAACACACGACACTTCGTTTTCAAGTGTTGTTTTTTAAATGTTATTCACTTAAAAATAATATAATTACTCCTGCTTAACTTCACCACATCTATAATGAAGTGTTTACAAGATAAAAAAAAATCTAGAACAGCAAATGAAACAATGTATAAAGTTGAGTGTTACCTTTTTCCAAAAAAAAAAAAAAAAAAAAACAGTAAAAAAATCTACATGTACTATCTATGGCAGACTGGTAGATATATTTGAAACATGTTTTAAATGTGTCAGGTGTATGCCAAAACCCGTATTTTACTTCAAAACATGAAGAAAAAAATCGACATGCAGGAGGCGACCCCCTCCCGCACCCACCCCACACCCTCGCGCATTAAATGCCACTATCCCTTAAACAATTCCTGGGGAAGGCCCTGCTGATGTAATACATCATTCAAACAAACACACAATCAATCAATCATCCCCATCATCATCAACCCCATCATCATCCCCATCATCAGCATCATCCCCATTAGCATTCCCATTACCATCCCCCATCATCATCTCCATTACCATCCCCCATCATCATCCCCATCATCATCCCCATTACCATCACCATCATCATCCCCATTATCATCCCCATTATCATCCCCATCATCATGTCCCATTATCATCCCCATCATCATCCCCATTACCATCCCCATCATCATCCCCATTACCATCATCATCCCCATTATCATAACCATGTTACAATAGTTAAAACATTGATCTCATGATTACTTGTATCCTTACCCGGCCAGATTCCAAGCTCTCAAAACCATGTAACCGTTCTTGTGCTGGTATCCACTAGACACGGGGGTACAAGAGTTGTCGTCCCTGATTGTCAGCAAATGTAGGTGGCCATGCCTGTCACTTGTAGGGGCAGGGAGGGTTATTGTTACCTGGGAAATAGGAAAATCTCAACTTACATATTATTATTACATTAGTTGGCATTCTTTGTTGTAAATATATGTTGTCTCACCTATAGGGGCAGTTTCTGGTAAATAAATGTTGTTGTTTTTTTAGGAAAATATAAACCTTGCATAAGAGTGTAAAACAATTTTATAAGCTGTAGAGGTATCTCCCCCAAAAAATATTTTTAATGGAGTTATCTCTCATTGTGTCGGCAAATGTAGACAATCCGTATTGAGCTGTGTATGTGGGTCTTGGTTAGGGAGACGTTCAAAAAAGGATATTATTACCATGGGAAACAAAAAGATTTAAACATGAGTAAAACAATTAGAAATAAAACACACAATTATCTGCTCTGACTGGTCAGAGGTCAGGGGTCACAATTATCTGCTCTGATGTGTCACAATATCTGCTCTGAATGTCCCAAGGTCACAATTACCTGCTCTGAAAGGTCAGAGGTCACAATTATATGCTCTGACAGGTCAGAGGTGACAATTATCTGCTCTGACAAGTCAGAGGTCGCAATAATCTGCTCTGAAAGGTTAGCGGTCACAATTATCTGCTCTGGCAGGTCAGAGGTCACAGTTATCTGACCAGTCAGAGTTCACAATTATCAGCTGTGAAAGGTTGGAGGTCAGATCAATGAAGAGTAAGTACATTTTAGTTTGGGCCATTTGCTGGTAACCTTGTACACAAATTACCTGGTGGTTGAAGTCTGTCTCCTCCAGATTCTTCAGGTATACAATAGGTCCGAGGGCGATGATGTTACTGATCATACGGTTCTCTCTCCGTAGTTCCAGCATCTTGTCTGGCTGCACCTTCAATATCTGAATGGAAAAACACAGAAGAATTGTGAACTACTCGATATATGGTTATTTAGAATTGGTGTCATGGTTCTCAAAATGGCAGCTTTCATATCTGATTCAGAAGTACCTTTAAATGGTCATATCTTCTTAGTTTATTGTCCGATTTGATAATTTTTTCACCCTTTTCCAAGTTTTCTCCCAATAAAACTTGAATACATGCCAACGTTCCCTTTAAGGTTATTAAATTAATGGTTTAGGAAATAAATAGTACAGTTTAATATTTTTTTAGTACCTTCATTTGTGTCTGTGTCAGTGTGGACACAGCTTTCGGAGGTAGAAATATACTGATGTTTGTGTCATGTGACGAAGACAACCAGCCTCCCTGAGGCGTCACCGTGAATGTCTCGGTTGTCATGGCAACAAGACCAGGTGGTACATTACCATCCTTTTCATCGCTGATTCTCCATAGACCACTCGCTGTTTTTACAATTGCCTTTTCGGAGAAGCTGAATTAAAAAATAAATAATTAAAAATAATAGTGGAAAATCCATGTCAAACAGATGCCATTTTAACTAGTCAAACTTGATCATGTGACCATGTGCATTAACGACCAATTGTATTATGCAACCACTTTCGAGTACTCTCGATTGGTTACCTTCTATATTTCAAGTACATTGTGCAAGTTTTACCTAATGCAAACTACCATTTGTTTTCACACCAAATATCAAAATATCAATATTTTGATCTTTAAGCAACCACTAATGAGATCAGTGGACTATCTACTGGTAAATGATTAGGTTGTTATGTCCAAATTTGATAATCATGCGATATTTGCTGTCAGTTGAAGAGAAAAAAGTGCGAACAACATTATTTGACGCAAGACAATCATATCAATCGCAACGTTCTCGGTCATTTCTGATTAAACTTTATTTACGGATATTAGCCAAGTGTTCTTGTTGATTGGTCTCACGAGATTCAAGATAATAATTGACCTTGACTTTTGTAAGAAAGAAAAACATGTAATTTCCTTCATTCAGGCAAAATTACCGTAAAAATATTCAACAGATGACCGTTCCACTAGATAAGATCTACCCAGTCTTACGAGAAATAAACTTTTGAAGAAGGAAAACCTGATTTTCTCCAACTACTGTATCATAAAGTACACATTTACCATGTAATTCTCAGCTGAATATTTACTTTCATTTTCGTCATGCTATTTTATATTAAGCAGACTCAAATTCAGCACTATTTTCATATGTGTGTTTTATATTCATTCTATTCTACGACCGTTTTAGCAAGTGACCATTTTTAGACACTCCCTTGAGTGGTCGCTAATACAAGTTCGACCTTTCTGAAATGATGTTTGTAAAGTTTGATATGTCATTTGGACTGGACGTCTCTGTTTATGAAATAAAGTATAGCATTGCATTTTATTTTAGACAATTAGACAGGCTGCAAGTAGATTTTAATTTATTATACAAATTAAATACTATTGTTAAAAATGTCTTCTGTGCTTTGCATAGAACATTTTTTACTTTAAAAGAAACTTATTTTTTTCCATTTAACTATACTTTCACTTTGAAGTACAAATTGTTATAAAGTAACCTCAAATTAACCTCCAATTAAACAAACCTTTTGCCCATGTCGTGACCTTTCAAGGACAGTACTGGGTGGAGTAGCTGTTTATTCAGCAACATCTCTACCTGATTACAGACGCCCAGTAGCTGATAGTCGGTCGTGCGCACGGGAACTTCTGCAGACGCGGCATCATCACTGTCAGTCATCAGGGCAGCCTCATGCGCTGAGATTCTGCTGTTGGTTTCGGCGCTGTGTGCAGTCATTCTGTTGTCATGGTAACCATTTCCAATTGGCACCTTGCGATTTAAGTAGGCGGAGCTTGAGTTTGTCACAAGATGACGTTCAGAGAATCCATTCTGTAAAAGGTCTTCGGAGTCCCACATTTTGTGAGCATTGTCATGTGTTAGTGGAAGAGTGAATGGCTTTGATATTGTACTGTTGTCCTGGGATTTTGACCTTGACATTGATTTATGACCTCTGTGGGTGTGGTACCTTCGCTGGGGATCCTTGGAGCGACGTTTGTTTTGATACGTTTTGCGTTTCTTGTAGAAGTCATTCTGCGAAGATATTTCGCCATTGTGGAGTGATATCTTATCCTTGATGTTGTTCCCCTTCACATTGAAGTAGTCGAGGCGATCAAGCTGCTGAAGGACCTGGGGAACGTTCACCAGTGCATTGTTTCCAAGGTCAAGTGTTCGTAACCTCTTGAGTTCGGCAATATCCGGTGACACATACCGGATCTGGTTGGTGTTGAGACGTAGACTCTGTAATCTAGACAAGGAGTACAGTCCCATGGGAATATTCTCCAGGAGGTTGTTGTTGGCATTTAGCGATTTCATTTGCTTCATGTTGGCCACAGAGAAGTTATACAGTTTGTTATGGGACACATTTAGGTACTGCAAGTTTTGAAACATGTCTGGGAGAAAATCTATCTTGTTTGCTTGAGCATGCAAAACTTTCAAAGATTTTATCATGGTTAATGATGAGGGTATGTTTTCCAGTTGATTTCCATTTAAGTTTAAGTAAAGTAACATCCTTAGTCTGAAAACAGACTGGGGAATCACTTCAAATTTGTTATAGGCTAAATTGAGCTCCTGGAGGTTTCTAAGATTGTCGAAGTCGGGAAGAAGGTTCATGAGATTATTTCCTCGGAGGGTTAATGTCCGCAAAGAGGTAATTTTGCAAACTGGTAAGGGAAGGTGTTCAAATCTGTTGTTTGCGAGGTTGAGATATTTCAGTTTGTGTAGCTTTCCGACAGAAAATGGCAGATACCAAAGATTGTTTCCGTGAACGTCGAGATATCGTAAGTTCTCCAGCAACCCGATCTCATGTGGAAGGCATTCAAATTCATTTTGCCCGATTCTCAAAACACGCAAATTTCTCAGCATGCCAATGTTGGTTGGCAGGGTAGACAACTTGTTTCTTGTTAGATTTATCTCAATCAAGTTGATACAATTGCTGATAGTCTCCGGCAGAAATGTTATGCAGTTCTCCTCGAGATACAAAAACTTTAAGCTCCTTAAGCGCGAAATTGCCAGCGGAATTTCCTCAAAATGATTTTGCGACAGTTTCAGAACTTCCAGTCGTGAGAACAGGAACAGTTCTATAGGCATTGACAATAGATGGCGCTTACAAAGGTCAAGCTGTACTAGACCACTGGAATTTGAAACCAGATGCAGACGAAGATGTGCACTTGGTGGCCTGCCTGTGTCATGTGATCTGCCTATGTCATGTGACTGGTATGAAAGCTCCTGCTGACTAGGATCTGGATAATGAAAGGTTTTGGTAGACCATGATCTATAACCAGAACTTTTTGTTGTAGACATTTCCCCCATTTGTTTTCCGCTCTTGACAGATTTTGTAGAAATATTCAGCAGCAATAATATCAATTCTGCCTCACAATAGTTATTCGATCCACATATTTAAACAAAATTGGGCACATTTAAATCCATTTCCGTTTTCTTGTGCTTTCATTACACATAAACTTAACTGCAGTTTTAAGGTAATTTGCAACTTCTCGAATGCTCAACTGATTGGAATAAATTAAAGCAGTTATGCATCTTGATATTTTTAAATTAAAATTGTTATATTGAATTCAAAGTTTCCAAGTAGTATGTGTAGAATTAAACATATTGAATTCAAAGTTTCCAAGTAGTATGTGTAGAATTAAACAAAAACACTTGGTCAAAAGCCATCACCGTATCACCAATGTGATTTCTAATCTTGTCAAATCAAATCTGAATTAACAATATTGATCTTTTTAGAACTTCAAACAAGCCACTTTGGTTAAAACGCAATAGTTCCTCCATGTAACATTTCTCGAATAACATATAACCATATTCAGTCTCTTGCTAGAAGTATCTGATAATCTTAAAGTCAATACTTACACCCTACTGTGGCATCAGCTGCCTGAATAATTAATAATTTACCAATTAAGCGAGCACCTGCTGTATACTGAGATGTTAATTATTGGCAGTTACACCACTAGGGCCTTGAGATATTGGTATATTGATGCTTATACATAGTTAAAGTTGATTGACTTATGTAGGCATGTCCGATAGAAAGGTTTATAAAAAATTGATGACTACGATCAATGCATATCGTGACATAAGGAGAGTTTTGATGATTTTCGATAGCAACATGAACAGAGAGATCAGTGTGCTGTGGGCTGACAGTTGTATATTCAGATCTATTGGTGGTCTTGAAAAGACCTTATCTTCTGAAACCACAAGGCCCAGAGTTAATTTAACATAAGCTTGTGGTTTCCTACCAAGTTTTTTTAAAATGAGAACCTAGGGATCGAGTGCAGTTTTACATAAAGTTACATAGGAAAATCTTTGTTGCATCAGGTTATGATCCTTTGTCAGGAATGTTCAAATGGTGACCCTGGAGTGAAATTTGGCCTTACTCCAGGGGTCACATGTTTTGTTTGGGGAAAAAATGAATAATAGTTTTTTCTGAAACCATACAACTCTCATATATTGCATTTAGCATTAGTTTATGGTCATCTACCAAGTTTGTTGAATTAGCCTGATGTCAAATTTGCCCCTGCCTGGGGGTCACTTTTTAAACACTTCCTTGATTGTACCAACGCTGCGTCTGATACTTTCTCGCCTCTCACCTCTAACGGGAGTCCCACTGGGAGCTTGACTTGCCAAGTGAGAAAGTAGTGATCCTTATGAATTTGTGAGGTATACAGTACTGGTTCAAGGAAAAATTGAGTGGTCATCCTCTACCACAAAACAATTGACAGTTATATATGGCCTAACATGTGCTTAAATGACAAAACACCATTCAAATAAACAAGTCATCTTCTCCGTAACTACCAGAGCTTGAGTCTAATATTTTGCATGTAACATTATCCTTTGTTTTATCAAATAGTGATTCTGGGGTAATATTTGTCCATGATCTAGGGGTCTCATGTTTAACATATGGAACAAAACTTGATCTAATCACCAAAGCATGGAGCTCTCTTGTATTGCATGTAGCATTAGCTCAGTGTACTCTTCCAAGTTCAGATGTTAACTCGGGGATCAAATTTGGTGCTGCCTGGGGGTCAGTGATTTCATACAATTTATAATCTTTAATAAACTGTTACCATGTAAAGCATTTATACCTTTCATGTAGCATTTACCTTCTAACTCTTGGCACTCAGGTGAGAGCACCTAGAGGATTTTGATCCTCTCATTTGAAGTCAGTTATTTATAAATTTGTCATCAAATAAAAAAAAAAACGGTTGTGGAGTATGCAGTGACAATGTCTTCTCACTTTGACTTATATCTGACAGGTTTAAAGAGACTTCATGGTTATCTTCATTCCTACTTAGATGATTTGTCCTAATTTAATTTTGGGTTCTGGTTTGGCCAGTGGATTGCATGATGGACTTGAAACCAGAGGACATGGGTCAAGCCCTGATGGTGCCAATGAGTTGGTGTGTTCTTGGGCAAGACACTTATTCTTGGCCTTGCCCATAAGTTGGGGACGTAAACCTGAATGTCAAGTTTAACAGAACTAGACTCTGCAATCTGTGAAAGTTTTGTTCAGATCCAATCATAAATGAAGGAGATATAGCGATAAAAATATTTCTTTAATGACGCCACTGGTGGCCATCTTGGATGACGTCATGATGTCAAAAGGTTCGGGACACTATTCCAGACTGAGCTCTACCACCGTGTTAAATTTTGATGCCCTGCGTCCAATATAATAACTGTGAAAAGTTAAAGAACCATAGAAATCTATTTGTTAGAGTAGGACAGATTCTCAGATTCCTATGTATCCTACCTCTCTCTCTGGGGCGGCTCTAAATAACCAGGGGTTTAAAAATTTGGAAAAATCCACTCGCCCTGCAGGACTAGTGGAAGCAAAAAGCTACTCGCCCTTACTAATTTACCACTCGCCCTGCAGCATATAACCTGAACATTATTTTCATCACTATAGTAATGTACAATAAGTACGTTTGTGTACTCACAGACACTGTAGTAGCTGACAGGCAGTATGTGGATATTTTATTGTTATGCAAATAAAGCGCCATATTATCCAATAACATATTTAATATTATGGTCTGCAACCTGTCCTCATACACTGTCACAGGCATAGTGACTGAAAGTATTTAATTAGACTAGTTCTGTCCCAAGATCATATTTATTTCAAAATCTCAAACTCAGTATGAAGCATATTGATTAGTTGTTGCTGAGTATATTCTCAGCATCAACCAATCAATATCCCTGTGACCAATAATAGACGCCAGAACTAATTAATAGCGGTTGGGAACTACGCTTTTGTTCAGCTGTACCCGTTCTGATTCGCCGACACTCGGGCCGAATCCGCTTGCAGACGCTGATGCAGACTTGCCGAACAGCGACCTGATGTCTGCTTGTTTACCCGCCATGTTTACGGTGTCGATATAAAAAAAAAAGTCTGACTGGTTAGCGATATATTGCATCACACTCCAATTGATTTTAGCGTGAATTGAATCACAGTCTATATGACGCGCGGGTTACCTGGTAACAAAAAATAATGATACGGAACAAAATTACGCGTCGGAAATTATCCAGATTTGAAATATTGCAAATATTGCAACATCGTGTTTGAACGAAAGTTTAACTTAATTAAGTCACTCGCCCTGTCGGACGACCAGACATCAAATGTTACTCGTCCGCAGGCAGCTTGCACTCGCCAATGCGACCGGGCGAGTGGAATTTTACACCCCTGATAACCTATAATGTGTTGATGAGCCGTTAAACAAAATTCAATTCATTGTATTACAGATGCCCAAAAGCAGTCAGAGATGTCAGCCCTGTCGAAAGAGCGGGACAGTCTGCAGAACGCCATCAGGACGTATAAATCACTGTTTGAAACCACCGAGCAGCTCATTGAAGAACTCAAAAGTAAGACCTCCATTTTTACCTGTATCTAGATTGTGAGTACACATGTATTTTATAGGTAACTACTCAACTGGTTATTTATTGTGCCTGCACAATGTCATATATGTTATAGCTGACTACTCAACTGGTTATTTATTGTGACTGCACAATGTCATGTATGTTATAGGTAACTACTCAACTGGTTATTTATTGTGCCTGCACAATGTCATATATGTTACAGCTGTGTTAATTGATCTTAGAGTTGACAGTAAGGTTATATCTTCACTGGGTCTCAGATTCATTCTCGTGAGATCCCTTCCTTCCTTTTTATTTCTCCCCGTACATACTGACATGATAAAGTAGTTACTTCGGCAATTATAACTTTCACATCTGGTCAACTTCTGGTAGGTTGAGATATTCAGTAGGTGAAAATAAAGGGTTTACTCGGACTTTATCCTCAATCTCTATATGAAAAATGAAAATATTAGACCATGATTTATATTAAATATATCCATATTGGTGTTTTAAAATCAGACAACGCCAAAAGCAGATACATAGATGTACATAAAGAATAAAGCTTTTAATATAATTATCACTACCAGGCGCGTAGCTGCCTATACGCGAGTACGCGGCTGAATCCACATGATTCTGACAAAAGCACCTCAGAACGCCCAGAATGCACCAGATTGCACCATTGTTTTCAAAATTTTACGGGGGGGCATGCCCCCGGACCCCCCTAGCACAATTATGAATCCACATGAATAGAGGGCTAGCTACGCCCCTGACTACAAACTAGTTTTATAAAGGGCTAAAGTCAGTTGAGCACCGACGATAATCACTGAGTTTACCCCCTACCAGAAGTGGAGGTCTTTTATTTTATTGATCACTGATTGGTCAAATTATTTTGATGATGTCATGTGAAAGTTATGAATTGTATTGTACGTTTCAGTCACGATAATGCATTTTTATGGTGAATAAAACATAAATAGTATTGCTGAAAAAGATGACCAATCCTTATGAACAAAGGAGATTTTACGAAGGGTGATTACTCCAGAACAAGGCTGGAAGAAATGATGAGGGTATTCCAGCAGCCTAATTGAACTCATACAATACTTTTAAACATATTCAAAATTGAGCCAACATAAGATATAAAACTTGCCTATGATAACTTGCTAATCGCTCTTGTTAATTGACATCGCGATCAATTGTATAACATAATCCAGGTAAATGTACCATTGTGCCATTACTGGTGTAGTAGATATTTTGATGACAATTTTTTAATGCCCCTGACAGTCGAAGAATGGTGGAAGGGCATAAATTATATTGTTACCATGTCCATCCGTCTGTCTGCAACAAAAGTGTTGTCCGGAGTCCAACTTGGGTAATTGTTATCCAATATTCTCCAATATTTCTCTTGGTCAAATTGTATATGTCCCAAAGTCATGGCCAAGTTCAGTAATCGACCCCGTCGTCCAGAGTTATGCCCCTTGGAATAGAGAAAAATCACAAAATGAATTTTGTCCAGACTCTGACTAGGGTAATTTTTAACCTATCTTTTCCTGACTTGATCAAATTGTATATGGGCACAATGGCTCGACCAAGTTTGATAATCAGTCCCAATGCATGTAACAAAACCGCAAATTATTTAACATAATACACTAGTGTATTAAATTTGCAAATGAGGCCAAATCACAGTGTTTATACTTAGTAAAACATTTAGTCCCAATTATTTACATGGTATATTATACGCTATGTTCAGACAGACTTCCATGTTTTTCATATATTGAATATTATTTTATTAAATGCACATAATTATACATCCGTTTTCACAAAGTGAAGTGGAGGCTATATAGGAATCGCGTTGACCTTAGAGTTGGTTGTGTCGCGTCCCGTTGCGTAACACATTTTTATGCCCCCCGAAAAACTTTTGGCCGGCACGGCTAAAAATAGATTTTCAAAAAAGAAGTTTGTAGCGACTACTTCTTGAAAACTATAAGTGATATTGATATGGGACTTTTTCTAAAATGATCAGCATGACTTGTTGTTGGTCCTTGTCGAAAATTGTTTTGATTCGATGTTAAACATGACTGTCATTGGCCATCTTTGTTTACATAGAGTTATATAATGAAAACTTGTAGCGACTACTCCTCTGAAACTACTTTTTTAGTTACGGATTTTTGAGTGAAACTTCACAGCAATGTTCATCAAGCTATCAAAAATCAGTAGAGTTTCAAGGTCATTGACCTCTTGTTATTACTTGCATTCCTCGACCAGTTTTGAATGGGTTGATCCCAAACTTCATATACACATAACAACTGATAACCTTATGTCCCCTCTACATCAGCCATTGTTGATTGCCTAAATTTATTGCAGAATTATGGCCCTTTGTTTGACTTAGAATTTAAGCGGGGTTATTCATCACCTGCAGTGATAGTTCTAGTTTATGTTATATGTGATCCAAGGTGTTGAATTATTTGTAGTGAGAACATGTTACAGCCATGTAGCATAGCTGACATGATGAAAACAATCAAACAGCGTCATGATTTTCTTTACAAATTGGTGCCAGTAAAAGATGAATTGACAACATTAAAGTGAAACTTTCACATTATAGGGTTGTTATGATACGAAAAGAATCTTACATGCATGCCTATGTATTTTTCATTTTAATAAACTTGTTGGATAAAAAAATAGGATACTCGGCAGGGTATGAAAGTTAATATATACACAGTCATGCAAGGACCTGTATAAAATGTCAATTCTTTTTTACAGTTTCTGTTAAGGAGGCCAAGAATGAAGAATCCAAAATAAAGGATGAACTAAAGCGGTTCAAGATGCCTGTGGCACAATTACTCACAGTAAGATAACACCTGTGTTTTCCTTATACATCCCTGTGTTTTCCTTATACATCCCTGTGTTTTCCTTATACATGCCAGTGATGTATAATGAATTTATCAAGGCTAAAAATGAATGCTTTCCAGGCTGATATATTGAAGTGAATTGGATTTTATAGTCGCACCAACAGCTAAGGTCATATGATGACTTTCCAGGTTCCACTGGTGGAGGAAGACCCCAGGTGCCCCTCCGGGCAATTTTCGTGCACGGGCGGGCACCTGGGTAGAACCACCGACGTTTTGATTGCAAGTCAGAGACTCTAACCACTCTGCCACGGACGCCCCTCGGCTGATATATACATTTGTTATTAACTGTATGATAGTGGACCTTTGAAAATGTCCGAGGTTATTAAAATCATAGCTAAAATAAAGTTTGTAAGCTAAAAAAAATCAGGACTTAGGCATGAAATTAACACATAAAATGTCTGACTATCGAGATTGATAGACTATCTAGCAGTATTTCAATATTAAGAATATATCAGTTGTTAACTATATCCATTCTAGGTGGATGCCATAGACAAGATGGTGAAGGATCTCACTGAAATATTGTCTAATGTGTCCATTCTAGGTGGTTGCTATAGGCAAGATGGTGAAGGATTTCACTGATATAATACCTGATGTGTACATTCTAGGTGGATGCCATTGACAAGATGGTGAAGGATCTCACTGATGTAATATTTGATGTGTCCATTTTAGGTGGATGCCATTGACGAGATGGTGAATGATTTCACTGATATAATATATAATGTGTCCGTTCTAAGTGGATGCCATAGACAAGATGGTGAAGGATTTCACTGATATAATATATAATGTGTCCATTCTAAGTGTATGCCATAGACAAGATGGTGAAGGATTTCACTGATATAATATCTGATGTGTCCATTTTAGGTTGATGCCATAGACAAGATGGTGAAGGATCACACTGATGTAATATTTAATGTGTCCATTCTAGATGGATGCCATAGACAAGATGGTGAAGGATTTCACTGATATAATATCTGATGTGTACATTCTATGTGGGTGCCATAGACAAGATGGTGAAGGAGTTCACTGATAAAATATATAATGTGTCCATTCTAGATGGATGCCATAGACAAGATGGTGAAGGATCTCACAGATATAATATCTGATGTGTACATTCTATGTGGGTGCCATAGACAAGATGGTGAAGGAGTTCACTGAAAAATTTATAATGTGTCCATTCTAGATGGATGCCATAGACAAGATGGTGAATTTACTAATAAAATATATAATGTGTCCATTCTAGGTGGATGTCATAGACACGATGGTGAAGGATTTCACTGATATAATATCTGATGTGTCCATTCTAGGTGGATGTCATAGACAAGATGGTGAAGGATTTCACTGATATAATATCTTAGTGTCCATTCTAGGTGGATGCGTAGACAAGATGGTGAAGGATCTCACTGATATAATATCTGATGTGTCCATTCTAGGTGGATGCCATAGACGAGATGGTGAAGGATTTCACTGATATAATATCTGATGTGTCCATTCTAGGTGGATGTCATAGACAAGATGGTGAAGGATCTCACTGATATAATATCTAATGTGTCCATTCTAGATGGATGCCATAGACGAGATGTTGAAGGATCTCACTGATATAATATCTGATGTGTCCATTCTAGGTGGATGTCGTAGACAAGGTGGTGAAGGATCTCACTGATATAATATCTAATGTGTCCATTCTAGATGGATGCCATAGACGAGATGTTGAAGGATCTCACTGATATAATATCTAATGTGTCCATTCTAGGTGGATGTCGTAGACAAGGTGGTGAAGGATCTCACTGATATAATATCTAATGTGTCCATTCTAGATGGATGCCATAGACGAGATGTTGAAGGATCTCACTGATATAATATCTGATGTGTCCATTCTAGGTGGATGCCATAGACGAGATGTTGAAGGATCACACTGATATAATATCTGATGTGTCCATTCTAGGTGGATGCCATAGACAAGATGGTGAAGGATCTCAGCGACAGTAAGGAGATCATCCTGAACAAGAAGCGGCGTATGTGTTCCTTACAGACCATCATGCCAAATGATCCCGAGGTCCTAGGAAAGGTGAGCATTATAATCAATAGATTATTTTTTGGCTTTTTCATGTCTGCCACCAACCTCCACCCTCCTCTCGCATCCTATATTGTCCCAAGATTCCTAAATCATTCAGAGAATTATTATTAAAGATACAGAAACAGATCTGAAAAACAGCTAACTGTATATTGTAATATTATTTGTACATCGATACTTAATAAGCACCATGCTTTAAACAGATTTTATTGTACAACATTTGACTTTTTTTGCAAGCGGCATCAGTAACTCAGTGGATAAGACCTTGGCTTAGAGTTACAGACTTCTGCCAGTGGGTTTGCTCCCTGATGGAGGCCTGTCTTAAGGGAAACTTCATCCTTCATCCCATCTCCCTCTGAGGTTGCTGGCCCAATAAAACCTTATATAATGAGTTAACATAATATGAAACCCCATTTCATTTTGCAAAAAGGGTTGGGCCGCATGTTCTACAAAAGACCATTTGAGAGTAGTATAATGAAATAAATAACAAATGTTATGTCTGTCATGGGTGGAGAAAGGGTATTTTAATTAGTTCAGTGTGATATATGTCTAGCTAAAATATAATTCCTGTCTTTAATAAGTCTATGATAATGCAAGTGTAAAACTGTACAAAGATTTAGTTGATTGAATACCAAACCAGAAACCTGACCATATATGAAACTGTCTGAATTCTACCTGAACTGTGGCATGTACAGTACAGCACAGCTCACGCGAAACCCACACTTTACTCGATTCGCCAAGTTTGGTTGTATCGAGTGCTGCACGGAGTCAGTGTTTGGACTCGGCGAATCCACACGGCGAAAGCATGCCATTTTCGAGTCACTCGGTGTGATCACACTCCGAGTTACTCCGCGTTGAATCCAATTAACCATGAATGCACACCTGTGGTGATTTATTATTGGGAAAATATCTGAATTTTCCGACAACGTTTCAACTTGTCCGACAGCGGGCTTAAAAAAGCCAATCGCCAGAAAAGTACAAACAATGAGACACCGAGTGCATCTTTCTGTGCAAAGTTGACACGACTGATAAATACAATAAATAAATTTCGAACCAGATACATATTTCAAACTTTTAATGCATTTAATCACAAGTTTTGTTCGATTCTGTTGTCCAGAAGTCACACTTCTTCAACCGACATAAATACCCATAATCCTTGGCCATGTATGTACATTTTAACAAGGCGGTACTAACAATGGGTTTATGATTTGGAATTCTTTACAACTTTTTCTGATAATTTCTGACTAAAGAACCCATCGATGTATTAATAATAAACAGCAGAATAGTAAAATTTGTTACAAATAACGATTAATTAAAAAAATAATTATAATATTCAGTATAATAATTACTAATTTAATTTTATGTTCAGTCTTCGTGTTCATGTCTTCTGCTTCGATTTTTTTTAAAGTTATTAAATAATTATGCATATAAAATGACTGCAGTTAGAAAAGTTGCACCCTTTACCTGTGCAGTTTTAACTCGGCGAACTCCGAGTTGTCTAGGTGAAGTATCGTGGCGTAAGTATGCCGAGAGCTTTTCACATAGCTGATTCCCACTCGGAGTAGTTTTATCATCAAAACTCCGCGTAATTACGCGATTTGTAAATTCCTCACTCGGCGTGAAAGAGTAAAGTGTGGGTTTTGCGTGAGCTGTACTGTAGGATAAAAGTAACATATTTTCAGAATCCTATATTAACAGTCTATTAAGTCATTTTAGAATTGTTTTTTGTTTAGAATTTTCCATATCAGAAAGTCAAGAAACTCATTATTCAATGAGTAATGAAAACACTTAAAATATTAATTTTCTTCAAAACGAGGAACTCGGTGTGTTCTCAGAACACAGTGAGTCCTATATAGGAGACACTCAGAACACAGTGAGTTCTATTATTATTTTTTGCATAAAAAGGATATTTTGAGTGTATATTTTGACTGTTTTTATGAAGACCTATATTTAGAGAGAGTCGAAGACCAGAAGTGTAAAATGTTTTGTTTGTATCTATGAATCTTCTACTTACTGAAATAATCGAGAAAGGAATGTCTGATGTATACTGTTGTGTAGATATATTGGATTTCCCAAAATGTTGTTTTAAAATGCCGGATTGATAAGAGAAGAATGTGCATATTCTGAAATCAGTCTCGTATTTAAATAAATAGAGAATATTTAACTCCTTTGATCGATTACAGGGAAATCCTTCCTGAGGTGGAAGACTGGGAAAATACCCAGGCCTACCATTGAGTGAATGCTTTTTATATAATCGAACCCAGCAGTTGAATAATCTATTTTTTGTTCATTTTAATCAATTCCTGTATGATTTTAATCAAATGTTTCGCTTTATTGAATGTTCTCGTCAAATGACGTTGACATCAGCAACATTTTATTGACATCATGACTCAGTGTCACAGTCAGTTATATTTGTGTTTTCTTAGTTATCAATATTTAGCGATTATGAATTTTCTTTCACCAAGATGTCCCGAGTCTTTCACCCATAGTAATGTTATAAAAGTGAATAACCTCCAAAAAAAATAGGAGTTTTCAATTTTCAGTCTCATATCTTCATTTGTCAAATTGGTGAAATTTAAAGGAAGAACTATGTATCCAGGGACTTTGTATAACCATGGTTTCCAGGGACCATTTTTTGCCTGGAATTTCCTTCTTTATTTATGCACTAAGAACCTTCCACCCTCGTTATAAACAGTCTCATATCTTCAGTTGTCAAATTGGTGAAATTTAAAGGGAGAACTATGTATCCAGGGAGGGACTTTGTATAACCATAGTTTCCAGGGACCATTTTTTGCCTGGAGTTTCCCTCTTTACATATGCACTAAGAACCTTTCCACTCTCGTTATAAACAGTTTCTTGATTGTGTTTCAGATTGGCTACCTGGCCCAGATAGCTGACGATGATGGGGCAAGGGTTTTGTCCTGGCACATGTCCTCCGACATGGACTGTGTTGTCACCACAACAACCATAAAGGTATGATTTGTTGAAAAAATTGTCTATGTTTTAAAGAAGCGAACCGGCAAAAAACCTCTATCCTGGTTTTTGTATAATAATGTATATGTGCCGATTGAAAGTATAGGTTTATTCAAGGGTTTTTAACATGCCCATGATAGAATATGCGTAAAATGAATTATGGTAACTTAATTCGACACTCCAGTATTGAGGTTTAGCATAGCTGGTAAAAGCCATTTGTATTGTGTCTACAAATGGAAGGCAGCAAGTAATGTCTCTGGATATTGTATAGTATGTTTTCCTTGTCTGTTGCAGACCAAAAAGATATAATCCCAGACAAATGGAAGCAGCAAGTATTGTCTCTGGATATTGTATAGTAAGTTTGCCTTGTCCATTGCAGGCCAAAGAGATTTATTCCCAGACAAATGGAAGGCAGCAAGTATTGTCTCTGGATATTGTATAGTATGTTTTCCTTGTTTGTTGCAGGCCAAAGAGATTTATTCCCAGACAAATGGAAGGCAGGAAGTATTGTCTCTGGATATTGTATAGTAAGTTTGCCTTGTCCATTGCAGGCCAAAGAGATTTATTCCCAGACAAATGGAAGGCAGAAAGTATTGTCTCTGGATATTGTTTAGTATGTTTTCCTTGTTTGTTGCAGGCCAAAGAGATGTATTCCTAGACAAATGGAAGGCAGGAAGTATTGTCTCTGGATATTGTATAGTATGTTTTCCTTGTTTGTTGCAGGCCAAAGAGATGTATTCCCAGACAAATGGAAGGCAGCAAGTATTGTCTCTGGATATTGTATAGTATGTTTTCCTTGTCCATTGCAGGCCAAAGAGATTTATTCCCAGACAAATGGAAGGCAGGAAGTATTGTCTCTGGATATTGTATAGTAAGTTTGCCTTGTCCATTGCAGGCCAAAGAGATTTATTCCCAGACAAATGGAAGGCAGCAAGTATTGTCTCTGGATATTGTATAGTATGTTTTCCTTGTTTGTTGCAGGCCAAAGAGATTTATTCCCAGACAAATGGAAGGCAACAAGTATTGCCGCTTGATTCCATCTTTAAAAAGACACTAACAGACTGGAACAAGTAAGTTGATGTGCAGCTACAGTACATAGTTATGATCTGTCATTCAAGCCTATATCCACCAGAGATTTGAGTACAGTGGGTATTTACACACATAAGAAAAGCACATGTTGTCTCACAAACAACTGTTAACCCTTAGCCCGCTACATATATATAATGGACTGTTCTTTCTTTGAATTAAGACCATTCCATTTATGTGATAAAGGGGTGTTTTGGGGGGAAATGACTGATCAGTAGCCGGACATTGTAAATCAAGATCAGCCTGCAAGTTACTCGCAGGCTGATCTGGGTTTACAATGGACCCAAAGGCTATTATAGTCGTGCTTAGCTGGTTAAGAGTTAAATATGAAATTTCAAATCATTTAATTTTCACACAAAAGCTACTGGAAAGGGTAGCTCCTCATTAATACTTACACATTTAAGATTATTAGATATTGAAATGCATTCTGGTTATAGAGAAACATGAACCAAATGGTTTGACCGAGTTGTTTTGGTGAGAGTTACCAGGGGAGGTAAGTCAGTGATGTTTTTCATCATCTTGGCTAGAGTTTAGAAGGAGAGTATCCATATTTAGTATGCACTAAATAAGCATGCTCACCCGTTCGACAGATGTGTCACGAGGAAACCTGAGAGAAACATATAATATACATGTTCTAAGGCCTTTGATTATGTACCTTTTTTTGCCGACTTCCAATTTGCCAATATACCCTGACAGAGAAGAATTAATCATACTACTCGCAGATGATTGTTATTTACACATTGCTTTATTTCATTTGTTCACCAAAGAATGTTTAAAATGAATGAACAGGGAGAACGTAATAATATTGCATGCTTTAACCCTTAAATCAGGAATTTGGCAGGTACACGCTGGTTTATAGAAGGATTAAATTCTAGTTTGTGTGTATCATTGTAGACCATTACCACATTTGAAGTATAAACCCAACTGGCGACCCGCAGGTAATCTGAGTTATGCCAGAAAACTGCTGACGTTCAACCAGAACATTGAAAAATGTCAAACAGGTGAGTTGATAGTGGTGAAGGCACAGCCCATCTTACCTCTGTAGGTTTTATCTTCACCCATGTTCACTTCTGCATGACTAAAGTAGGTCAATCTGAATGACCTTCACCTACCTTTAAGCTATTCTTTGGTTTACATCTACATTTTACATTTAGTTTTTGGTCAAGTCCATTACTGCCAAAAGCCATTAATACCATTTGGTCCAATTAAATAACATTTGGTTCAGTTAAGTACAATTTGGTCCAGAAAAATACAATTTGGTCCAGATATATAACATCTGATCCAGTAAATTAACCATTTGGTCCAGTAAAATACTATTTGGTCCAGTGAACTAACCATTTGGTCCAGTAAAATAACCATTTGATCCAGTAAAATAACCATTTGATCCAGTAAAATACAATTGGTCAAGCAAAATAACCATTTGATCCAGTAAAATAACCATTTTATCCAGTAAAATACAATTTGGTCCAGCAAAATAACCATTTGATCCAGTAAAATAACCATTTGGTCCAGTAATATAGCATTTGGTTCAGTTAAATAACCATCTGGTCCAATAAAATACCAGTTAAATACCATTTAGTGCAGTTAAATACCATTTGGTCCAGTAAAATACACTTTGGTCCAGTTAAATAACATTTTGTCCAGTTAAATACAATTTGGTCCAGTAAAGTATCATTTGGTCCAGTAAAATATCTTTTGGTTCAGTTAACCATTTGGTCCAGTTAAATAACACTCGGTGCAGTCGAATTACCATTTGGTCCAGTAAAGTACCATTTGTTGCAATTAAATAACATTTGGTCCAGTAAAATAACCATTTGGTTCAGTAAATTAACAATTGGGTCCAGTAAAGTAACATTTGGTCCAGTAAAGTACCATTTGGGCCATTAAAATACAGTTTTGACCAGTAGAGTAGGTTTAAGAAGTTCACAGGCCTATTTGACCAGTGCCTGGAAACGTTCTTGTTGGACTGGTGCACATAGGCAACAAGTGGTGTTCACTATTTATGTGAAAATCGGCCAGTCGTTACACTGTAGGTCACCATGCTCCATTTAATGAATCCTTGCGCTTTAGAGCAGCGGAACTCTCATACTTGGGTTCGCACCCTGGTGGTGCCTTGTGTGAATAGTTGTCCTTTAGTTCATATTCTTTGAAGGCTTTTGATCCAATATGACCTTTAAGTGTAGAACCCCGTTTCAGGTAATTTCCATTAATTGCCATTTCCCGTTATACATATATGGGAATTGGTCTTATTTATAGAAAAGATTGTTGGTTTTAAAGGGATGTACCCTGTCATACTCTGCCTCTGATTTGGTCTGAAGGTAGTGTTGTTCCGAGGCTGGCCCGGTATAATTTATAACTTTAATATTCATTTTCCATGAACATTTCAGGGCTGTTTTACCTTATATACAGTACAGCTCACGCGAAACACACACTTTACTCTTTCACGCCGAGTGACGAATTCAGAAATCGCGTAATTACGCGGAGTTTGGACGATAAAACTACGCCGAGTGGAAATCAGCTATGTGACGAACGACTAGCGTAACTTCGCCGAGATACTCCGCGTAGACGTCAATTATACAGGCAAATGACCTTTTTAGCGGACTTGAACGAACGACTAGCGTAACTTCGCGGCAATACTCCGCTTAGACGAACTCGGCGAATCGAACTCGGCATTCGCCGAGTCGTCAATTATTCAGGTCAATGACCTTTTTATCGGACTTGAATATTTATGTCTGAAACAATGATGAACGGCATTCGTACAGGTAATGTACATCTGCATAGATCTACGTGTTTTATTTTTATGTTTGTTGTAAATGTACACTGTGCGTGAAAGTAATAAAGTTACCTTATAGTTGACGTTTGTGCTGCTGTACTCTCAAATGCAATTAAACACAACTGTCATGAGGACGAAATAAATATTTAGTTTTAATCTGTAACGGCAACCAATGCTAGCTTCCAAACACAAAACTTAAATACACACTCTGTTTCTTAGCACACGTTGTCTTACACGTTGTCAAGCGCGTTGCCATGGTCAGGACTCTGAATCAGGCGTTTTCATGTGTATTGAGCATGTGTATTGAGCATAGTTACGATATTGTAAACATGTACTCTACATGTACATGTCACAGTAACCCGGTTAGATCACGCTTCCATTACACTAGTATAGATAATTAGGGACGTGTCGTGGTATTCTCTTGGATAAATAAAAATGTTATGTAATATGTATACTGAGTAAAGTACAGTATATACATGTATGTAAATACATCTTGCGTTTGCGTGCCTGATTGCCTTAGATGTTTTGTGGTATGAACCTAGGTAAGTGGATTTTAAGACCAACTTTATAAAAAATATTTGCTGATTTTGTCAAATATGAGGGTTATACGAAAGTTGATACTGGCCTTATAATTCCTTAATTACAAGTTATTTGAAAAAAACAACATATTATGAATTTAGTCTGTCCATTGACAATTTCCTTCACATATGAAAATGTTCAAAAAGTATGGTGTTTTTTTTTTATGAACAGCACCTGCCGCAATCCGTCGCACCAATAA
The DNA here is from genome assembly GCA_037043455.1 of Cyrtodaria siliqua. Lineage (NCBI taxonomy): Eukaryota > Metazoa > Mollusca > Bivalvia > Adapedonta > Hiatellidae > Cyrtodaria > Cyrtodaria siliqua. The sequence goes on along the minus strand of JAWPHD010000402.1, from coordinate 147,312 downwards.
TAATACATAATGAAACATTTAACACTGCAGTAGGCTATCTATTTATAAAAATGATGTAAAATTATCCTTTAACCTAGTAATCAGGGCATCCATTATTGTTAACAGAAGTTTGGTCGTAGAAACACTTAAAAAAAGTATAAAAGTCGAACAGGAAAAGCAGCTTCCCCAGAATACAGTTAACTCTAAAACACGCAAAACGACAAACATGAATGGAAATGTTAATAAGGAATATGAAGTCAAAAACACACAAAAAAGGTTGACAATAGGGCTGTCGTCTTCAAACGGTCAGTGGCAAAAAAACTGGGGTTTAAACCAGGTTATAGGGTGCACCAAACCTCACACACCCTACTGTCATCCCAAACTCGAAGCTAGTTTTGGGAGCATAACTCATTCCTTCTGATTCATATGGTGTTGTCTAGTCGATATATCGCAACATCTACATCATTCTTGGTTTGTGATCACTCAGTTATATATTAACATCTGCTAACAAACACTAAACTATTGTGAATTAATAAGAAAAACACTAAACTATTGCATGTGAATTAATAAGAAACAAAAAACACAGTCCTCATGTTTTAATATACAAGCATGTTTTATTTGTGATATTGTGAATACTGTTACTAGTAACAATGACACTTAGAGCTACTAAACAAGGAAGATACTTGCTTCCTGGTTCAGTACGATGTCGACAAGAAGCACCAAATGCGCACGAGCGGCTTTTTCAGAACGTCGGAAAAGGTGACGTTTTGTACACATTTGTATGATATCGCTGGGTTTTATTTTTGGATTTTAAGCCATTTTCATTACATATATTTTTCTTAATAACTGAGGAAGACTGTGTCCATTGCAGCATCTTAAGCGATTTAAAAAAGTAATTGAATTGGTCTAAAGACATCGCCCTGGCAAATTCCTCTATTCACGAATTAAATCGTAGTTTTAGTCGGAGGGGGACTTCTTTTTTTAATAGTGTCTACCTGCATCTATTGGTTCTTATCGATGTTTAATAATGATCTTACACGAGTGCCTGATTAATATTGAATTTATCAAGCGAGTTGGATAAAATTATATGATGTGAGGCTATGCGAGAATTTTATCCAAATTGTTCAATAAATTCAATATACAGTGAAGGGGAACTCGTTGATTTCCGTAATCTATGATGTTTTTTTACAATTGTGACTACATGCATCTATTGGTTTTTTTCCTTATCAATGTTTAATATATAATGATCTTACACGAGTGCCTGATTAATATTGAATTTATCAAACGATCGAGTTGGATACTGCGTCCATTAAGTTATACCAAGCAACATCTTACGCGATTAACATATTCCAAAAGTAATTAAATACGTCTAATGCCATCGCCCTGGCGAATTCCCTTAATCACAAATTTAACAAAAGTAAAACTGAAATAAGCCTGAATATTTTTACATGTAACTTGCAGTTGAATATGTCTATACACTTTTATCTAGACTGTGCTATACTTGAATATAAAACGTGTGTATTGATCTATGCCATACTCATAGCGGGCACGCGAGTATACAATAGGAAATGAAATTAATCTGATTGCACTTGTTTTTCGTTATCTCCGGTACTATTCTGCACATAATCAACAGATACATGTACATGACATGATGTACGAACTTGTGCACTGATATAAATCTGCTGATCAAACTTTTACCTGAAAAGAAAGTTGTAATATGTTTAGAAAGCAATATATTGCACTGAATTGCCAATTCCGATAACTACGTTAATTTCAAGGCTTTTGGTGAAATATATATGGTTGGGCAATTTAAGTGTAAAACAGTTTACATTATCTAAATTACGTATTTTAATTGAATTAAATTGGAATATATATATAGTCGGTGCGACTATAAATTCCAATTTAATTCAATTAAACAGCAAGGTCATTTTAATGGTTTACACATTTTGTGCATGTAATTGGTGGACCTCTACTTGTTTTTATCAATACAATGTTGCTTCATAATTTGATTAATACTCCTCGTCACAATCAAGCATTTGTTGTGTGCGCGTGCCTATATGGATACTGCGTCCATTAAGTTATACCAAGCAACATCTTACGCGATTTACATATTCCAAAAGTAATTAAATACGTCTAAAGACATCGCCCTGGCGAATTCCCTTATTCACAAATTTAACAAAAGTAAAACTGAGATAAGCCTGAATATTTTTACATGTAACTTGCAGTTGAATATGTCTATACACTTTTATCTAGACTGTGCTATACTTGAATATTAAATATAAAACATGTGTATTGATCTATGCCATACTCATAGATGGCACGCGGGTATACAATAGGAAATATAATTAATCTGATTGCACTTGTTTTTCGTTATCTCCGGTACTATTCTGCACATAATCAACAGATACATGTACATAACATGATGTACGAACTTGTGCACCGATATAAATCTGCTGATCAAACTTTTACCTGAAAAGAAAGTTGTAATATGTTTAGAAAGCAATGTATTGCACTGAATTGCCAATTCCGATAACTTCGTTAATTTCAAGGCTTTTGGTGAAATATAAATGGTTGGGCAATTTAAGTGTAAAACAGTTTACATTATCTAAATTACGTATTTTAATTGAATTAAATTGGAATATATATATAGTCGGTGCGCCTATAAATTCAAATTTAATTCAATTAAACAGCAAGGTCATTTTAAAGGTTTACACATCTTGTGCATGTAATTGGTAGACCTCTACTTGTTTTTATCAATATAATGTTGCTTCATAATTTGATTAATACACCTCGTCACAATCAAGCATTTGTTGTGTGCGCGTGCCAATATTTATTACATTACATACATGTACTTGGTGGCCCGTGATTGGAAATATTCTATTCGATTCTAAAAAAAAATGGCCGACGTCAAAGGAAAATTACGGTTAATTAAATTTTACGCCAAGATACGCGGCATCCTTCACGCCGAGGTACGCGGAGTTCACAGGTGTGCACTTTTGCTTAATTGGATTCTACGCGGAGTAACTCGGATTGGTTATCACTCGGCAATAGCGTACTTTCGCTGCGTGAATTCGCCGAGTACAAACACTGACTCCGCGTAGATACGCGCCAAACTCGATACGACCAAACTCGGCGAATCGAGTGAAGTGTGTGTTTCGCGTGAGCTGTACTGTAACAGAGGCCTGTAAAGTCCTCTTCCCAGTTGAAAAGTTTACTGTTTTTTCCCCAACTTTGGCAGAATGTTTTTCCAATCCGAAAGCAGCAGTCTCTCAGAATTTGCAAGAAAGCATGAATTCTGCAATGTGTTTTTGTCTGTCAAGTCAGAGAAGTCAGTAATTATAGTAAATAATTGGCAGGAAATATAAATATAAATAATGGATGGAAATATACATAAAGCGTAGTATTGTCATATTTACTTAATTTATGAAACCTTACACCTTGCCCAAAATGAGAAATAAGCGTGTGTTTTTTTCCAAAATGGACAGGCCTGGGCCTTTTCCCAATTTTGTGAAAAACAGCCCTGCATTTCTTCGCATTACCTGAGATGTCTGCAAGCAGTGTACTTATTCCATATGTTGCCTGAGCACTCTGTGTACCTGTATTCTGGATTAAAATTTCGATTATTTAATTCCAGTATTTTCCATGCTCCTTGGGGATACATTATTGATCGACACACTGGATCAAGCAAATGAATACAGAAAAGAGGTGGGTACAATTTTGTGTATTCTTAATTGTAGTTCTTATTAAAAAATGCATACCATCATTTCTTGCATACCGGACAAGGATATCCGCCATTTTACCGGGGCTAGATATTTCCATCTCACCCTAGGGTCGAGATAAAATTCACGCGCGCCAACATCCGGTATGCAGGAAAACATGCAAAACGTTAAAGGGGTAGATGCACTATTTTCAAACACTATTTATTTAATAAGGCTCTGAAAAACTTGAAAATAACTGAAAGAGTTATCAAAATGCCATGAAAAACAAAGAAGATATGACCTATTGAAAATTCGCAAAGAACATAAATGGAGGCAGTCGTCTTTGAACGATGACGTCAACGCGCCATTTTACCATATATGGCATATTGACAAAACACATTTTAAAGCAAAATAGATCACTGCAAATTGATTAAAAATAAATATATAGATGTAAAATGTATAAATTGTATGGTTATTTTTCATTTGCAGTGATTTTCTTTGCTTTAAAATACATTTTGTCAATATGCCATATATGGTAAAAAGGCGCGATGACATCGTTCAGAGATGGCAGCCTCCATATATGTTTTCTTGCAACTTTTCAATAGGTCATATCTCCTTTATTTTTCATGGCATTTAGATAATTCTTTCAGCTTTTTTAAGGTTGTTCAGAGCCCTTTAAAATAAACCTTGTTTGAAAATAGTGCATCAACCCCTTTAATAGCTGGCGGCGTCAACGCACACCATGTCTCTGATATGCAAAAAAAAGAATCTATCATGGGTATTCGGTTCAGATAGGAAATTTCAACCCTCTGTATACGTGTTTTAATCGAAACCTCGGCAGAGCCTCGGTTCCGATAAAAACACATATACCTCGGGCTGGAATTCCCTATCTTCACCGGATACCCATGAAAGATTCTTATAATCTTATATTAATAAGCACATAATTGACTGGGAGGGTAAAGAGGCTGCATTTAAAGCCTTCTCGCCTCTCACCACTAAAGGGAGCTTGACGTGTAAGTGCAGAAGTGTTGATTCTTACAGATGGTGGGAGTATACAGTATTGGTTCTTCCCAGGCAAAATTGGGTGGTCTGTCTTCACAAAAAAATTATGAGCATTCGTTAAAACACCATTCAACTTATATTAATTGAATTAATTATTATTAATTATAAGTTTGTGTTCTTGTCAAAAATCTCTCTTAATAAACTGTCTCTCCAAACTGAGCCCTATGTAAAATTAGATAGCATTTACAGTAAACTACAATATGCAATGCCACATGTTTGATCATGTTCTGGGCTGTATGGCATGGCTTGTCACTGCAGTTGGTGGATGGTTCCCACTCTAGGATCTGTCACTGCAGTTTGTGGATGGTTCCCACTATAGGATCTGTCACTGCTGTTGGTGGATGGTTCCCATTCTAGGATCTGTCACTGCAGTTGGTGGATGGTTCCCACTCTAGGATCTGTCACTGCAGTTGGTGGATGGTTCCCACTTTAGGATCTGTCACTGCAATTTTTGGATGGTTCCCACTAAAGGATCTGTCACTGCAGTTTGTGGATGATTCCCACTTTAGGATCTGTCACTGCAGTTTGTGGATGGTTCGCACTTTAAGATCTGTCACTGCAGTTGGTGGATGGTTCCCACTTTAGGATCTGTCACTGCAGTTGGTGGATGGTTTCCACTCTAGGATCTGTCACTGCAGTGTGTGGATGGTTCCCACTTTAGGATCTGTCACTGCAGTTGGTGGATGGTTCCCACTCTAGGATCTGTCACTGCAGTTGGTGGATGGTTCCCACTTTAGGATCTGTCACTGCAGTTGGTGGATGGTTCCCGCTCAAGGATCTGTCACTGCAGTTGGTGGATGGTTCCCACTCTACAATATGTCACTGCAGTTGGTGGATGGTTCCCACACAAGGATCTGTCACTACAGTGTGTGGATGGTTCCCACTTTAGGATCTGTCACTGCAGTTGGTGGATGGTTCCCACTCTACAATCTGTCACTGCAGTTGGTGGATGGTTCCCACTCAAGGATCTGTCACTGCAATTTGTGGATGGTTCCCACTTCAGGATCTGTTACTGCAGTTGGCGGATGGTTCTCACTCTAGGATCTGTCACTGCAGTTGGTGGATGGTTCCCACTATATGATCTGTCACTGCAGTTGGTGGATGGTTCCCACTATAGGATCTGTCACTGCAGTTGGTGATGGTTCCCAATCTAGGATCTGTTTACAGTTGGTGGATGGTTCCCACTCTAGGACATGTCAATGCAGTTGGTGGATGGTTCCCAATCTAGGATCTGTTTACAGTTGGTGGATGGTTCCCACTCTAGTATCTGTCACTGCAGTTGGTGGATGGTTCCCAATTTAGGATATGTTGACAGTTGGTGGATGGTTCCCACTTTATGATCTGTCACTGCAGTTGGTGGATGGTTCCCACTTTAGGATCTGTCACTGCAGTTGGTGGATGGTTCCCACTTAAGGATCAGTCACTGAAGTTTGTGGATGGTTCTCACTTTAGGATCTGTCACTGCAGTTGGCGGATGGTTCTCACTATAGGATCTGTCACTGCAGTTGGTGGATGGTTCCCACTATATGATCTGTCACTGCAGTTGTTTGATGGTTCCCACTATATGATCTGTCACTGCAGTTGGTGGATGGTTCCCAATCTAGGATCTGTTTACAGTTGGTGGATGGTTCCCACTCTAGGACATGTCACTGCAGTTGGTGGATGGTTCCCAATCTAGGATCTGTTTAAGTTGGTGGATGGTTTCCACTCTAGGACCTGTCACTGCAGTTGGTGGATGGTTCCCAGTCTAGGATCTGTTTACAGTTGGTGGATGGTTCCCACTCCAGGATCTGTCTGCAGTTGGTGGATGGTTCCCAATCTAGGATATGTTTACAGTTGGTGGATGGTTCCCACTAGTATCTGTCACTGCAGTTGGTGGATGGTTCCCAATCTAGGATACGTTGACAGTTGGTGGATGGTTCCCACTCTAGGATCTGTCACTGCAGTTGGTGGATGGTTCCTAATCTAGGATATGTTTACAGTTGGTGGATGGTTCCCATTCTAGTATCTGTCACTGCAGTTGGTGGATGGTTTCCACAAAGATATGTCACTGCAGTTGGTGGATGGTTTCCACAAAGATATGTCACTGCAGTGGGTTCTAGTCTCCATCATCCAGACACATTCAAGCTGACTGTGAGCGTTAGCAAGCGTCGGGACTCGTGGTTCATTAAAATGTTTGACATATAGATGGCGCCAAACGTCAGAACTGTCAACGATGTGATGTCATTTTACAATATATAATCAACTTCGTTTTTTGTAGTTTCTAGAAACAGAATATAATCAATATTACAAAATGATGTTTGAAATTAAATTTTTAGCATCAATTGTGATCCGCTGACTTTGTTTGGGGGCAATTTTGTCACCAAAAATGTTACGCCCTCAGAGGCGTTTATTAGGGATTATACTGTAAGTTGACCGCTTGAAATATGTGCCGGTACTTAGTTTACACTTATTTTATATTGTAAGCTCTCTGAACTTATTTTAATCACTCTCGATGCCTTTCTGTGTAGAACCAGTATTAAGCAAATGCAGATCACGTGTCTTGCTCAGGGTCATAACACATACGGTCATGGCGGGGATCAAACTCACGACTTTTCGATCATGTGTCCAATGCTCTTTCACTAGACCACAGCGCTCCAGTACTGGTACTTACATAAAGAATCAATAATAAAAAGAAACAAAATATGATTTCAGACATTAATTCCTTGAAGTGAGTTACTTTATTTAAATTTCAATTTGAACAGCTTGTCAAGAACACCAACTGTCCGACTATTCTGACGCGCGAAGGTGATCGTATCCGTAGCAATGGCAAGTTTGGAGGATTGATGAACAGAGCGCCACCTATTGAGAAACTACGTGGAGCTATATTTGGGGCACCGGTACCAGACACTTTCAACCAAATGTCTTCAACAATTGGTGAGTTGGTGCCAACTTTGTGACCAGTAAATATATTCAGATATTATAACACTTGTACTTTGTGATAATACCAAAATAATTTTATATTTACATACAATTACGAATAGATGCACCATGTTGCTGCTGTTATAAGGGATCAAACTCTAGATATGTAACTGTTTGTGGCAATATAACATGTATTCAGAGGTTTTCGTATTAGGAATGAATAAATGGTGTTTTACAAACCTTTGACAGCTTGGAATGAATGAATGGTGTTTTACGGCACGTCGACACATAAATAGGTCATATTGTGCGCAAAAACTGATTGAATGATGAGCTTGGACATCGGGTTGAAATGGCAGAATGGTGATGACAATAAATGACGGAGCTGAAGATGAGTAGTTATTCAGTTATCACGCCACATTGGGGCAGTTCTACCTCCTGTTGTGGTAACAGTTGGCCATTTCTTTGGCCCATCGCCAACTAGGTCTCTTTTCATATAAGGTAGTCGGAGCTTAGCAAATTATGTGATGTGCTGTGTACACGTCCCACGTATACGCAGCAGGATTGATTGTAAAAAATCTTGCGATGCTGAATCAGTTTTTCTGTAAATGTCGACTATTTGCCAATCTTAATTCATCATTTCTAAAACAATAATAAGCAAATTGTTGAGCAAATCACAGACCTAATAACAAATAGATTGGACAATACGAAAATTATCTAAATTTCACGTGGCACAGTGCGAACATTTCACAAAATATTTCCCAACTTTAAACCCACATATCATGAAGAGTTTTATAGAAACAAGTTTCATTCATGCCTAATCCCATCACAAATTTAATTTTATTTCCAATGGTAGTATTATTCTGTCTCTTACATTTAGAGCAAAAAAGAAGTTCGACAGAAATGTTGACTATGTCAAAACCTTGATTTTAAGAGAAAAGCGAAAAATGATGTCATTTTTAACTTTAAACATCATTTTATACAATTTCTTGTTTTCAAAATAAACATAAATTATTATAATCCCATTTTGCTATTCACTATAAATCATTTGAATGTATTCTCATCAAAATCATTGAATAACTGAGGGAGGAAATAGAAGGAAAAGTTAAGGTGCCACCTGATATTTTGGTTACTTCATTGGTTAAGATAGGAAGTTTCCTATCTGTTTATTAGTATGTCTGTGAGCAAATGCATCATTAATTTAGAGCTGAGCTGAAGATGATAAACTACAGGTAGATGTTGTCTTTCATCACTTATACACCCCAGAAGTTCAACAATGGCGACTCACCCTTCAACACTGGCCGAGCGGAATGAATAAATGAAGACAATAAACTTCATAAATCTCACTTTGCAGATACACTCCAGAATTTGAAGGCTGCAATGGTGGCTCACTCGACAGCCCAAGAAGAGCTGAATGAACAAATGGAAACGATTAACGCCCCGGAGATGCAGACAAAGTATGAGGAGTGCCGAGAGGTAGAGAAACAACTGCGGAAGCTGGAGAAGAAGCTGGGTAGGAATTAAAATGATCAACAGTGCTCCAGATATAGGGGTATTTCTGCATTAAAGTTTGGAAAACCAGCATTGGGGGGAAAAAAATGAAGTAAATGTCGGTATTGACAATTTACGATTTCAGTACATGTTCTGGGCATACATGTTCTTGAAAGGAAAACACAACAAAACCATGATAATTCCACTGCAAATTTCACAAATCAGCATTACTCACCGAGTGAAATACCTTTTGACATGAAAACATATCATGAGCACTGGATCAATATAGAATGGCTGACGATGTTCACCCATAGAATCATAGACTGAGTTATTAACACCACTGAGCAGTTTATAAATTGCTGTCATTCACTTATTTAGTATTCTGTTTTTTAATAAAACATTAAAAGTTAAAACTTTCAGGTAAAGCCGACATAACCCTGCAATCATGAGTGTACTTTCGGGTACCAGTAAACCTACACTGCATACCGGGTACCTGAGTAGACTTGGTTCTTAAACTTGAGGTATTGGGTTGGCCTGAAAATCGAAAAATTGATTACTGTTCCAATTGTTGAAGGACGATTACTGGAGTTATCAGACGTACATCAAGTTCATTTTATTGTTTTATATATTTTTTTACCTTGGTGGGGTCAGAGTGTCTCTGCACGAGGTAAAGAGTTCAATGATGTAGCAATCTCCCGCCAGTAAGCGCAGTCAGTAGAGCATCCGAACGGTAGTCCCAAGTGTCCAGAGTTAGAGCACCGGTCCTGCTACACATTTGTTGAGCCATTACAAATATACGCGTTTATCTGCAAGTTGTCAAATGATCTTATTTGTACTTTTTAATATAACTACCATATACATGTATTTGATATTACAGGCGTAAGCACATCACAGAGGGCAGATATTAATCCGAGACGGACATCAGATCGCCCTGATGAGGGTCCGACATCTAAACGTCCTCGGTTATCCCCTGCAGTCAGTGCCGCCGGAGAAGTGAACCTCAATGGCAATGAGAACAGTTTAACAAACATAAATAACTTAAACTCACCAACCCGTCAGAGTCGTAGAATTGCTTCCATGACGCCAACAACAGACAATGACGGAAGAAAAAGATTGAAGAAGTCATGATTGGGTGGCATTGATGCATTTTTGAAATCGTAGGCATTTATTCTCATCATCCAATCACGAGACTACATACTGGAATAGTCTAGAAGTTGTGCTGTAGTATGGAGAGCATTACAGTTTTCAAATACTGCGTATTCGACTCGTCAAACATGCTTGTGACCAAAGAGAATTGAGAAATCTTGATTTATCGCAATTTTAGAGACGTGTTTGAAAAAAGGTATGACATTAAAATCAAAACTTAAAGGGACACACAGCAGTCTTGAAGCAGTTATCAAGATTACTCCTGTATCCTTATACCCCCACTTCCAAAAAGTGAAGTGGGGGCTATATACGAATCACGCTGTCCATAACGTCCCGTTGTGTAACACATTTTTGTCTGTCGCGTCCGTAGCACAGTTTTATTACTTGCATTCCTCAAACAGTTTTGAATGGGTTGTTTCCAAACTTCATATACACATAACAACTGATGACCTTATGTCCCTCTACATAACCTATTGTTGATTGCTTAATTTGTTACAGAATTATGGCCCTTTATGTGACTTAGAATTCAAACAGGGGTATTCATCACCTTCAGTGATAGTTCTTGTTTTGACTTAAAATCTGATTGCATACAATTCAATACAAGGTAATTTAGTTAAAATGTCATTGGTGTAATATGATCAACACACACAGTAATATGATCAGCACACAGTAATATGATCAGCACAGTAATATGGTCAACATATAGTGTTATGATCAACACACAGTAATATGATCAACACACAGTAATATGGTCAACACACAGTAATATGATCAGCACACAGTAATATGGTCAACACACAGTAATATGATCAACACACAGTAATATGATCAACACACACAGTAATATGATCAGCACACAGTAATATGATCAGCACAGTAATATGGTCAACACATAGTGTTATGATCAACACACAGTAATATGATCAACACACAGTAATATGGTCAACACACAGTAATATGATCAACACACAGTAATATGATCAGCACACAGTAATATTATCACAGTAATATGATCAACATACAGTAATATGATCAACACACAGTAATATGATCAACACACCGTAATATGATCAACACACAGTAATATGGTCAACACACAGTAATATGATCAACACACAGTAATATGATCAACACACTGTACTATGATCAACACACAGTAATACGATCAACACACAGTAATATGATCAGCACACAGTAATATGGTCAACACACAGTAATATGGTCAACACACAGTAATATGATCAACACACAGTAATACGATCAACACACAGTAATATGATCAGCACACAGTAATATGGTCAACACACAGTAATATGGTCAACACACAGTAATATGATCAACACACTGTACTATGATCAACACACAGTAATACGATCAACACACAGTAATATGATCAACACACAGTAATGTGCTAAAACAATATGCTTTAAAATATTCACATAATCATTAAAGGAACTAACCCAGCAAATAACGGAAAAATAACGCTAAAAAAAATGTTTATCAAAACTCCATCCAGGTGTTCAGGTCATATAGTAATGTACATGTGCCAATTTAAAGTATTGTTTTATTGACGAGTTTTTAAAATACCCGTGATTGAATATGCGTGAAATTAATATGAGTCTGTAACTTAATACGATGCTCCAGTTTCGTGGTTTGCCCTGGCTGGTTAAAAACGTTTATAGTGTGTCTATAGAGTTTGGATTCTCAAAATATGTAACATATAAATACCTCGTCGTCAGTAGGTTTAGAAACGGTGTACACATTTCTTAAATTGGGCTGTTGTTGGCGGGATAGCTACTTTAATGATTTGCAAGTATGCAAGTTTAAAAAAAAAAGATTGCTGTGTGTCTGTTTAATTTTATGTTGCATTTGTAAATCTTAATAATTTTTTGGTGCAGCTACTACATTATATATAATACTACTACTACATGATTTTACAGTTGAACATGTATTCTCCAAGATTGCGTGACAGCCAAGACATCTTGGTTATACTTCTTTAGATGAACATTCAGCCAACACGACTACTGCATGGGAAATACTTGTCCGGTTGGAGAGTACTATTTGCAGATCTTAGTATTAAAGGGGGTAGATCAGTTTTTTTTAGTATAATCAAAAAAAAAAAATTGTTCCAGTTCATGATAAAATGGTCACGGTCACACCAATCATACTAGTCTGTTGACATGTTGTTCAGGTCTCACCAGAGATTTTAACCCTTAACCCCCTACATAAATATAATGGACTGTTCTTTCTTTGAATTATGGACTGTTCTTTGTTTGAAATAAGACCATTCCAAAGGGGTGTTTTGGGGAAAATGACTGACCAGCAGCAGGATATTGTAAACCCTGATCAGCCTGCTAGATCTGAGTTTATAATAGATGCAAATGATATTATAGTCGTGCTAAGCGTGTTAAGGGTTAAATGGATACAGGCGTAAAATGCTAAAAGAAACCCAGGTGTGTGACTTAAGATAGCATTTATTATTGTGCACAATGAATTTCCTTGTAAAAAATGTTTAAGGTTCATTTATTATTTTTAAACATGTTTAATGACTAATACTTAAAAAAACAACGAAATATTCACAAATGAACAAGAAACTATACTCCGACATCTGACTTGATTGAAATGTTGTCATATGTCGAACGTTAACCCGTAACCCGCAAGGTGTGACTGTAAGAGCCTTTGCATCATGGTTGATCAGAGTTTACAATGTCTGGTTGCTGATCTGTCATTTCCCCCAAAACACCCCCATCACATAAATGGAATGGTCTTAATTCAAAGAAAGAACAATCCATTATATTTATGTAGGGGGTTAAGGGTTAGTATTCAATCAGATTTGTAGTCTTCGGTTGTACTGTTGTTGAATATTGTTTGGGGTGCATGTTGTAGCCAAACGTTGGAATTGAATTTTTTAGTTGTAAATAAAAAATATGTTAGTTTTGAACAATATGACTTTCAGAAAATGACTTAAAACGGTATTTTTCTTCGTAAATGTTTAATACAAAAAGAATGTGCAGTGGTTTATAATGGGTATTCTTACTGTATTCGATACCGCTGTAAACGATTCACTTCTAAGGTACTTCTTCAGTTGAAATGCATATAGAATATATATAACGAAACATCCTCGTGTGGTTGCCGGGGTAGAATACAACCACTGCAAATCCCGCTAGAGGCAGAGGGGTAGAACACCCCCTTCATGTTCATTTTGCACACATCTTTATCTGATCTCAAGGAATGCTGTTACACGTGTTCAATAACGCTGACTCTTTTCGGCAGAGTTATGCCCCTTTTCATTAATAATTTAACCTGCAACCTAACCAAGCTCATAACTGCCCTTAACTTCAACAGTACTTGACTGATTGTCATGAAACTTCAGAAATATACAGTAAGTAAGCACATGGCAGTCGAGTTGTTTTGTCACACACAAAAAAATGGTTTATTTATTGTCAGTTCATCTCTACCAAAATGCAGCTTCTCTGCAACGGCAATTATTTCAACCTAATGAACTCCGATCATTCTTAAAGATATCGTAGGTACTCTGTCAGATACTCCACTTGCAGCATTTGTTTTGAATTTTACTACCAATGATTCTAAGACCCAGCTGGGGACAAATTAATCACATGTGCAACTTTATCATCTTATTATAGCCCCACATTCACAAAGTAAGGTCGCGCAACACATTTGTGTACGTTGTGTCCCATGTGTCCCGTCGCAACCCGTAACACACTTTTATTACTAGCATTTCAGATTTTGAATGGGTTGTTCCCAAACTTCATATACTCATAACAACTGATGACCTTATGTCCATGTATGTCACCCATTGTTGATTTATTTCAAAATTATGGCCCTTTGTTTGACTTAGAATAAAAAAGCGGGGGTATTCATTACCTTCAATGATAGTTCTAAGTTTTATCAGTATTTTCATAGTTTTCAGTCATATGTACTTTATTACGACACATCACGTTCGTCATTGTAGCGTATCATAATCATCTACACCATAATATACCAGTTGTCAGCCAACCACATAATGTCACATTATCTCACATATCACTAGTCCATCCCCACCATGATCTTTCTTACCCTGGCAGTCAGTCAGCCTCATAGTGTCACCACTGTCACGCTGTATTATCACATCACTGTCATCATTGTAGCCTGTCAGAACCATCCTCACCATTGTCAGTATCTTCCATAGACGCATGTTCATACTTGAAAACTGAAGCCACCAGACCACTGTTCACATTTGACCACTGTCCATTTCATTTGTATGATTACCATAGTAACCCGTGTCTTCGTGTTTTTTACCTTTAATACATTATGACTATTTAAGCTGTTTAAGGATACTATTACACCATTCAGTCGTACATTTAGTAATATAACATTTTGTTCATGAAGTTTTTTTTGTTGTCAGTTTCTGTTTAGTCAAAAAAATATCCCTGTTATTTGTAAAGTGGTCATAAATGAATTGTAATATCTGTTGTGTATATAAGTTGTGTAAAGAATGGGTTGTATGTAAATTGAAAAAATGGAAAACTTTTAAAGAAACTATGTTTAATGTTGTAGTATTACGATGGTGTAAAATAGAGCTGAGAAGACGACATGGATTATTGTTCGGGGCGCTTGTTTCAGCCAACGGTTTTTCAAGAAGAACATGAATAGTTTTAGCAATATGTACACATATTATATAATTGAAACTGGCATTTTACTTCAGTTAGCCTCATTAGTTTTCTACAAAACTTTCATGTCTTAAATTACGTTTACATTAAAACCATTTTTGGAAAAATATTTTTCTAATTTTTGATGCAGCATAATTTTTCGAACTTGACATTTTTATTTCTCACCTGATTTTGAAAAGTAAGGTATTTTTATTTATTGCTAAAATGTCTGTTTCATTGATATACAACTGATTTAGGTCATACTTAAATTTTATCTAAAAAGTACAAAAGACTTTGGCCGAAACAAGCGCCGCGAACAATAATCCAGATGTTGTGGAGTAAATATACAATGTAGCTTTATGGAGTCACAGGAATACATATCATTTTTAACATTCTTGGGAGTACAAACTACACCCCACATACACATGTCATACCCCGATTAAGTTTATACTCCCCGGAATGTTCAGAAATAGTCACTCATTCCTTATATATTTTAGGACTATCCCTTGCATGTATTTTGTCTGCCTTTGCCTGTATCCGTTCATGTTTAGAATTATCCCTTGTATTTGGGCAAAAAGCTCACTTCTTTACCAGTTCACTGGAACCATTATGATGGTTGACGGACTACTTCAGTTGTCGAGATAATTCAGGAATCCATTTTTGGCGTTTTTATTTCAGTGTTAATGATATTTGAATCCAGAAAGTTCATATCTGCAGTAAAGTCACATTTTATTGCGTATCATGGTAGACACTTAAGGACCACTTTGTCCGTCTCTGTCGTTGTCCGTCACACTTTAACCTGTAACCTAACATTGGCCATAACTTGAAAAGTACTGGGCTATGTTCATGAAACTTCACATACATCTTCATCTTACCTGAAGGAATGTCATTAAACATGTCCAATAACTCTTTAACCTGCAATCTTACCAAGCTGATGAAGTGAAATAAGTACAGGGCAGGCGACACCAGTGTACCGTGGATCCTTCTAGTTTGAGATATATTCACAGTTTTGGTTGTTTTAAAAGTAAAATACATTAAGAGCATACTTTATTTATAAATATTTCATTTGTTTTTACATTTAAAATGTTTCTTCATTTTATCTTTAGTTATTTTTATTATTTTTATTACTTCCGAGTCGAGGTGCTATTTGACGAGACATTTGAATCTAGGTTTTTGGTAAACAAACTGTTTTATATATAAGTATTTTTCAGACTTATAAATTCATTCAGAGCATACTTTATTTCAGACCACTTCTGTAATATAAGGTCAGTGAGATGGGTTAAGATTTTAGATTACAGTATCAGTGTTTTAAGGGCAGTCTTGATTCTTATCAAACTGACCGCGGTATGCTAGTTTTCTACAGTATTGACAATCAGCAGGTGCATAGCTGCCTATCTGCAGACATGCAACCGCTTACGGAAAATTTTACAAGAAAAACACGAATAACCTATTTGAATAGCAATTTTAATTATTTGTCAGTATTGCGATCAATCTAGCATATGACGAAAAGGTCTAGCTCGGCTACGCGCCTGAGCAGTTTTAAATGAGCTGATAATTCCGTCACTCTGATCAAAAGTGTGCATACTTGAATATTTCGGCTATACCACATGGCCTTTATCAGCTGACCTGTGTTATTACTGGAGATCATGTGACTTAGTCCGGTCGTGACAACAGGGTGTGTGTCCTGGAGGTAGATCGAAGCCCTCATCAGAAATGTATGTTGTTGCTTGATATCAATGGCCTCCTTGATGTGTAAGTCTTCTGATGTGAGGACCTTGGTGTGAACTGGGTTGATGAAGGTTAAGTGTTATAACAGGAATATCTAAATAGGTACAATTTTGACCTGAGTAATGGAACTATCATTTCATGTAATGATTCAGAGAAAGAAAAGAACATCTTTAGCAGTAGTTTAAAATTCAGACACTAGTTAAAGAAAATACATTGGTATTTATATTTTCATTATTTAGGAAACCATGGTGAAGAAAAAATCATTTTAAAACAATATTACTTGAAACATAAGTTCAGGTTCAAAGTAATTGAATAAATAATTCAATATACTAATTTGTACCAAAACCTCAAAAATACAGTTGGTCCTTTTTAGAACTGTGTCTTTCATAGTGAAAACTTTCAAATCTAAATGGAAGTTTATAAACTATTAAACTAATGTTAATCCTTTATTTGGTTTAAACATATTTTATTTCTCATTATTATTACAGCATGGAATCTATACACAATAGCAGAAAAAGGATTAGAACGAAAGTAAAATACTTATGATGTTCTTCTCCTAGATTTGCCTTTATATGTTTGGTCTTAAGTCATTTTTACAAGTTTTTTTTTATCATAATAAATATATAAAACTGTTTAAGAATTTAAATACACAAGCACCATTTGTAATGTTCCAAGTTCAGTCGTAAAATTGTACAAATATTCTGAAAAGTGTATATGTTGTATTTCTGTTAGTGTGAGGGATAAATAAAACAAAACAAATCAATGCGTTGTATCTGCTTTATTATCATTCCAGTATTTGAATAATATGGAGGCTAGTGTAGCTGGAAATAGTAAACTCCGAACAGGAGGTACAACTCCCTAAACGGGAAATGGAAACTGAATACCTTTAAGGGGTTGATACACTATTTTCAAACACGGTTTATTTAAAAGGGCTTTGAAAAAAGCAGAAAGAATTATCAAAATGCCATGAAAAATAAAGGAGATATGACCTATTGAAAATTTGCACACAAAAAAAAATGGAGGCGACCATCTTGGAATGATGTCATCGCGCCTTTTTACCATATATGGCATATTGACAAAATATATTTTAAAGCAAAGAAAATCACTGTAAATTGATTCTAAATAAATATAGAGATATAAAATATATAAATTTTATGTTTGTTTTTCTTTGCTTTAAAAGACATTTTGTGAACGTCATCGTTCCAAGATGACCGCCCCCATTTATGTTTCTTTGCAAATTTTCAATAAGTCTTATCTCCTTTATTTTCCATGGCATTTTGATAATTCTTTCGGCTTTTTTCAAGTTTTTAAGAGCCTTTTAAAATAAATCTTATTTGAAAATAGTGCATCAACCCCTTTAATTTTTGAATGGGGGCCGAAAACGTGATACTTAAAATCAAAAAAATGGGGGCTGTATAAGAATCACCTAGTCCGTACATCCCACAAATCTTGTATGCGCAACTCCTCCTTTAGTTCCCATCCGATTCAATTGTAACTCAAATTGGTATAGAACTCTGACATGAGATGGACAAGTGCATATTGTCGGGGATATCCTGTCCGACGATTTTTATAAATCCAGTTTTTCGGATTTATTAAAGTGGGTGATGTACCATTTTCAAACAAGATTTATTTAGATTGTTCAGCAACCTCCAGTTTAAAGATTGTAAGCCATCACAGGTATGTTGGACCTCACTGGACATCATACAGCCAGGTTCTAAAACTCATTCTTTTATTTTAACCGTTATTGTCCCTTTCTTAATTTCGTTCAAGTTTGTAAGCGTTTATGTCTGGAACTTCACACATTACACAAGGTCATGAGTAACAATTGTGTCTCAGTCACAACTTAATGTAATAAATCTACACAGAACTGTTCAGCATGATGTGAAGGCGTGTATCGCGCAAAAATCAGGTTTGTACCTCTAAGGTCAAGATCACATTTGGAGGTCAAGGTCATGAGTAACAATTGTGTCTCAGTCACAACTTAATGTCATAAATCTACACAGAACTGTTCAGCATGATGAGAAGGTGTGTAGCATGCAAAAATCAGGTTTGTACCTCTAAGGTCAAGATCACATTTGGAGGTCAAGGTCATGAGTAACAATTGTCTCAGTCACAACTTAATGTAATAAATCTACACAGAACTGTTCAGCATGATGAAAAGGTGAGTAGCACGCAAAATCAGGTTTGTACCTTTAAGGTCAAGATCACATTTGGATGTCAAGGTCATGAGTAACAATTGTGTCTCAGTCACAACTTAATGTAATACGAGGGTGCTTCAAAAAGTTCTGTCACTTTGAACTGGATATTACACTGAAATAAAGTAGTGTATTTATAGTACTACTGGGTTCGCTCTCTTAAATTCCACAACAAAAATGAAAAAAATCTGGTTATTTATACCCCTGAATTACCTCCCCCTACACACCTTTTAGATACTGGCATCTCTGAAAATGTCCTTGTTAATTATTTGAATAATTCTATGCTTTTAAATTTTTCTTGTACGCCATCTGTTGTTATTCGCCCATAATCCATGAAAATGATTGTCGGGAATTCGGAAAGGTCTTGCTGCAAACCAGGTATGAGTGAATGCATATCCCTTAATTTTGGCAGAATTAACGCCGATTTTCTTCATTTTGTTTAGGAAAATGTTATAATATCTTTTAAATGTCGTAATTATTCTCATAGTATTAATATGTTTTCATATTTTTTTACAAATCCTAGTCCTTCAGTGTTTAAATTTCATATTCAACACATTATTGTAGAATTTTGTACAATGTTTAGTGAAAATATTGATCATCCAAAAACGCTATTTCAGAAGACTGCTCTTCCATTTAATGTCCATTTATCATTCAATTAATTTTACACGTTAGCTTAAAATGTTAATTTCTAAAAAAAAATGCCTTTTTATCTACCATGCTTAAATTCTGAATCTTGTAATGCACAGATATAACTGGTAATGTTTAAGAAATTTCAAAGGTCTTCGACAAGTACAAGTACAAGTAACAATTGTGTCTCAGTCACAACTTAATGTAATAAATCTACACAGAACTTTCAGCATGATGAGAAGGTGTGTAGCGCGCAAAAAACAGGTTTGTATCTCTAAAGTCAAGATCACACTTGGAGGTCAAGGTCATGAGTAACAATTGTGTCTCAGCCATAACTTTTAAACTACTGAAGGGATTTTAATGAAACAACACAGAAACGCGTCCAGCATGATGACTTGTCACGTGCATAAATCAGATCCTTGCCTCAAAAGCATTCGCAACATCTTGATCACTTCATCGAAGCATAACTCGAAAGTATCTAGGTCATCATATTGGTTATGTCACCCTAGCATGACACGCCTTAGATTTCTGTCAAAACGAATTTGCATTCAAAATCAAACTAATCAAAGTTTTGCAATGTCATTTAGCTGATTGCACCATATACAGAGTTTATTTACATGGAAGAAGTGATAAAACCTTCACCTGTATTGCAAATAACAAACATATAGCACCACAATTGTGTCAGTCGCAACTCAGTTGATTTTAAGAAATCTACACAGAAATGTTCAGCATGATGAGAAGGTGTGTATAGCGCGCAAAAATCAAAGGTCAAGATCACACTTGAAAGTCAAGGTCAAATGAAATGAGTCAATCATGTTTCAGCAATAAACTACTGTTCAAAGGGATTTTGATAAAACTACACATAAATATTCAGCATGATGAGAGGGTGTGTCACATTTGTACATCAAAGGTCAAGGTCAGACTTTAAAGTCAAATGAGTCAAAATCAAGTCTCAGCCGTAACATTGAATGTACTGAAGAGAATTTGATGAATTCCCCTGATAAAAGAGACATGTTAGCAAGTATAGATGCCCTCTTGGGCCCCATGTTCTTTGAGTTACGCCCCTTTTTTACTTCATTTATTATTAGCTTAGCTGAGAAGGTAGCCCTATTGTCAACCCTTTTGTGTTTGTGATGTCGTTTGCATGTGTTGTTGCTTTTGCCTTCTTGTTTGTCTGTTAGCATGTTTGTTTCTGCGTCTTGTGGTTGGCTGTCCTCCTTGAATGCTGCTTTCCCTGTCCGATCTTTTTATATTTCTTTAGCTATTGTCACCACTCTTCGTCTGTCGTCCGTCGTCAACATTTAGCTTGTTTACACAATAGAGGCCACATTTCTTGAGCAATCTTAACCATACTTGCATAGATTGTATAACACTATAAGTTCGATAACGGGCTAGATCGGACCAGTAATACCAGAGTTATGGCTCCTGAATTAGCAAAATTGCCGTTTTTCATCTTGTTTATATGATAGAGGCCACATTTTTTGAGTAATCTTAACCAAACTTGCACATATTGTATATGACCATAAGATCTCGGACGAGTTCGATAATGGGCTAGATCGGACCAGTAACACCAGAGTTATGGCCCCTGAATTAGCAAAAAATGCAGTTTTTCATCTTGTATATTAGAGGTCACATTTCTTGAACAATCGTAACCAAACTTGTACAGATCGTATATGACCATAAGATCTCGGACGAGTTCGATACTGGGCCAGATCGGACCAGTAAAACCAGAGAAACGGCCCCTGAAATATGAAAAAGTAATCAACAGAACTTGCACAGATTGCATATGACCATAATATCTCGAACAAGTTTGATAATGGGCCAATTCGGACCAGTAACTCTAGAGTTATGGCCCCTGGATTAGCAAAAACTGCAGTTGTTCATCTTGATTACATGATAGAGGCCACATTTCTTGAGCAATCTTAACCAAACTTGCAAGGACGGCATATGTCTATAAGATCTTGGACGAGTTAGATAATGGGCCAGATCGGAAAGGTAACACCAGAGTTATGGCCCCTGAATTTGCATAAAATGCATTTGTTCATCTTGTTACATGATAGAGGCCACATTTCTTGAGCAATCTTAACCAAACTTGTACAGATTGTATATGACCATAAGATCTCGGACGAGTTCGATAATGACCCAGATTGGCCCAGTAACACCAGTCATGGCCCCTGAATTAGCTTCTTTTGCAGGAAGCATTGGTATGATTTCTAGTGGTGCCTATTGCGTTTTATTCCAGTTTGTTGATTTTTGATGGAGTTACGGCCTCTTGACATTTTATTTTAAATTTCTTGTCGGAGCTACTCCTCCTATAAGGCTTGTTGAATTTCTAAACAAGCTAGATCTTGTTAGTAATGACAGAGTTATGGCCCTTGGTTTGTTGAAAAATGCTATATTGTATTTTTCTTTGTTAAATCTGTAGCTACTTCATTTTTATCTAATCGTTACCAAATTTGTTTAGAATGTTAATATACCCCGAACCCGCCCACCCCACCCCAAATTAAAAAATACTCATGCCAGACTAGATACAGCAGACTTATTGCCCATGATTACAACAGGTGGGCGATCTAGGGCCATCCTCTTGTTTATATATGCCCCTCCCTACACCCACAATTAAATAATACCCATGCCAGAATAGACACAGCAGACTTATTGACCATGATTACCAGGTGAGCGATCTAGGGGCCATCCTCCTCTTGTTTATATATGTGCGCAACTCCTACAATTTCCATCTGATTTCAATGAAACTTGCTATGCATCTCTGACATGAGGTGGACATGTGCATATTTAAAGGTCATTAGATTTGTATTGGGATATATGCACAAGTTCTTCCGCGTAATACTATTGTCAGGGATATCCTACCAGATATTTTTTATTAACATATGAACCTTTTTTGTCTTAACCTTATATACATGTTCTGAATATATGTCATAGGATGGAAAAATAAATAAGCAATAAACTCGTTAAAATCGTTACATCTTTATTTATTTATTTTCCGTTTTAAGTAACATAACATAGTTGACTCTAGCAATGTCATGTTATTCACTATGCACGTGCCCGCTGTAACACTACGCTTCGACGCATATGCTGTTTAGACACTGAGGACTAAAGTTGTACACCTTAAGTAGATTGATAAATCTACTGTTGATGCAGCATAATAAATATGTTATTCATATATTTATAGATAAGTTACATATTTATTATTGTTCATATTTTATTTTAAGAGAACATGTAATAAGTATTATGTAAATATCACATCCTCTTGAGGGTGCCAGTGGATATTATCAACCCGAGAATGTTATGTCGCCGAGGTCGACATTATCATTTCGAGTGTTGATGATATCCACTGCACCCTTAAGAGGATATTTACATAATACTTATTACATGTTCTCAAGAGGATGTGATATTTATTTTATTATACTGAACTAATATACTAATATGTAAATAAAATATGACGCGTTGAGGGTGATAGCACAAAATATCAACTCGGCAGGGTATGGGGATTTTACATGGTGTTTACAGTGAGGTATAATTATTTGTAATAATGACTGTTAGGAGACTACAAGAAACGTACGTTAATGAATTATACTTACTCTGTACAGTATATACGAAATAAAGTAATACGAAAAAGGGACACAACTAATACTGTAGTTACTTACATACTGATTAAAGTAAATGCAAATTGTGTGTAGCCAACTCTTTTACATCGGAAGGCAATAAAACTTGCTATACAGCACAGACGTGAGGTGGATGAAATGTTTTCATTGAGTTGACACCTTTTTCGACTTACTTTATTTCTTATATATCGTACAGTTATTTGCATTCTTGTTTATAGTGTACATTGTGAGAGGCACACATAAATAAATGCAGCAAAGTTGTGTCATTGTCCAGCAAAACAATGCACACATGACCTTGACATTTTGACCTATTTTCTAATGTTTAGAGAGCTTTAATCAAGGTTGCGTTTTGTCGTTTAGCTCATTATTTCACAAAGAACATTGGATTGAATTGAATTGAATTAGGGTTTTAAGGCGCACCAACACATGAAAAATTCTATTGTAGACACTCTATTAACGCTGGAGCCACGTTATAGGTTTTCTGCCACTGCTCTAGTGATATGAGCGAGATGGCACCTGAAACAATGCAGGGGTCATGATAATCCTTCAAATTCTACCGTAGACACTCCATTTAAGATGGAGCCATGTTTCCACGTTTGCAGATAAACCTTGAATGAGCATGATAAACAAGAGTGTCCATTGGACACAAAATATGGTGACCTTAACCGAGATATTATGCCCATCAACATTATTTCCAACTTTCATAAGGATTGGATAATATTTGTTCGAGTTAGAGAGCGGACATTGCAAAATAGTCTATTTTTAATAATTAAAGGGTCATAACTCCGTTGTTACCAGGGGCGATTGGGCTGGTTTTCGATTAGATAATATTTATTTGAGTTAGAGAGCGGACATCTACCCCGGCAACCACACGGGGATCATTTGATTGCAAGTATTTGTGCTCGTCTCATGTACGTTTGTGTTGTACCATGTTCTGTACTGTGAATGTTTTAGATTGGTGTGATGTGACGCTATGTTGTATGTAAATAGAGCAAGTAAGTATGTACTGGTAGATGACCAGTAAAACTGGTTACGATAGTTATACGAGTGTGACAGGTGGAGTTTTGAAAAGTACTCACTGAACGAATAACATTTACCCATAATCCTTGACAACAGCCCCTAACCCCGCCTTTTGCCGCCCATCTTATATTCATTCTTCTACAAGCTATGTCCGAGAGGTCGTAAGACTTAACTGAGTATTGCATAAGCAGTTAGAATTGATAAAATCTAAATGTTCTACCTCTGAACACATACTCGTATTATAATCTATCTAGCCGTTGTCACGTGCTGATTATGTTATGAGTTATTGAAATAACGAATAGTTAACGCAAATATATTCTGTTATTTAGCATTTGTTTCATTGCCTCTGGTATTGATTATTCGATCATATATTTCATCGAGATGGGTACAATAGAGTCTGGTTCCATTACAGACATTCTAAATGTACATTATGTAGTTACAACTAGAAAATGTGTTCATGGGACACGAATGCCCCGCTAAAGGGTCATCGGTTGCTTACAAAATGTAATAACAAAATATTACGTGTAATATTAAAAGGTAAGTTATATTCTGCCTATGTAGATGCATGTGCATGTTTTTATATGTACTTTAAAAAGTTTAATTTATTTTTCGGCGCCTGCCATTTAAGCTGGCTTTTGGCCTCACAGGTTATAATAGCGTAAATGAGTCTCCATTGCCCTTCCATAGTAAAGTTAGAATGTTGACAACCTGTTAAAAAACCAAACCTCGTTAGAAGTCTGGGAAACTTACTTTGTCATGCAAATAAACATGTCCGCTATTAAACATCAACACGGAAATAGGGGGTTTAATACCTTCTAAGAAACATTTCTTCAGTTGTATACTAACACCGGGTCAAAGGTCAACACTATTTTTACCCCTTGAAATTTCATACCCTGTCTACTTTCACTTCTCAAATTTATATAAAAAACTGTCAAAAACATGATGAGCTGCATTTTCAAATATCAACAACATGTCCAGAATATAGTTACAGCCAAAAAATAACAGAAAACTGCACTAAAAAAATTTTTTAAAGAAAAAAAGATTAGCACTCTTTAATACAGAACTACTTTCGAATGCACCAGGCGAGCACATCCTGTTGATTAAGTGTAATTAGACCTCACAGGAGGAGACTCGAGTTGAAAGCGATACAGAAATTATGAAAGCCTACAGTGTTTATTAAACTGAATGCTGACTGGCTAAATTCGTCTGACAAGGCCAAAGTCTGACAAGGCCAAAGGAAGCTAGTAGATTTGTTTATAGAGTGTAGTTGTTGATAAATGGTATATTGTTAGCTGATTTGTTATGATGTACTTCAATTGTGACCAGAAAAGATGAAGAAAGGAATAGAAATGCTGAAATTGCAAATAAATTATCCTGTTTTCTTGCAAAGTGCGTTAATTTTACATGGTAACTGGTAATAAAACCCTATTAAAAATTATATATCGCCGTGATTTCCTAGTCACATGATCGGATCTTCTTCTCTGAAACCACAAGGGCTACAGCTTTACTATTTTGGGTGTAGCATCATATAGTGGTCCTTTACCAAATTGGACAAATGGTGACCCTGGGGTCAGAATAAGCCCCTCACCGGGGGTCAAAAGTTTTACATAAAAATATTAGGAAATACATTTAAAACTCTTCTTTTTTGAAACCACAAGGTTAGCGGTTACTAGAAAGACCGGAATACACCGAAGCCCCGGAATACACCGAAATAGATACAATAAAGGCATTATTTATGTAATTACTGGATAATAAAACACACCCGACCCCTGGTCCCCATACCCCAACCTCATACCCAGAATAAGGAGAGTAACACATATGGCCAGTGCAACAGATTGGATGATTGTGTAAACCAAAATTATTAAATTATAGCATATTTCATAGGCTTTGATAAGGTGAGCTCTACGGGCACCCATGATTCATTTGCGCCTTACGCATCCATCTAATAAGATAATGCTATAATGAATTCCAACAGAAAATATTGTTGAGGTAAAAAAAGGATAGATATATACAACAGCTTACACGCAATATATGATGTACGTTTATTCAACATTTTGCGGGCCATCACAATTTGGGTTCCATGGGAGGCCAGACGTTATAGAAGACAAGCTTAGAAATACACACACACACACACACAGTTCAGCGAGAGAGTGCTTAACCAAGTAAACACTGGAGTGAAATATTAATAATTACATACTTGAAAATTTAAAAATCCCAGCAAATTAAAAGTAAAAGAATAAAAATAAAAAAATAGGTCAAGGTCAAGGTCACTGATACTGAGCTGCTTTTGTGCAAGAACATATTGATGTCAAATAGATGTAATAGTGTATGAAGTTTGAAAGCTGTGTGGCTTTAGGTGGTCTTAGTAATGGATGTAATATAAAACTTGAATGTAAAACGGTAATGTAAATTAACAAAGTTTTAGGTCAAGGTATCTGATACAAGTAGTATAGAAACTAGGGGTACCAGGCCAGTTTTCCCTCGCGGGGAACGAGAAAACCTAGTGAAATATGCCAGGGGGGACTCAGGCGTAACTCTCATTTGCACCAAGATCTAAATGTAAGTCACGCCTAAATCAACACCAACATATTTCATTACTTTTCTCAAGCACCCCGCTCAGGGAAACTCGCCTGATACCCCTAGTTTCTATACTACTAATCAATCCGGTTTGACATTTTAATAACATAACATTTGCAACTCATTAAGCAAAGTCAGACGGAACCGGGCAGTAGTCTTCATCATCGCTCTGCATATCATTTTTTACCATGGAGTATTTTATTTTTCTACACTTTGCTATTTTGTTTTTCAGTTCAAGAAGCTCTTCTCTGTTTCCAGCCAGCTCACGTTCATAATTATCCATTTCAACCAGCAATCGCCTTTTTTTGGTGTCCATAAAATCATAAGGAACTACTTCATATTCTACTTGGAGTTACTTACCTCTCATCAATTCTCTTCTATATTGATCTTTTAACTGGTTAAGTTTTCTGCAAACATTTTCTAATCTTTCTTGTTCCATTATATAATAGTATATATAATTATTTTTAAACCCTTGAATGCTACTCAACTATTACAATTAACTGTATGTTAACGTATCTTGTCCGTTATCTAGTATGTATCGTTTATCATCATAAGCTGATAAACTTTTTTTATTTATTGCATAGCTGCTTATGTTATGCTTTTGTGATCTAATAACTTTCATCTCATGGTGAGCTTCTGTTGCCGTAAACACAATCTTTTTGTAATCGTCATGCGCTATCTGTTTTTTAACAACACACTTTTTAACACCCTTACATTTCTTTGTACTAACCTCATTATCTAACATATATGAATATAGTTTACTTCGCAGTCCAACAAATTCAACAATAGGCATATCGCACGTTTCATATTTCATCTTGCCAATAACCTTTTTATTATCATTAAAATGAAACTGACTTTTCAGATCATAATCACAATTATCAAACAGTTCTTTATCCTTGTAAAAGTCCGCATACACATCTTTTGTTTCTATTTCATAACACAAGGAATCGGTATCAGTAAATAATAACTTTTTCTATCATATTTGTTTTTGATATAGTTGTAATGGAAATCATACATCAAATATTTTGACAAGTCTAAAATACACATGCCAACGTAACAAGGACGATTTAAAACTAATCGCACTTTTATTCTGTTTATGGCAAATAAATTTTCATTAAAGATTTTACAAGAAATAAATGAAGGTCTTGCTGCATATTTTAAGAGAACCTCCTCGTCGTGAGTAAATTTAACATTAATTCTTTTTCTCAAATTTTCCATAGTTTTACCAAAAACTGAATTGTTCATCAGTTTGAAGAAATCCTTTTCAAAAGCATTTTTACCAGCTGTTCTCTTAGCAGTATTAAAGTCTATGTATGTTTTCAACCACTTTGATTCGTCGAACTGTAGTATTCGGTGTATTTTTGTTACCTTCAATCCAAGCTTTTTATACAATTCTCTAAGTTTCTGAAATGCACGACATACTTTTCTTTATTTTTCAACGTCGTAACAAGTTTATTAACATTACAATGTCCTAAATTAAACTTTTGTTTTAAATTTTTACAATAGTCTAACAACCACTCATCTTTGATATTTAAACTTTCCGGGGCGAGAGGATAATCATTATGCGTGTCATGCAGTTTCCCAGGATACTCGATATCACACTCAACAATGTAATTTGATTTTCCTTTTTCAAACTTATCAACCCACTTGAAGTTGCCAGTAAGGTAACGGTTGGCACATAGCCCACCCATACAAGTTATTAGCATCAATATATATTATGTACTTGCTTTCTTTTTTCTTGTCATAGTTTTTCATATGTTTATTGTTAGCCTGTGAATATCGGTTTGTAATATAACTCGTGCCGCCTCTTAATCCTTTTTCCACCAACAAATATTGATCAATATCAGTTATTAAATCAAGTTGGATACCAGTCATCTTGAGGCATGCATCCCAGGCAAAACCAGGACTACTGAAGTAATGACAAGGATCTAATTTGTAATACTCAATGCACATTTTTCTAAAGTTTTCAAAAACATCTGTCAGCAGCAGCACATCAGTCTTAAGATACAGATCATGATATTCACCCATATTTTTAATCTTAAATGTTTTCCATATTGTTTTAGCATGATCATAATCTGTATCTGAAATGTGCTCACCATTTAATTGAGAAAAAAAGCTATCTTTGTCAGGTAACTTAGTATCCTTGAAGCATTCAAAACTGTTCATGTAATCATGAGGATAAACGCCTTTTCGTTTTATTAATTCTAGCTTGTCACCAGAGTATTCCTGAGAGGTGTATTGAAGCGGAGGGATGTTTTTTACTAAATTTTCTAATGACTGAGACATAAACTGAAAACTGTCAATAAACACCAAACTTTGTCCTAAAATAAAAGCAATATACTTCTCCATGTTATTTGGTATAACATTTATGTTTCGTTTAAACTTACCGATGTGCTGCATTATGAAGTGAGAGTCATATCCTCTCAAGTTATGAAACACAACAGGTATTTTTCTAGTCAACCTGAAATTAATATAACATATGTCATGAGCGCTTCCTCTATACTTTCCAGTTATATGGCAATGGTCTCTAACTTTTCTGATGGAGTTTTTGTATGCCACTGTATTTTTTGAGAGTTGTTGCAAAACCATTACCACAAATATGACATGATTTAGATTTTTGGAATTCAGCTTCTTCTTCCTGTGACATTACTAGATCTTTTTTAAAGTTTGCATTCGTAGTTTTCTTGCACCACTTTTCTTCTTCTAACATTTCTTTTCAAAAACTTGTAAAAAGCGTTTGGTCCTTTATACGTTACAACTGGTTTTGAATACTGGTCATCATAGCAACAAACAACCTTATACCCATAACTGCAATCAGAATGTTTTTGATATTCTTCCGTATGTGATTTTTTAGGATTGTTTGATACTGAAGAAATGCTTTCGGTTACTGCTTCAAAATCAGCATATAACCAACGGAACCATTAGCTGTCTGTCATAGTTTTTAAACTTAACCTTTTCCTCTTTCTCAGGCATTTTCCTTTAAGTGAAAGGCAATCAGTATCATGCTTTTTTAACACACGTTCTAATGTAAAGCATTGTAGGCATGTTTTACAAAACCATTTTTTCCCCTTGTATGCTGTTTGATTATACATCAAACTGTTAAAATCTTTTATCCACACATAATGATTTTTTTCTTCTTCGGTGATTAAAAGCATATCACATGTTTTCTCTGCTTTATTTTTTTTATATGTACAAAGGGTATACTTGATTATCTTTATACCCAAATATGTTAAAACAAATGTTGTTTTGTTTTTCTATTTTTGGGATTTGTTTGATAGTAACAGGAAATGTAATTCCTTTGTAATCAAGATCACCAATATGATTTTTGTATTTTGTTATCCTTTGTGGTTTATTATTGACAGGAAATCTATAAGCCAAATGGCACCATCTGAAGCATTCGTTATCTTTTTCATTTTTTATATTCATCAATCCTTTTCTAGCATTAGCAAGTTCTTTCGGTAAACCCAAATAAGAGCTACCTCGCAAAGGCTTGTACTTTATTCGATTTATATAATGTGCATCTAGTGATTCAATTACCCAACCACTTCCCAGTTGAATCCAATTTCCAATTCTATTGATAATTTTTTCATGTGCTTTGTCTAATGCTTCTGATATTTGATTTTTGTTTAATATTATTACAGCCTTTGAGGCAAAGTAAGCTGTTTTGTACACACAATCAAAACCTCCTCTATCATCCGATACTTGTTTTTTAAAAGTAAGTTTTATATCAATGCTTAATTTAAACCCACCTGTTTTTCTTAGTTCTTGTTCAAGAAAGTTCACAACTCTTGATTGTGTTTTTTGTAGTTGCCTGAGCGGATCATTACTGACAACATTTACTTTAAAAACCTTGATATACTGTTTTGGGGATGTTTCAATTTCTCGGATACTCATTATATAATATTACATGAGATTATTTCTTTAATTAATTAATAAATTAAATAACATTCTTTTATTTAATATTTTCACCCTCACCGGCGTCCTCATCAAGATCCTCGTCGGTATCCTCATCGAGATCCTCGTCGGTATCCTCATCGAGATCCTCGTCGGTATCCTCGTCAACGTCCTCACCGGTATCCTCATCAGTAACCTCATAAATATGTTCACCGGTGTCCTCATTAGTAACCTCATCCAAGAGAGAATCTATTTCATTATCCAGGAGGATGTCCAAATATCTCCGAAAGCATTTTTCCTCAAGAACTCTATTATCTATCATCTGACTTATTTTTACATGATATTTGCAGTATCTGTCAAAATCAACAGTTTCAAGATCACCTCCAGCTGCCAGTGATTTTATTTTTATCCTGTATTTGCAATAGTTTATAAACTCGTCTTTATCAAAAACTTCTGCATCAATCATTTCTTTTAAACTTTCGACAAACGTTTCAAAGTCTTCATAACATCCGATATCAGTATTAATCACATGAGGTTTTTCTAGATTGCTGATTAGATTATCTCTGAACAACTCAACATTTTCAGACATAACTTTTAATTGTGTTTCGTTAAAAATCTTAATTTCTTTTTCTGCTAGATCTGTGAGAAGCTTTACAGCATCATTGCACTCAATCTCAGTTTTTATTGCCCAATCTTTTTTAAAAGCTGCAATATCATCTGACAATCGTTGCATGTGAACTGTCTCAAACTCTTTGATAAGTTCATTTGTCTTGGTTAAAAGAGCCAGCTCGTAAGCAGCTACTTTCTCATAAACCTTTTGTTCCTCTTCGAAGTGCTTTCTTTCCTCTTCCGCATAACTGTAAATACTCATATATTAAAGATTATATTAAATTAAAAAGTTTTTAGGAATGGTACTAAAATCTTTGATTTCATAATTTAATTATAGTAATCATCTACTATCTTTGATATGTATAGAAATCGTCCACGCGTCAGATCTTCTCACCAAAATTGGTTTTTCCAAAAGCCCAGCCACCCAATCTTTTTTAAAAGCTGCAATATTTTGTTCCAAGAGTCTGATACAAAATTCCCTATGATCATCAATATACTCTTTTGTTTTATCTGTGAGAGCCTTTTCAAGGGCAGCTACTCCAAATTGTATATCGTTTTCCCTCATCAAAGTGTTTACTTTATTTTCTGCGTAACTTCCCATATACCATAGATTATATTATTTTAATCAACCGTACATAATAATTTTAATTCCTTTGTCTAACAAAATGCTGTAGTAAGCAATAAAAGAATCTTTGTTTACTGTTGGATGGTAACTGGTTGCCTCTGAAATTTGTTTTTTACAAAAAGCTCTCAGTTTGTTTATATCTCCTTTTTTATTTTCCATGACAGTTTTAGTTGTTTTACCATTGTTATGATTCTTTCTGTCAAATCTTGAAAGTTTGAAAAAATTATTAACTCTTTGTCATATTTACTCATATCTTCAAAATCAATAGTTGTTGCATGTTCCGTTTGATCTTTCTTAAAGTTTTTGATTTTCTTTTCTATTTATATAATTACATAAGATAATATTTCTTTAAGCCTATATTTAAATATATAATGCCATATTATAATATAATAGATTGCAAATACTGTGAAAGAGTTTTAGATATTATTGATCCTCCTGAGATGTGCATAGATTGCATCTTATTTTATATGACTAATAAAAATAAGCTTTGTAAATATTGTACCAGAGCCAAGCTGTGTTACAAGTGTACTTACGCATGTATAAATTGTAATGATACTTGTGAGGTTTTTGATAACGAACGTATTTGCCTTAATTGCGGCACTCACAACGGCTACAATCTTATTGCAGGTTACAATTACAGTCGAAAGAAAACTATTTACCACAGAAAGTACCATTTAGATAAATACTTGGTAGAATATGGTTTTTCTTCTGCAAATAGGCAAAGATTTGAAGATTTGTTTTACAAAATTGTGTAAAGATTTTGGATAAAATAGAAGGTCGAAAAAGATCAATCAAATTTGAATACATTTTTCAGAAAATATTTAAAATTTAAAAATAGAAAAAGAAACAAAACCGATTATAACAAAATCAACCAGAGACAAGTACGATAGGATATGGAAACAAATCAGAAAAGAATTACGACTGAATGCCATGGCCGTTTAACTTGAATATTTTCATATACATTTCCAGAGGTTCCGTGAAGTTATCATTCTTTTGAATTTCTAATATTTTATTAAAGACAATCCTAATTATCTCCTCGTCATTTTCTAGTCCTGTTGTTGTTGGGACATATGATATAAGTTGTTTGAAACTCCTATGATGTGTTTTTAACAAAATCTTTTTTTCTGCTATTCTTGTTTTGCTCGCTAAAACAGCAACTATTGGAGGAACTGCGCCAACTACAGCTATGAAAACAGGAATTGCCGGAACCAATGCCAATAGGGCAGTACAACCAATTATTCCACTGTAGTTGGCGCCGTTCCTCCAATAGTTGCTGTTTTAGCGAGCAAAACAAGAATAGCAGAAAAAAAGACTTTGTTAAAAACACATCATGAAGTTTAAAACAACTTCTAACATATGTCCAAACAACAACAGCACTAGAAAATGACGAGGAGATAATATGCTGCTTTTTTTGTTACATCTTTTTCTTTTTTTATCTGCTTGGATAGCGTACCCCTGTCGCGTCCAATTGTATCGATTTTATTAGAAACATCTGTAAACAAGGGTTCCAAATTATACTCACCAGTGGTTGCCACATTCTGGACTAATTCGTCTGGTAAAGGATAGCCATATGCTTTTATCACGGCTTCATTCATACCAACATTAAAATTACCATCGAATTGTGCCATATGAGGTTCTTCAGCGAATAACTGGGATAATCCCTGGTACGTTTTTTGTTCTTATACTTCCTCGCCTATTGCTGCCGGAAGAGCGGCTAATTGCTGACTTATTTCTGGAAGAGAAGCTAACTGCTCTGTTAGCTGTTCTGACTGACTTTTTATTTCGCTAGTTACAGATTTAAATATTTCTTTGTACAAATCACGACTAGCTCCTTTTTCTAGTCTTTTTTGAATAACTTTATTTTCAAATTCTTTAACAAGATTATTCGATATTTTCATTTTATCTGCTAATTCTTTCCATTTTAACAACGACATGTATAATATAAGGTTAGATTAAAATTAGATAAATTAAGATAAGTTAAGATAAGTTCGGTTTAATCTTCGCGCCTTAGCAGCTGCCTCATCTTTTTGTATTTTAATCCATTCCTCCGGGGTTATGTCTTTTATTATTCCCTGATTGGCTGTCCGCCTCGGAGTTTTTGTTTTCTTCTTAGCTGCCTCATCTTTTTGTATTTTAATCCATTCCTCCGGGGTTTTGTCTTTTATTATTCCCTGATTGGCTGTCCGCCTCGGAGTTTTTGTTTTCTTCTTAGCTGCCTCATCTTTTTGTATTTTAATCCATTCCTCCGGGGTTAGGTCTTTTATTATTTCCTGATTGGCTGTCCGCCTCGGAGTTTTTGTTTTCTTCTTAGCTGCAGATTTAACTGCGGGTTTAGCTGCTTTTAATTTTTTTCTTATGAGTCTAAGATTTGCATGCGCTTTTTTAGGCTCATTTTGTTTTTTTAATCAGCTTCTTTTCAAGACGTGTTATCTCACTGGGAGATTCAGATTTGCTTAACATTTTATTTATATGTTTTCGTTCTACTACTAATCCTAACAAATAAATATTTTTTGGCGTTTCTTCTGTTTTTGATAGACTCCCTAGATTTGTCCTTGTTGGTCTCCAGACAGTAGGATCTGCATCTTTTTGTTTTGTAGGTCCTGGGATATTCATCTTAACTTTTTGTAATCCGTAATATTTAACTTGATTAGCTTTAAAGCATTCTGCTTCAGTACCAAGTTGTTTACCACGATGAATTTGTTTTATTCCGCAATACACTTTAAACATATATAATAATAGTTAGATAATATTACTATTATCTGACTATTATTATAATGGAAATTCCAAACTATGATATGAAGACAGAAAACGGTAATTTTAAACAGATATGGAAATGTATGCCAGACTGTTGTTTTAGAATGTTAATTTGTGGTAATTCAGGTTCCGGCAAAACAAACACATTAGTTCAAAGGTTGCTGAAACCTTTGGTTTATTACGACAAGATGTATTTGTTTGCTAAAAACTTGGAGCAGTCCAAGTATCAGGTTTTATCACAAAAACTTGAAAAGATAGCAAAAAAGAATAAAATCCCAGTCGAAGATATATTAGAATGTTCAAATGATGAAGTTATCCCTGTGGATACTTTAGAATCAGATAACCAGAAGATAGTCATTTTTGATGATTATATTTGCGAGCGCAATCACAATGATATTATTAATTATTTCATCCAGGGAAGACACAAAAATTGTTGTGTAATTTATTTATCTCAATCTTATTACAAAACTCCCAAAGACATTCGTTTGAACTGTTCTCATTACATCTTCTTTGCGACTCCGGTTAATCGTGAGCTGGGTATGCTTTCCAAAGAACAAGATGTCAGCAAAGAGCAGTACAGAAAAGCGACTGACAAGCAGTACTACGACTTTCTGTATATGGATCGACCGAGGAAGTTAGTAAAACGTAACTTCATCGGCGATTTATAACAGAGATCGAAGATCTCTGTTTATAACCGTCCTAGAAACTTCACTGGTGATATTTAATCTAATCATATTATATATAATGGGGCTTTTTAACGATCTTGGCGACGAAGTTACTACCGGCAGTGTTAATATTACAAACGTTGGTATTGTGCTGTCTGAGTATGTTAAACAAAAACATTTGGTTTATTATCTTCACAAGGGTAGAAACCAGGAAAATGTTTTGAGAAGTGATCTTGACATGAATAAAAATAAAATTATCAATGTAGGCAATCCGGAAAGAGCAGATGATGCGGCAACAAAGCAATTTACTCAAAGAAGAGTTGCAAAAATCATACGTGATTATAATATTGATAAAATTCCAGATATGATGAAAAATTTTACAACAGGTGTTGAAGATAAACTAAGTCTGATACAAACAAAGTTACAAGCAAACCGCGAGAAAATGATTGAAATTCAAAACGGATTGAAAGATGAAATAAAACTTCTGGGTGATGCTTTAAAAGAGTTAGGAAAGAAAGAAGCTGTATTGGAAGGGAGTGAAAACTTCAAATAATTAAGTGAACAAATAAGATCCGGTGTTCAAAATATTAATACACGGATTGGAGAAATCAATAAACAAATGGTTGACAATAATGAACTAGAAACTGCTATTGCTGATGCTTTAAAACAAATGAGAACTGCTTTTACTACCGAAATAACTCAAGTAAAAATATTAAATGAGCAGATAAACACTAACGTTGCCGATATCAGCAAAGAGTTTGAAGACATCAAAAAGAAAATGGTTGACGGTAAGTCGCTAGAGACTGCTTTGAGCAAACTGGTTGACACTGGTAAACTTGAGACTGCACTGAGCAAACTGGTTAACACTGATAAACTTGAGACTGCTATTGATGATGTTTCAAAGCAATTGAAAGCTGCTCAGTTTGAAAGAAGCAAAGCTTTTGATGGTGAAATAGCTTTTCTTAAAGATCATAATCAAAAGTCTGATAGTCGGCAAATAGAAATTATTGGTATAATTGATGGGCTGAAAGTAAAAGTAGACTATTTAAGTCGGATTCTACTTTTTGAATATACGATAGATGGAATAAGCATTATGGATGAAGGCACTCCTCAGCGTTACGTATCGTATCCAACAGAAAACCCATTTGAAAGAACCATTCAGCTGCTCTTTCTTGGACCATTTACTTTTGTAACAAATCCACTTGTAAATACTGCAGAATATTTTCATGCGAGTGTTTTTCTAGGACCTTCCATCGTGAAATCTGGAAGTTATGTATTTGATATAGACTTTACTTATTATGAAGGAAACGTAATACATGTTCTTCTTGGTGATGGTAATCAGGAAAAGTTATTATATCCAAAGCTAGAAAATAACAAACGAACACTAAAAGAAACATTCAAATTATATTTTACAAAAAATAATAAATTAATTTTCAGACCAATTATACAAAGTAACACTACTCAAGTTTTCAATTTTGAAAAATCAAGTTTAAAAATGTTTTATTTAGGTGATTAATTTTATCTACTAATATGTATAATGGAACAAAAAATTGTATTATCATCAGAGAAAGCGTCAATAATTAATAGCTCGAATACACCGAGTAATTTTACAACTGTATTTGACAGACCATTAATACTCGGCCACGGACGCCCCCAGCAAAGTGATAAGGTATCACAATGGAACAGATTGGAAAAGTATTATTTTTACAAATGGAAATTACAGTTATGCTGATATCGATAATTACATAAAAGAAACAATGACTGTAAACAATGATTTAACTGATGACTCACCAGTCCAGATAAAAATTGAGTTTGATTTATCGAATTGGTAAACTGTCACAGGATGACCTTAGTGGTTGGGCTAACTCAGGAAAGAATCAATGACGGTGAATGCATTTACATAAATTTAATGCAACTTTTAAAATATGTTTAATATATATACAATTATCTAAAAAAACAAGCGAATACACAAATGAACTATGAAAAGAATGTTCTCCTGAACGTTTAAGACGTTCTTAGTATTGTTATAAATACTGAATGTCTAAGACACTAAAGTGTTGTTAAAGCTAGAACAATGTTGATCTAGCGCGATAACTGTGATGCGCGAGAGCTCATGAAGACGATGATGCGCGAATTCAATGGATGATTGTCATCAAATGCCTTCTGTAAGGGTTGATGACGCGATGCAATGATAGTTAATCTCCACTGAGATTGTGAATGATATTCCTCCAGTGAGGACTGGTAACGGGCCCACCTTGTGTCCCGGGGGTTGTCGTTAGTAAAACCTGGCTGCGCAGGTACGGGGACCGTCTCCACCGCTTGTAACGTTATTCGTGGAAGCTTAGCTCCACTCCTGGATATCCAAACCTAGATGGCTTACTCCAACCCTGGATGGCTTATATCCTGGATGGCTTATATCCTTATATCCTGGATGGCTTATATCCTGGATGGCTTAGGCTGTAATTATACATACGTTTTAGATGTCGGTTGACAAACATAACAATCTTGCATAATTATCATTACCCAAACAAATCATTATTCAATCAATATATGTAAGCTGTACTAATGATTAGTAGCAATGTATACATATTCTACAACGCCATGTATACGCTATGTACGTCGCTGTTAATCAATGCCCTTAATACATGTAATATAAACATGATCAAATTACTCATATATAACACTCACTGAGTTATGCATGCACGCATTTATTCTTGTCACTCATCTCATTGTTAACTAATGTTAACAATCGTGTATTACAATCACTGAATTATACGCCAACGTTAATTAATGCACCTATTATCCACTGTTATCAAATTAATATTGTTTTACAATTAATGATCAATTACCATAATTACATCTAATAAAGTCACTTCAAATCATATGCTAGTCTAAAGTTATGTTTGAGAAACATCAATGCTAACCGGATGTCGTAACCGCCAAACAAGATGGCGCCGCCCACTGAATACAAATATACGATAAAAGTTTAATAAAACTACTAACCACATGTTGCCTGTGAAATTTGCCGTCCAATCTCTGTTCCAACAAAGTACTATCGATTATCCCGGCGACAGCTAGAAGACAATGGCATTTATAGCAAACATTACGCCCAAATCATTATTTCCCCCGTTCAGTCCGTGACAAACGTGGCTAAATCTACAGTATTGAATCAACACGAGAGGCCCCTTATACAATTTTGCCGTTTAAGGAAAATTTACCTATACGTTTACATGCATTAGCACAAAACTAAACTTATGACACGGCCTCTCTGGCGGCCACTTAAAATGTGCACGCTTTTACGTGTTACATGAATAGATCATGAATATGGTGAAATTGTTTCAACTCGAACAATAGATTTTGGGTGTAACCGATACAAGAGCTATATACGACCAGTACGCTCTACCCGTGACATTTTGTGACAACATCTCCCCACTTAAAGAAAGTGCTACACTTTTAAAATTCAACAAAATGATAATTAATATTTACACGTTAAGAAACTATTAATTCTTCTGAGCAAATGAGCGACAAAACGTACAAGCTGATCGCTCAATCGCTTGAGTATATAAATATTACTACCGAGGGATGCAACCTTCAGCCAGTACAACGACCGTCTTCCGGAAAACATCCACTGCAGTTATAACCCAACTATAATATGTAATTACAATTTGAACACTATTCTACAATTGTACACTACCCTGTCGTAACATATACTACTATTGTACAATACACTGCAATACACTATTATATTAAACCGGTCATTATGTGCGGCGACTTAAATAGTCTGCCCCAATATTGTCCTTTCCACGGTCTATTACCCCGACTTTACGGTTACTAATAACACTACTTCCTGTCACTACAAGAACTCCAACTTTACACATTGCATCCATCGCATTACCAGTATACTGTTTGCGAAATGGAGTAGGGTCTCTCGTTTCCCTAATCGGCTTTGCTAACGTGTGCTTAAAGCTACACTGCACTACGTCTGTTGGTCTCGACTTATCGGACCGAACAGTACTACACTCAGAGTCTAAACGACTTACCTCTCGTTTCTCTGCTACACTAAGCATGCCCGATATGTCTACATCGGCTGCTGTCTCCTTACCTACACTAGTGGGAAAATACATGGGACTAGTGTCCTCACTACTGTCTTCCTCACTATCCTCAATAACTGCAACATTAACTACGGTTAACACCCCTTGTTGCCCATTATCGGTTCTACTGATATACTCTTTCAGCATATTCGCATGAAAGGTCTTTAACTTTCCGTTTATCTCGATACGGTAATCCATAGTGTTCACTATCCCTCTAACGTAAAACGGACCTTTCCATTGTAATAACAACTTGTTATTGTCGGTCGGGAGTAACAGTAACACCTGGTCATCTATCTTAAACTTCCTAGCTCTAGCTTTCTGGTCATAGTACCGTTTGTACTTGGTACTTGCCTTAACTAACTGACTTTGAGCTATCTTACAAGTCTCCTCTAGTTTCTCCTTCAGATCTAAAACATACTGATATGTAGTCTTAACCTCATCACTATCTACTTCACCTGCCCACATCTCTCTAAGAATCCTCATGGGACCTCTAACTGACCTACCGTACAATAACTCAAACGGAGAAAATCCTAAACTCTCTTGTGGAACCTCTCTAAATGCAAACAATAAAGCATTGAGATACTTGTCCCAATCTTTGGGTCTCTCGGTACACATACGCCGTAACATTTGCTTTAACGTCCCGTTAAATCGTTCGACTAACCCGTTACACATAGGGTGATATGGTGTTGTCATGATTTGACGCAAAGACAATAACCTGCTTACTTCAGCCATAAGTTCTGACGTAAACTGTGACCCACAATCAGTCAGCATTTCCTCTGGTACACCTAGCCTACTGAACATATCAACTAATGCCTCAGCTACTCTCTCAGTTTCAATTGAGGGCAATGCGACTGCCTCCGGATACCTAGTTGCATAGTCTACCATGGTCAAAATGTACCTATTTTTCCTATCCGACACTGGAAAAATTGGTCCAACTATGTCTACGGCTACCCGCTTAAATGGTGTATCTATCAGTGGCATCTGACCTAAATGTACTTTGGTCACTCGACCTTTTGGTACTGTCCTTTGGCATACATCGCAGGACCTACAATACCTAGTTACATCTCCGCTAACGCCTGGCCAATAAAATTCTGCCAATACTCTATCTGACGTTTTCTTTACGCCCAAATGACCTCCCATAATCGACTCATGAGCTACCTTAAGCACTGTCGTTCTATACTGGGTAGGAACCACTAATTGGTGAAACTGTCTACTACCACTATCTTCAAATTCTCTGTACAATAACCTATTCTTATGTACAAACTTACAACTACCGGACCCTTTACACTTCTTCACTACACCATCCTTGGCCTTCACCTTACAAGGACCTAATGACTCGTCTTGAGTTTGTGCTTCTATAAACTCCGCTTTAGATATGTCACCTACGGCTGCAGGAACCTTTAATTTTCTATAAGCCTGAGCTTGCTTCTGAACCTGCGCTCTAGTCTCTACGGCATTACTTATGCTACTTCTAAAATCGGACATTACCGGAAGTGCTGAACCATCTATGTTCCCTATCGTTAAATCATACATCGGGTCATCCATACATAGTGCCTCTGTAGTCCCTTTAAAGAAAGGTGTATCTACATCTATTCTCGCTATTGGCACGTGCTCTACCGACTTATTTAGCAACATACACGGTGACTGTTTACCTACCAACTGGTCATCCGTAACTAAACTACGCCTAACTACCACACCTGTACAACCTGTATCCCTCATTACAATTACGTCCGTGCCATTCACTCTACCATCTGCCGTTGGAAGATTTGCATACGGAAAGAGACATGTTCCGATCTTCGTCATTACACCATCCGCTTTAACACAACAGCTACTACTCTCGGTTTTAATAACCGGACTATTACTACCTCTGCCTCTACCTCTACCTCGGTTTTGACCACCTCGACCTCTACCGAAATTCCATGGGTTGTTAAAACCTTGGTTCTGATTCCCTACATTGTTGTCCACTCTACTATTGTCACTAAAGTTGTCTACGACAGCGGACACTTTCACCGCTTTCCTACACTCATGTGAAGCATGATTCCCATTACAGTGACGACAACGAATAAAAGGTCTACCTATGTTACCACTATTGCTACCTCCTCTAGCACCCATCGAACTTCCTCCACCTCTATAGTTTCCACTCTGGCCTTTCTGTTTATGATCGTCCCCTTGCCTATCTCTAAAAGTTCTGTCTTTCGACACTACATTATGAGCTCCACCTCTAGCCTCGGCAAACTGATCTGCTTGTGTTGCCATTTCTCCTACACTAGCTAATTTTCTTTCTTTCAGAAATAAGAACAGATCTCTACTACAAACATTGAATAGCTGGTCCCGCAACAAGAAATCTATGAGGCCCTGATAAGTCTGCGCTACTTTCCCTAACTCTAACCACCTATCTAAGTAATTTCTAGACCGACTAATAAACTGAATAAATGACTCGCCTTTCTCAGGCAGACAAGCTCTAAACCGCTTTCTAAAACCTTCTTCAGTTAACTCAAATCTCTTTAAAAGCGCATCCTTTAACTTGTCATAGTCAAGAGCATCTACACTAGGTAATCTAGAAAATACATCTAAGGCCTTGCCTCTCAATAACGCACTTAAATGAACTGCCCACTTATCTTTGGTCCATTCCTGTAACTCAGCATAACGCTCGAACCGTAACAAGTAACTGTCCATGTTATCTTTGTCAGCATCAAAGTATGGTAACTTCGAACCTTTTAACTTCCCAGAATAACTATCTTCTTCCCTTCAGTTTTACTTTCCTTACTATGTGTCTTAGCTGCTTCCAACTCTAAAGCTAACTTATGCTCAAACTCTTTTTGCTCCCTTTCCATTATCATCTTAGCCTTAGCTAGTCTACCATCTGTTTCGAACCTCTCATGTTCTAACTCTTGCTTCTCCTTTACTATTCTACTTTCTAATTCTACCTTCTCTTTATCATCATCTCGCTTCTCTTTAGCTAACCTAGCTTCTAATTCTAGCTTCTCTGTGGCTAGTCTACTTTCTAATTCTACCTTCTCTTGTGGCTAGTCTACTTTCTTCATCTCGCTTCTCTTTAGCT
Source organism: Cyrtodaria siliqua (assembly GCA_037043455.1). NCBI lineage: Eukaryota > Metazoa > Mollusca > Bivalvia > Adapedonta > Hiatellidae > Cyrtodaria > Cyrtodaria siliqua. The sequence goes on along the minus strand of JAWPHD010000402.1, from coordinate 104,923 downwards.
AACCTACTTTCGAATTCTAGCTTCTCTTTAGCTATTCTACTTTCTACTTCTAGCTTATCTTTAACTAGTCTACTTTCTTCATCTCTTTCCTGCTTTGCTAATTCTCTTTCCTTAAGTCTAAATTCCCTTTCCCTAGCCTGTTCGTCTTTAACAAAGTTTCTAAGCTCCTCTCCAGCATACCCTAACTCCTTTCCCATTTCCGTAAGATCCTTTATGGACGTCATGGTTATAGACATTGTGAACTACACACTACAATAATTACAATACACACGTCACTAATAATTCTACTCAACTAACTACTAATGGTAAGTCACTGTGTCCTCAGTAAATACCTGGGCATCATCATAGGACAAGGTACATACACATTTGTACTAGCGCTAACTCCTAACGGTTATGTATAGATAGTATCTAGCTTCCACACAACATATACACTACATAAAATATCTATATTTGATATTGGACATAACCTTAAACAATCATAGAAATGTGCATAACATGTACATGTATATTTACTTCTCCCATTAATAAAAGTATACTCGAGTGTCACAACATGAGTAGAACGTCTTGTTCGCCAACCTAATTGGATACTATGTGTATATCAAGGGAGGTAAAACAAACACCCAAATTATTGAGCAAAAGTGCCTCAGACCCACTCGTGTAGACCACTGCGACCTCGCGCCAAGGAAAGAACGGACAAAACAACAGTTTGGACTCACCCTACCCTTGTCGTGTCTTGACCTGTCTTCCAAGCTGTGGCCGTGATCGTCGACAGTCGCCTTGATGGATCAGAGGGTGGTACACAATTCTAAAATAATAAGTAGAGATTTAGTATATCATAATAAAGATCACTTATTGATTCTTTCCCTCCGTAGTCGCCCAAAATCCCACTACTCTGAAAACCAGTTGTCACAGGATGACCTTAGTGGTTGGGCTAACTCAGGAAAGAATCAATGACGGTGAATGCATTTACATAAATTTAATGCAACTTTTAAAATATGTTTAATATATATACAATTATCTAAAAAAACAAGCGAATACACAAATGAACTATGAAAAGAATGTTCTCCTGAACGTTTAAGACGTTCTTAGTATTGTTATAAATACTGAATGTCTAAGACACTAAAGTGTTGTTAAAGCTAGAACAATGTTGATCTAGCGCGATAACTGTGATGCGCGAGAGCTCATGAAGACGATGATGCGCGAATTCAATGGATGATTGTCATCAAATGCCTTCTGTAAGGGTTGATGACGCGATGCAATGATAGTTAATCTCCACTGAGATTGTGAATGATATTCCTCCAGTGAGGACTGGTAACGGGCCCACCTTGTGTCCCGGGGGTTGTCGTTAGTAAAACCTGGCTGCGCAGGTACGGGGACCGTCTCCACCGCTTGTAACGTTATTCGTGGAAGCTTAGCTCCACTCCTGGATATCCAAACCTAGATGGCTTACTCCAACCCTGGATGGCTTATATCCTGGATGGCTTATATCCTTATATCCTGGATGGCTTATATCCTGGATGGCTTAGGCTGTAATTATACATACGTTTTAGATGTCGGTTGACAAACATAACAATCTTGCATAATTATCATTACCCAAACAAATCATTATTCAATCAATATATGTAAGCTGTACTAATGATTAGTAGCAATGTATACATATTCTACAACGCCATGTATACGCTATGTACGTCGCTGTTAATCAATGCCCTTAATACATGTAATATAAACATGATCAAATTACTCATATATAACACTCACTGAGTTATGCATGCACGCATTTATTCTTGTCACTCATCTCATTGTTAACTAATGTTAACAATCGTGTATTACAATCACTGAATTATACGCCAACGTTAATTAATGCACCTATTATCCACTGTTATCAAATTAATATTGTTTTACAATTAATGATCAATTACCATAATTACATCTAATAAAGTCACTTCAAATCATATGCTAGTCTAAAGTTATGTTTGAGAAACATCAATGCTAACCGGATGTCGTAACCGCCAAACAAGATGGCGCCGCCCACTGAATACAAATATACGATAAAAGTTTAATAAAACTACTAACCACATGTTGCCTGTGAAATTTGCCGTCCAATCTCTGTTCCAACAAAGTACTATCGATTATCCCGGCGACAGCTAGAAGACAATGGCATTTATAGCAAACATTACGCCCAAATCATTATTTCCCCCGTTCAGTCCGTGACAAACGTGGCTAAATCTACAGTATTGAATCAACACGAGAGGCCCCTTATACAATTTTGCCGTTTAAGGAAAATTTACCTATACGTTTACATGCATTAGCACAAAACTAAACTTATGACACGGCCTCTCTGGCGGCCACTTAAAATGTGCACGCTTTTACGTGTTACATGAATAGATCATGAATATGGTGAAATTGTTTCAACTCGAACAATAGATTTTGGGTGTAACCGATACAAGAGCTATATACGACCAGTACGCTCTACCCGTGACATTTTGTGACATAAACTATTCGGAAATGGGATGGTAACTATTCCTAGTGGCAAAAAGCAAGCAGTACTACTTGAATCAAATAATGCATTAACACTACCACAAATAAAAAAGATAATAAACATGATAAAATCTGAAGGTTGTTGCCCTATTAAACTGACAAAGCAGTAACAACAAGATGGATGATTTCTTGGAATGCTTGCATCATAAGGAATTCCATTGATTGGATCTCTTATTAGTGGTTTAACCGGATAGGTTTGCAAGTAGGTAGAAAAGGAAAAGGACTAAGAGTTGATCGTGGAAAAGGTTTACAAGTAGACTCACAAATTAGACCATACAGAAGTATTCCATTCATAAAAAAAGTTAAATTTCAAAAACGAGCCTATCTCTAACTTAGATATAATAAAGTGGGTTAAGCAGCTAGGTATACAGAAATTCAGGGGAGTGTTTAGCAAGAACAAATTACCAACAACACAAAATAAACAAGAATTTGGTACTATTAATCTTGATGATTATATTGTACCTGGTACACACTGGACTTGTTACTATGATAATTATTACTTCGATCCCTTTGGTCTGAGCCCACCAAAAGAGGTTTTAACTTACATACCTTATATAAAATACAACACCATCCAATATCAAGATAAAACAAGTGTCTTGTGCGGATATTTCAGTTTGTACTTTGCCAAAAAGTTGCAAGAAAGAAACAGTGTGTACGATATTCTTTACAAATTATTAAAGCCTTACAAACCGGTAGAAAACGAAAACATCATAACATCATACTTTGTAAACGAAGTTTAATCTAATCATATTATATATGAGTTACTGTATAAAAGAAAAAATGGTTACTGAAAATGTTGATCCTAAGTATGTTTTAGCAAAAAATGGTAGAAAAATGTTAAGAGCAACTTGTGTATCTTGTGGTATTACTAAAACGCAGTTTGTTAAAAACACAGAAGGTGGAAATATTGATATTCATAAAGCTTTGCTCCCTTTGCTACCCAAAAAAGGGTTAACACTTCCTGGTTATAAATATTGCGGTCCGGGTAATCCGCTTGATATCGGAGAACCTTCAAATGAATTAGATGCTGTTTGCAAAGATATTTGTTAGGATGAAAATCCTAGTAATAAATCGATGTGTGATAAAAACATGCTAACTGGTTTAAAATCTAGTAAGTCTAAAACTATTGGAGAAAAGATTGCTAAGAATTTGAGTCAAGCCTGTACTTAGTGCAAAATATAAACTTGGAGAGCCAAAAAACGAGAAAAGGCGTTGAAATGGACTGACAAGTCAGCAGATGAACTTCATAAGCCTGTACGAAGAAAGTTCACTCAACGCCGTGTGATTGTTAATGAAATTGATAAAATATGGTCTGCTGACTTGGTTGACATGCAATCGTTTTCAAAGTATATTAAAGGTACTAAATACTTGCTTACTGTCATTGATTTATTTAGTAAATTTGCTTGGGTTGTACCCGTTCCAAATAAAACTGGTTTAGAAATTACCAAAGCGTTCAAACAGATAATCAGTATGGGAAGACAATGTAAATTCTTGTGGGTTGATCAAGGTGTGGTATTTTACAACAAGACGTTTAAGCAATATCTTGATGATAATAATATCAAAATGTATCACACTTTTAATTTTGGCAAAGCTGTAGTAATTGAAAGATTTAACAGAACATTAAAAGAGAGGATGTGGAAATATTTCACAGCAAACAATACAAACACATATTTAGACGTGTTGCAAGAAATGGTTGATAAGTATAATAATACAAATCATCGGAGTATTAAAATGACACCGACTGAAGCTAGTGATGAGAAAAATAAAGGAACGGTATATTTCAACTTGTATGGAAAAATGAGAAGTAATCAAATTAAACCAAAGTTTCAAATAGGTGATAATGTTAGAATCAGCAAATATAAAAGAACGTTTGAGAAAGGTTATACCCCAAATTGGACTGAAGAAATATTTGTTGTTGATGAAATTCAAAACACAAATCCTGTGACATACAAAATAGAAGATTTAAACAACGAAAACATTGACGGAAGCTTTTATGAATTAGAAATGATAAAAGCAAAGCAAGAAATATTCAGGATTGAAAAAGTAATACGACATGATTACAAAAAGAAACAAGCATTGATTAAATGGAAGGGTTACAATGAGGATTTCAACAGTTGGGTTCCATTCAAGGATATTGAAAATATTAAATAATATCTTGAACTATGCAGAGCGATGATGAAAACTACTTCCCGGTTCCGTCTGACTGTGCTTAACGAGTTGCAAATGTTATTGAAAAACTTCGCCGAAAGTAGATTCGGCGAAAGTAGACATAAAATAAAATTGCGCTCTCCTAACAAGTATAATACAAAGTATCGCTTTTAACTTTCACTCTTTCAGGTCTCTATTCCCAAAAAGGGTATGTCACCGTGTTAAGAGTGATACTAGACTGCAGTATTTCACTGCCTTATATACCTGTCAGGTAGGCCAAACCTTCACCGATTGGTTGATATAAATAACTGACCTTCACCGATTGGTTTAATTCGGCCCTCGAAGTTTCGTACATTATAAACGGTCACGTGACATGGTAATCTAAAGAAAAAATGAAATGCTGAGGCAACCTCGAAAAAAATGATATGCAGAGCGATGATGAAGACTACTGCCGGGTTCCGTCTGACTTTGCTTAATGAGTTGCAAATGTTATGTTATCAAAAGGACAAACCGGATTGATTAGTAGTATAGAAACTAGGGGTATCAGGCGAGTTTCCCTGAGCGGGGTGCTTGAGAAAAGTAATGAAATATGTTGGTGTTGATTTAGGCATGACTTACATTTAGATCTTGGTGCAAATGAGATTTACGCCTGAGTCCCCCCTGGCATATTTCACTAGGTTTGCTCGTTCCCCGCGAGGGAAAACTGGCCTGGTACCCCTAGTTTCTATACTACTGATACTGACCTGTTTTGAGTTAAAGATATGTTGATGTCATACAGATGTAAGTGTGTATGCAATTTAAAAGCTGTACGTCTTCTGGTATCAGAGTAATGGACATAATAAAAAACTTGAATGTAAAACTTTAAAGTAAATTAACAAACATTCCGCCGTCATGTAGTTATAAACATTTTTACATTTTGAAATCTGTAAGGCATCTGGTGTTGAAGAAATGGACTTAACAAAAAAATTGAATGTATCAAATTTGAATGTAAAACTTTAATATAAATTAACAAAGTGCCAAAAGTAGGTCAATGTAATTCAAATTGACCTACTTTTCAATGAAACATTCCGCCGTCATGTAGTTATAAACGTTTGTACATTTTGAAAGCTGTAAGGCATCTGGTGTTGAAGAAATGGACTTAACAAAAAAATTGAATGTATCAAATTTGAATGTAAAACTTTAATATAAATTAACAAAGTGCCAAAAGTAGGTCAATGTAATTCAAATTGACCTACTTTTCATTGAAACATTCCGCCGTCATGTAGTTATAAACATTTGTACATTTTGAAAGCTGTAAGGCATCTGGTCTTTAAGAAATTGACCTAACAAAAAACTGAGTGTATCAAACTTGAATGTAAAACATTAATATAAATTAAAGTGTAAAAAGTAGGCCAGTCATTTATATTGACCTGATTTTGGTAGGAACATATTGCTGCCATATAGATGTGTGTATGAAGTTTAAAAACCGTACGGCTTTTGTTATCTGAGAAATTGACTTAATAAAAAACATGAATGTAAAAATGGGACATACGGATGGTCCTTGGACGAAAAAGAGTTACACTATAGGACCGCACCACTTTCGTGGCGGGGCATAAAAATCTCTACACCATATAGCATGTGCTGCAGGCCTCGATGTCTGTTGTCACTAGTGTTTTACCCAGACCCACCTGTTCTTGTTGTCACTAGTGTTTTACCCAGACACACCTGTTCTTTCCGTTGTCATATTTTCAATCAAACCAGCGGTCCGCAACATATGTATTCGTTGAAAGTTTCAGTATGGTCCAGACGTGTTTGCACCTACATTACAAAGCCAGTAAACGCCATTGTAGGCGAGTTCTGCAGTTTAATCTAGCATCTAGTATATGTAGTGATTGTATTCTAAACCTGCAACCACACAGGGCAGATTGTAAGGAAGTCACAACTCATCTGGCATCTAGTATGTGTCGTGATTGTATTCTACCCCTGCAACCACACGGGGCAGATTCTAAGGAAGTCACAACTCATCTAGCATCTAGTATGTGTAGTGATTGTATTCTACCCCTGTAACCACACAGGGCAGATTGTAAGTAAGTCACAACTCATCTAGCATCTAGTATGTGTAGTGATTGTATTCTACCCCTGTAACCACACAGGGCAGATTCTAAGGAAGTCACAACTCATCTAGCATCTAGTATGTGTAGTGATTGTATTCTACCCCTGCAACCACACAGGGCAGATTCTAAGGAAGTCACAACTCATCTAGCATCTAGTATGTGTCGTGATTGTATTCTACCCCTGCAACCACACGGGGCAGATTCTACGGAAGTCACATATCATCTAACATCTAGTATGTGTCGTGATTGTAATCTACTGCTGCAACCACACGGGGCAGATTCTAAAGAAGTCACAACTCATCTAGAATCTAGTATGTGTAGTGATTGTATTCTACCCCTGTAATCACACAGGGCAGATTCTAAGTCACAACTCATCTAGTATCTAGTATGTGTAGTGGTTGTATTCTACCCATGCAACCACACAGGGCAGATTCTAAGGAAGTCACAACTCATATAGCATCTAGTGTGTGTAGTGATTGTATTCTAACCCTGCAACCACACAGGGCAGATTCTAAGGAAGTCACAACTCATCTAGCATATAGTATGGTTAGTGATTGTATTCTACCCCTGCAACCACACAGGGCAGATTCTAAGGAAGTCACAACTCATTTAGCATCTAGTATATGTAGTGATTGTATTCTACCACTGCAACCACACAGGGCAGATTTTAAGGAAGTCGCAACTCATCTAGCATCTAGTATGTGTCGTGATTGTATTCTACCCCTGCAACCACACAGGGCAGATTCTAAGGAAGTCACAACTCATTTAGCATCTAGTATGTGTCGTGATTGTATTCTACCCCTGCAACCACACAGGGCAGATTCTAAGAAGTCACAACTCATTTAGCATCTAGTATGTGTAGTGATTGTATTCTACCACTGCAACCGCACAGGGCAGATTCTAAGGAAGTCACAACTCATCTAGCATCTAGTATATGTAGTGATTGTATTCTAGCATCTAGCATGTGTAGTGCTTGTATTCTCTAGCCCTGTAAACCACACAGGGCAGATGCTAAGGAAGTCAGAACTCATCTAGCATCTAGTATATGTAATGATTGTATTCTAGCATCTAGTATGTGTAGTGATTGTATTCTACCCATGTAACCACACAGGGCAGATTCTAAGGAAGTCACAACTCATCTAGCATCTAGTATGTGTCGTGATTGTATTCTACCTCTGCAACCACACAGGACAGATTCTAAGGAAGTCACACCTCGTCTAGCATCTAGTATGTGTAGTGATTGTTTTCTACCCCTGTAACCACACAGGGCAGATTGTAAGTAAGTCACAACTCATCTAGCATCTAGTATTGTATTCTACCCCTGTAACCACACAGGGCAGATTCTAAGGAAGTCACAACTCATCTAGCATCTAGTATGTGTAGTGATTGTATTCTACCCCTGCAACCACACAGGGCAGATTCTAAGGAAGTCACAACTCATCTAGCATCTAGTATGTGTCGTGATTGTATTCTACCCCTGCAACCACACGGGGCAGATTCTACGGAAGTCACATATCATCTAACATCTAGTATGTGTCGTGATTGTAATCTACTGCTGCAACCACACGGGGCAGATTCTAAAGAAGTCACAACTCATCTAGCATCTAGTATGTGTAGTGATTGTATTCTACCCCTGTAATCACACAGGGCAGATTCTAAGTCACAACTCATCTAGTATCTAGTATGTGTAGTGGTTGTATTCTACCCATGCAACCACACAGGGCAGATTCTAAGGAAGTCACAACTCATATAGCATCTAGTGTGTGTAGTGATTGTATTCTAACCCTGCAACCACACAGGGCAGATTCTAAGGAAGTCACAACTCATCTAGCATATAGTATGGTTAGTGATTGTATTCTACCCCTGCAACCACACAGGGCAGATTCTAAGGAAGTCACAACTCATTTAGCATCTAGTATATGTAGTGATTGTATTCTACCACTGCAACCACACAGGGCAGATTTTAAGGAAGTCGCAACTCATCTAGCATCTAGTATGTGTCGTGATTGTATTCTACCCCTGCAACCACACAGGGCAGATTCTAAGGAAGTCACAACTCATTTAGCATCTAGTATGTGTCGTGATTGTATTCTACCCCTGCAACCACACAGGGCAGATTCAAAGAAGTCACAACTCATCTAGCATCTAGTATGTGTAGTGATTGTATTCTACCACTGCAACCGCACAGGGCAGATTCTAAGGAAGTCACAACTCATCTAGCATCTAGTATATGTAGTGATTGTATTCTAGCATCTAGCATGTGTAGTGCTTGTATTCTCTAGCCCTGTAAACCACACAGGGCAGATGCTAAGGAAGTCAGAACTCATCTAGCATCTAGTATATGTAGTGATTGTATTCTAGCATCTAGTATGTGTAGTGATTGTATTCTACCCCTGTAACCACACAGGGCAGATTCTAAGGAAGTCACAACTCATCTAGCATCTAGTATGTGTCGTGATTGTATTCTACCTCTGCAACCACACAGGACAGATTCTAAGGAAGTCACACCTCGTCTAGCATTTAGTATGTGTAGTGATTGTATTCTACCCCTGTAATCACACAGGACAGATTCTAAGGACGTCACAACTCATCTAGCATCAAGTATGTGTAGTGATTGTATTCTACCCCTGCAAACACACAGGACAATTTCTAAGGAAGTCACAACGCATCTAGCATCTACTATGTGTAGTGATTGTATTCTACCCCTGTAACCACACGGGGCAGATTGTAAGGAAGTCACAACTCATCTAGCATCTAGTATGTGTAGTGATTGTATTCTACCCCTGTAACCACACAGGGCAGATTGTAAGGAAGTCACAACTCATCTAGCATCTAATATGTGTAGTGATTGTATTCTACCCCTGCAACCACACAGGGCAGATTTTAAGAAAGTCACAACTCATCTAGCATCTAGTATGTGTAGTGATTGTATTCTACCCCTGCAAACACACAGGGCAGATTGTAAGGAAGTCACAACTCATCTAGCATATATTATGTGTAGTGATTGTATTCTACCCCTGTAAGCATACGGGGCAGATTCTAAGGAATCACAACTCGTCTAGCATCTAGTATGTGTAGTGGTTGTATTCTACCCCTGCAACCACACAGGGCAGATTCTAAGGAAGTCACAACTCATCTAGCATCTAGTATGTGTAGTGGTTGTATTCTACACCTACAACCACACAGGGCAATTTCTAAGGAAGTCACAACTCATCTAGCATCTAGTATGTGTAGTGATTGTATTTTAGCTCTGCAACCACATGGGGCAGATACTAAGTCACAACTCATCTAGCATCTAGTATGTGTAGTTATTGTTTTCTACCCATGCAACCACACGGAGCAGATTCTAAGTCACAACTCATCTAGCATCTAGTATGTGTAGTGATTGTATTCTACCCCTGTAACCACACAGGGCAGATTCTAAGTCACAATTCATCTAGCATCTAGTATGTGTAGTGTTTGTATTCTACCACTCCAACCACACGGGGCAGATTCTAAGGAAGTCACAACTCATCTAGCATCTAGTACGTGTAGTGGTTGTATTCTACCCCTGCAACCACACAGGGCATATTCTAAGGAAGTCACAACTCATCTAGCATCTAGTATGTGTAGTGATTGTATTTTACCCCTGCAACCACACGGGGCAGATTCTGTCAACTCATCTAGCATCTAGTATGTGTAGTGATTGTATTCTACCCCTGCAACCACACGGGGCAGATTCTAAGTCACAACTCATCTAGCTTCTAGTATGTGTAGTGAGTGTATTCTACACCTGTAACCACACGGGGCAGATTCTAAGGAATCACAACTCATCTAGCATCTAGTATGTGTGGTGAGTGTATTCTACCCATGTAACCACACGGGGCAGATTCTAAGGAAGTCACAACTCATCTAGCATCTAGTATGTGTAGTGATTGTATTCTACCCCTGCAACCACACGGGGCAGATTCTAAGTCACAACTCATCTAGCATCTAGTATGTGTAGTGATTGTATTCTACCCCTGCAACCACACGGAGCAGATTCTAAGTCACAACTCATCTAGCATCTAGTATGTGTAGTGATTGTATTCTACTCCTGTAACCACACGGGGCAGATTCTAATTAAGTCACAACTCATCTAGCATCTAGTATGTGTAGTGATTGTATTCTACCCCTGTAACCACACAGGGCAGAATCTAAGTCACAACTCATCTAGCATCTAGTATGTGTAGTGATTTTATTCTACCCCTGTAACCACACAGGGCAGATTCTAAGGAAGTCATAACTCATCTAGCATCTAGTATGTGTAGTGATTGTATTTTAACCCTGCAACCACACGAGGCAGATTTTGTCACAACTCATCTAGCATCTAGTATGTGTAGTGATTGTATTCTACCCCTGTAGCCACACGGGGCAGATTCAAAGGAAGTCACAACTCATCTAGCATCTAGTATGTGTAGTGATTGTATTCTACCCCTGCAACCACACAGGGCAGATTCTAAGGAATCACAACTCGTCTAGCATCTAGTATGTGTAGTGATTGTATTCTACCCCTGCAACCACACGGAGCAGATTCTAAGGAAGTCACAACTCATTTAGCATCTAGTATATGTAGTGATTGTATTCTACCACTGCAACCACACAGGGCAGATTTTAAGGAAGTCGCAACTCATCTAGCATCTAGTATGTGTCGTGATTGTATTCTACCCCTGCAACCACACAGGGCAGATTCTAAGGAAGTCACAACTCATTTAGCATCTAGTATGTGTCGTGATTGTATTCTACCCCTGCAACCACACAGGGCAGATTCAAAGAAGTCACAACTCATCTAGCATCTAGTATGTGTAGTGATTGTATTCTACCACTGCAACCGCACAGGGCAGATTCTAAGGAAGTCACAACTCATCTAGCATCTAGTATATGTAGTGATTGTATTCTAGCATCTAGCATGTGTAGTGCTTGTATTCTCTAGCCCTGTAAACCACACAGGGCAGATGCTAAGGAAGTCAGAACTCATCTAGCATCTAGTATATGTAGTGATTGTATTCTAGCATCTAGTATGTGTAGTGATTGTATTCTACCCCTGTAACCACACAGGGCAGATTCTAAGGAAGTCACAACTCATCTAGCATCTAGTATGTGTCGTGATTGTATTCTACCTCTGCAACCACACAGGACAGATTCTAAGGAAGTCACACCTCGTCTAGCATTTAGTATGTGTAGTGATTGTATTCTACCCCTGTAATCACACAGGACAGATTCTAAGGACGTCACAACTCATCTAGCATCAAGTATGTGTAGTGATTGTATTCTACCCCTGCAAACACACAGGACAATTTCTAAGGAAGTCACAACGCATCTAGCATCTACTATGTGTAGTGATTGTATTCTACCCCTGTAACCACACGGGGCAGATTGTAAGGAAGTCACAACTCATCTAGCATCTAGTATGTGTAGTGATTGTATTCTACCCCTGTAACCACACAGGGCAGATTGTAAGGAAGTCACAACTCATCTAGCATCTAATATGTGTAGTGATTGTATTCTACCCCTGCAACCACACAGGGCAGATTTTAAGAAAGTCACAACTCATCTAGCATCTAGTATGTGTAGTGATTGTATTCTACCCCTGCAAACACACAGGGCAGATTGTAAGGAAGTCACAACTCATCTAGCATATATTATGTGTAGTGATTGTATTCTACCCCTGTAAGCATACGGGGCAGATTCTAAGGAATCACAACTCGTCTAGCATCTAGTATGTGTAGTGGTTGTATTCTACCCCTGCAACCACACAGGGCAGATTCTAAGGAAGTCACAACTCATCTAGCATCTAGTATGTGTAGTGGTTGTATTCTACACCTACAACCACACAGGGCAATTTCTAAGGAAGTCACAACTCATCTAGCATCTAGTATGTGTAGTGATTGTATTTTAGCTCTGCAACCACATGGGGCAGATACTAAGTCACAACTCATCTAGCATCTAGTATGTGTAGTTATTGTTTTCTACCCATGCAACCACACGGAGCAGATTCTAAGTCACAACTCATCTAGCATCTAGTATGTGTAGTGATTGTATTCTACCCCTGTAACCACACAGGGCAGATTCTAAGTCACAATTCATCTAGCATCTAGTATGTGTAGTGTTTGTATTCTACCACTCCAACCACACGGGGCAGATTCTAAGGAAGTCACAACTCATCTAGCATCTAGTACGTGTAGTGGTTGTATTCTACCCCTGCAACCACACAGGGCATATTCTAAGGAAGTCACAACTCATCTAGCATCTAGTATGTGTAGTGATTGTATTTTACCCCTGCAACCACACGGGGCAGATTCTGTCAACTCATCTAGCATCTAGTATGTGTAGTGATTGTATTCTACCCCTGCAACCACACGGGGCAGATTCTAAGTCACAACTCATCTAGCATCTAGTATGTGTAGTGAGTGTATTCTACACCTGTAACCACACGGGGCAGATTCTAAGGAATCACAACTCATCTAGCATCTAGTATGTGTGGTGAGTGTATTCTACCCCTGTAACCACACGGGGCAGATTCTAAGGAAGTCACAACTCATCTAGCATCTAGTATGTGTAGTGATTGTATTCTACCCCTGCAACCACACGGGGCAGATTCTAAGTCACAACTCATCTAGCATCTAGTATGTGTAGTGATTGTATTCTACCCCTGCAACCACACGGAGCAGATTCTAAGTCACAACTCATCTAGCATCTAGTATGTGTAGTGATTGTATTCTACTCCTGTAACCACACGGGGCAGATTCTAATTAAGTCACAACTCATCTAGCATCTAGTATGTGTAGTGATTGTATTCTACCCCTGTAACCACACAGGGCAGAATCTAAGTCACAACTCATCTAGCATCTAGTATGTGTAGTGATTTTATTCTACCCCTGTAACCACACAGGGCAGATTCTAAGGAAGTCATAACTCATCTAGCATCTAGTATGTGTAGTGATTGTATTTTAACCCTGCAACCACACGAGGCAGATTTTGTCACAACTCATCTAGCATCTAGTATGTGTAGTGATTGTATTCTACCCCTGTAGCCACACGGGGCAGATTCAAAGGAAGTCACAACTCATCTAGCATCTAGTATGTGTAGTGATTGTATTCTACCCCTGCAACCACACAGGGCAGATTCTAAGGAATCACAACTCGTCTAGCATCTAGTATGTGTAGTGATTGTATTCTACCCCTGCAACCACACGGAGCAGATTCTAAGGAAGTCACAAGTCATCTAGCATCTAGTATGTGTAGTGGTTGTATTCTACCCATGCAACCACACAGGGCAGCTTCTAAGGAAGTCACAACTCATCTAGCATCTAGTATGTGTAGTGGTTGTATTCTACCCCTGCAACCACACAGGGCAATTTCTAAGGAAGTCACAACTCATCTAGCATTTAGTATGTGTAGTGATTGTATTCTACCCATGTAACCACACGGGGCAGATTCTAAGGAAGTCACAACTCATCTAGCATCTAGTATGTGTAGTGGTTGTATTCTACCACTCCAACCACACGGGGCAGATTCTAAGGAAGTCACAACTCATCTAGCATCTAGTACGTGTAGTGGTTGTATTCTACCCCTGCAACCACACAGGGCATATTCTAAGGAAGTCACAACTCATCTAGCATCTAGTATGTGTAGTGATTGTATTTTACCCCTGCAACCACACGGGGCAGATTCTGTCAACTCATCTAGCATTTAGTATGTGTAGTGATTGTATTCTACCCCTGCAACCACACGGGGCAGATTCTAAGTCACAACTCATCTAGCATCTAGTATGTGTAGTGAGTGTATTCTACCCCTGTAACCACACGGGGCAGATTCTAAGGAATCACAACTCATCTAGCATCTAGTATGTGTGGTGAGTGTATTCTACCCCTGTAACCACACGGGGCAGATTCTAAGGAAGTCACAACTCATCTAGCATCTAGTATGTGTAGTGATTGTTTTCTACCCCTGCAACCACACGGGGCAGATTCTGTCAACTCATCTAGCATCTAGTATGTGTAGTGATTGTATTCTACCCCTGCAACCACACGGGGCAGATTCTAAGTCACAACTCATCTAGCATCTAGTATGTGTAGTGATTGTATTCTACCCCTGCAACCACACGGAGCAGATTCTAAGTCACAACTCATCTAGCATCTAGTATGTGTAGTGATTGTATTCTACTCCTGTAACCACACGGGGCAGATTCTAATTAAGTCACAACTCATCTAGCATCTAGTATGTGTAGTGATTGTATTCTACCCCTGTAACCACACAGGGCAGAATCTAAGTCACAACTCATCTAGCATCTAGTATGTGTAGTGATTTTATTCTACCCCTGTAACCACACAGGGCAGATTCTAAGGAAGTCATAACTCATCTAGCATCTAGTATGTGTAGTGATTGTATTTTAACCCTGCAACCACACGGGGCAGATTCTGTCACAACTCATCTAGCATCTAGTATGTGTAGTGATTGTATTCTACCCCTGTAGCCACACGGGGCAGATTCAAAGGAAGTCACAACTCATCTAGCATCTAGTATGTGTAGTGATTGTATTCTACCCCTGCAACCACACAGGGCAGATTCTAAGGAATCACAACTCGTCTAGCATCTAGTATGTGTAGTGATTGTATTCTACCCCTGCAACCACACGGAGCAGATTCTAAGGAAGTCACAAGTCATCTAGCATCTAGTATGTGTAGTGGTTGTATTCTACCCATGCAACCACACAGGGCAGCTTCTAAGGAAGTCACAACTCATCTAGCATCTAGTATGTGTAGTGGTTGTATTCTACCCTTGCAACCACACAGGGCAATTTCTAAGGAAGTCACAACTCATCTAGCATCTAGTATGTGTAGTGATTGTATTCTACCCCTGTAACCACACAGAGCAGATTCTAAGTCACAACTCATCTAGCATCTAGTATGAGTAGTGTTTGTATTCTACCACTCCAACCACACGGGGCAGATTCTAAGGAAGTCACAACTCATCTAGCATCTAGTATGTGTAGTGGTTGTATTCTACCCCTGCAACCACACAGGGCATATTCTAAGGAAGTCACAACTCATCTAGCATCTAGTATGTGTAGTGATTGTATTTTACCCCTGCAACCACACGGGGCAGATTCTGTCAACTCATCTAGCATCTAGTATGTGTAATGATTGTATTCTACCCCTGCAACCACACGGGGCAGATTCTAAGGAAGTCACAAGTCATCTAGCATCTAGTATGTGTAGTGGTTGTATTCTACCCATGCAACCACACAGGGCAGCTTCTAAGGAAGTCACAACTCATCTAGCATCTAGTATGTGTAGTGGTTGTATTCTACCCCTGCAACCACACAGGGCAGATTCTAAGGAAGTCACAACTCATCTAGCATCTAGTATGTGTAGTGGTTGTATTCTACCCCTACAACCACACAGGGCAATTTCTAAGGAAGTCACAACTCATCTAGCATCTAGTATGTGTAGTGATTGTATTTTAGCCCTGCAACCACATGGGGCAGATTCTAAGTCACAACTCATCTAGCATCTAGTATGTGTAGTTATTGTTTTCTACCCCTGCAACCACACGGAGCAGATTCTAAGTCACAACTCATCTAGCATCTAGTATGTGTAGTGATTGTATTCTACCCATGTAACCACACGGGGCAGATTCTAAGGAAGTCACAACTCATCTAGCATCTAGTATGTGTAGTGATTGTATTCTACCCCTGTAACCACACAGAGCAGATTCTAAGTCACAACTCATCTAGCATCTAGTATGAGTAGTGTTTGTATTCTACCACTCCAACCACACGGGGCAGATTCTAAGGAAGTCACAACTCATCTAGCATCTAGTACGTGTAGTGGTTGTATTCTACCCCTGCAACCACACAGGGCATATTCTAAGGAAGTCACAACTCATCTAGCATCTAGTATGTGTAGTGATTGTATTCTACCCCTATAACCACACGGGGCAGATTCTAAGGAAGTCACAACTCATCTAGCATCTAGTATGTGTAGTGATTGTATTCTACCCCTGTAACAACACAGGGCAGATTCTAAGGAAGTCACAACTCATCTAGCATCTAGTATCTGTAGTGATTGTATTTTACCCCTGCAACCACACGGGGCAGATTCTGTCACAACTCATCTAGTATCTAGTATGTGTAGTGATTGTATTCTACCCCTGCAACCACACGGAGCAGATTCTAAGGAAGTCACAACTCATCTAGCATCTAGCATGTGTAGTGATTGTATTCTACCCCTGCAACCACATGGGGCAGATTCTAAGTCACAACTCATCTAGCATCTAGTGTGATTAGTGATTGTATTCTACCCCTGTAACCACACAGGGCAGATTCTAAGGAAGTCACAACTCATCTAGCATCTAGTGTGATTAGTGATTGTATTCTACCCCTGTAACCACACAGGGCAGATTCTAAGGAAGTCACAACTCATCTAGCATCTAGTATGTGTAGTGATTGTATTCTACCCCTGTTACCACACAGGGCAATTTCTAAGGAAGTCACAACTCATCTAGCATCTAGTATGTGTAGTGATTGTATTCTACCCCTGTAACCACACAGGGCAATTTCTAAGGAAGTCACAACTCATCTAGCATCTAGTATGTGTAGTGATTGTATTCTACCCCTGCAACCACACGGAGCAGATTCTAAGTCACAACTCATCTAGCATCTAGTATGTGTAGTGATTGTATTCTAACCCTGTAACCACACAGGGCAGATTCTAAGGAAGTCACAACTCATCTAGCATCTAGTATGTGTAGTGATTGTATTCTACCCCTGTAACCACACAGGGCAGATTCTAAGGAAGTCACAACTCATCTAGCATCTAGTATGTGTAGTGATTGTATTCTACCCCTGTAACAACACAGGGCAGATTCTAAGGAAGTCACAACTCATCTAGCATCTAGTATCTGTAGTGATTGTATTTTACCCCTGCAACCACACGGGGCAGATTCTGTCACAACTCATCTAGCATCTAGTATGTGTAGTGATTGTATTCTACCCCTGTAACCACATGGGGCAGATTCAAAGGAAGTCACAACTCATCTAGCATCTAGTATGTGTAGTGATTGTATTCTACCCCTGTAACAACACAGGGCAGATTCTAAGGAAGTCACAACTCATCTAGCATCTAGTATGTGTAGTGATTGTATTCTACCCCTATAACCACACGGGGCAGATTCTAAGGAAGTCACAACTCATCTAGCATCTAGTATGTGTAGTGATTGTATTCTACCCCTGTAACAACACAGGGCAGATTCTAAGGAAGTCACAACTCATCTAGCATCTAGTATCTGTAGTGATTGTATTTTACCCCTGCAACCACACGGGGCAGATTCTGTCACAACTCATCTAGTATCTAGTATGTGTAGTGATTGTATTCTACCCCTGCAACCACACGGAGCAGATTCTAAGGAAGTCACAACTCATCTAGCATCTAGCATGTGTAGTGATTGTATTCTACCCCTGCAACCACATGGGGCAGATTCTAAGTCACAACTCATCTAGCATCTAGTGTGATTAGTGATTGTATTCTACCCCTGTAACCACACAGGGCAGATTCTAAGGAAGTCACAACTCATCTAGCATCTAGTGTGATTAGTGATTGTATTCTACCCCTGTAACCACACAGGGCAGATTCTAAGGAAGTCACAACTCATCTAGCATCTAGTATGTGTAGTGATTGTATTCTACCCCTGTAACCACACAGGGCAATTTCTAAGGAAGTCACAACTCATCTAGCATCTAGTATGTGTAGTGATTGTATTCTACCCCTGTAACCACACAGGGCAATTTCTAAGGAAGTCACAACTCATCTAGCATCTAGTATGTGTAGTGATTGTATTCTACCCCTGCAACCACACGGAGCAGATTCTAAGTCACAACTCATCTAGCATCTAGTATGTGTAGTGATTGTATTCTAACCCTGTAACCACACAGGGCAGATTCTAAGGAAGTCACAACTCATCTAGCATCTAGTATGTGTAGTGATTGTATTCTACCCCTGTAACCACACAGGGCAGATTCTAAGGAAGTCACAACTCATCTAGCATCTAGTATGTGTAGTGATTGTATTCTACCCCTGTAACAACACAGGGCAGATTCTAAGGAAGTCACAACTCATCTAGCATCTAGTATCTGTAGTGATTGTATTTTACCCCTGCAACCACACGGGGCAGATTCTGTCACAACTCATCTAGCATCTAGTATGTGTAGTGATTGTATTCTACCCCTGTAACCACATGGGGCAGATTCAAAGGAAGTCACAACTCATCTAGCATCTAGTATGTGTAGTGATTGTATTCTACCCCTGTAACAACACAGGGCAGATTCTAAGGAAGTCACAACTCATCTAGCATCTAGTATGTTCACCATGCAGGGAAGATTTTAAGGAAGTCACAACTCTGATTAGAATAATTCCCCTGTTTTATTACACAGTTAATAATCGTAAAGTGTTACACAAATCTGGCTGAAATTCATTTAGTAGAAGGCAAATTATCAACTTGAATTGAATTGGGTTTTAAGGCGCACCAACACAAAATGTTAATAATGTAAATGTAACTGTTCTAAAAAAAAAGAAGAAGCTAACTGCTGGTTCTGGTATATAATTCCGGCCTATAAAGGCCCACCTTGTATATCATCTCGCTAGTTGAGCAACCACATCCAGTCACTTATAATGTTATCACAACACCAAAAAGGTTAAATACAAGTTATCTAAAATTAAAGTAATAGAAGCCACTGTCATTTGCATCAGGACCTGTTCATTATACATCTATCTACAGTCCCTGTTTGCATGTGAGTGTAGCAAAATCACACACCTCCCACCTGGGTCTGAAATTTTGAGTTGAGGAACAGTCGACTAATTACTTTTTAAGGATGACGTGATACATCAAGACACTCGACTTGATTCGTCCTTATTTTGATACATAGAGGATCTTACATTCGTGACTTGTGTATTATTGATTTTAATAAACGGGTTGGATACAATGATAGGATATAAAGCTCTGCCGAGTATCCTAATTTTTTATCCAACGAGTTTATTAAAGTCAATAATACAAAGTCACGAATGTAAGATTCTCTTTATCACATAACACATCTCCAACATGATAGCTTCACTTTAATGTTGTCAATTTATCTTATATACGGCGGCAATTTGTAAGAGAAATCATGACTTTGTTTAGTTGTTTACATGATGTCAGCTATGTTACGCGGCTGCAGATGCGACACCTTAAACCAAATTTAACGTCACTAACATTCATTTTATGAAGTAATATTTCAAATAATGATGAATAGCGTTAAGGTGTCTGAACGTACTTTACGATATAACATGCAAACATGGGATTAAATGCTTTACAGCATACAAACATATTGATTCGGTCTTCATTTGCATCTGTAAAGTGTATTACGAGAAATAAGTCATGGCTTTATTGCACTCCCAGAAGCCATGTTATGTGATACAACTGTTTCATCCCTTGCAAGGTTAGACACTGTTGACACTACAGCTTAGTACATGCTCATCTTGGCAAATTTCATTCATTTTGAAAAAATCATGGATTCCAACCCCGGTGGAATCTGAATTATTGTTACGTCAACACCATCAACTTGGTGTTTGCTGTTGACTTTTATTGGCCTTACCTTGGGTTTGTAAACGAAATATATAGAAATATCAGATTTGTGCAAGATCAGGTGAGGTATAAAAACAATTGATCCATTCCTCAACTCCCAATCTTTTAATTCAACAAAAGCATCATCATTCCCATCATCAATATCAGTCTCCAAGTATATGCTTGAAATATTTTTCAGAAAACTCGATCCTGGAGCTCCTTTTATTTCTTTAAGTTTCAAATCAGTAGTAATTTCAAAAAATAATGCAGTAGCACCAGGAAGTCCTTTATTACAGTAGCCGTCTGTATATTCAGTTTCCAAGACTTTAACTACCATGCTTTTTCTCTCAGCACATGTAAATTTTCCGACATTGAGCGCCATTGCCGTCTGCTTCGTGGCCATATACTGGTATAAGGCAAGCTGCTCTTTGCTGTTTAAAATTCCTGTGGGAGCAATCTCCTTTGCATAAACATCCATCGGTATAACAGGGAACCGAATATGATAGAGGGCCTCTCCCAGATATTTGCGGATATTTTTGGAACAACGTCTTACATTGTTCTTATCACACTGATACTCTGCCCAGTCAACGGCGGCATTAAAATTTGACTGCTCACAACTTCCTAATTTGCTACTTTCTAAAATTGATATGAGTGTCTCTTTCGATATTTCGCGGAATTCTATAGACGCGAAGACATCATCTGGGTGATCAACGATGTAATCCAAACTTTGTTCTTCTAGAGATGCCATGTCATACAGCTTAGCCTGTTCATAAATGCTGCAAGCGTTGTCAGCCGAAAGGGACCGCTCAAGAAAGTCGGAGCATTTTTGTACCAGACCGTCAAGACAGTATTTTCGTGAGGTGTGTAGACAATCCAAAACTGTATCTACAGTCAACGTCACTTCATCTGTGTACATATATCTGGAAAAAGAAACCATTTTAAAATAAAATCATATACGTGTAGCAGAAACCTAATTTTATAAGTCTTGACACATTAACTAAAAAAGCTGTTTAATGAGACCAGCGACGTAATAAACCAGAGATTTGCAATCATGATTTCAGATAGAAAATACTCGAAACTAGAAATTGTTTTTGTCCATGGGACAAAAACGTATGTATCCCCCATTCGCCCGCCGTTCTCTATTGATCAGAGATCGTTTTGATATTTAATATCCCTGTGACATTGACCTTTGACTCACTCTGAAATGACTCGAATAACTCCATTGTGACTGACGTAGTGACCAAGATGACCTTTTATTTTGTTGACCTAGTGACCCGAAAATCAATAGGGGTTATCTACTTGTCATGACCAACAATCGTTCCAAGTTTGAGGACCCTATGTCCAACCGTTCTCTAGTTATTGATCGTCAAGGTCACCACGACCTTGACCTTTGACCATAGGGGTCATCTACTTGTCATGACCAACCATTGTTCCAAGTTTGAGGACCCTAGGTCCAACCGTTCTCTCGTTATTGATCGGACATCATTTTGATAGTCAAGGTCACCGCGACCTTGAAATTTGACCTAGTGACCCCTCTATTTGTCATGACCAACCATCCTTCCAAGTTTGAGGACCCGAGGTCCAACCGTTCTGTAGTTATTGATCGGACATAGTTTTGATAGTCAATTGATAGTAAAGGTCACCGTGACCTTGACCTTTGACCTAGTGACCCCTCTACTTGTCATGACAACCATTGTTCCAAGTTTGAGGACCCCAGGTGCAACCATTCTGTAGTTATTGATCGGACATTGTTTTGATAGTCAATGTCACCGCGACCTTGACCTTTGACCTAGTGACCCCAAAATCAATAGGGGTCATCTACTTGTTATGACCAACCGTCGTTCAAAGTTTGAGGACCTGAAGTCCAACCGTTCTGTAGTTATTGATCGGACATCGTTTTGATAGTCAATGTCACCGAGACCTTGACCTTTGACCTAGTGACCCCAAAATCAATAGGGGTCATCTACTTGTCATGACCAACCATCCTTCCAAGTTTGAGGACCCGAGGTCCAACCGTTCTGTAGTTATTGATCGGACATCGATTGATAGTCAATGTCACCACAACCTTGACCTTTGACCTAGTGACCCCAAAATCAATAGGGGTCATCTACTTGTCATGACCAACCATCCTTCCAAGTTTGAGGACCCTAGGTCCAACCGTTCTCTAGTTATTGATCGGACATCGTTTGTGACACAGACAGACCTAGA
Organism: Cyrtodaria siliqua; assembly: GCA_037043455.1. Classification (NCBI taxonomy): domain Eukaryota; kingdom Metazoa; phylum Mollusca; class Bivalvia; order Adapedonta; family Hiatellidae; genus Cyrtodaria; species Cyrtodaria siliqua. The sequence continues at coordinate 82,319 of JAWPHD010000402.1, read as the reverse complement.
GCCTTGACCTTTGACCTAGTGACCCCAAAATCAATAGGGGTCATCTTCTTGTCATGACCAACCATCCTTCCAAGTTTGAGGACCCGAGGTCCAACAGTTCTGTAGTTATTGATCGGACATCGTTTTGATAGTCAATGTTACCACGACCTTGACCTTTGACCTAGTGACCCCAAAATCGATAGGGTCATCTACTTGTCATGACCAACCATCCTTCCAAGTTTGAGGACTCTAGGTCCAACCGTTCTCTAGTTATTGATCGGACATCGTTTGTGACACAGACAGACCTACAGCCTTGACCTTTGACCTAGTGACCCCAAAATCAATAGGGGTCATATACTTGTCATGACCAACCATCCTTCCAAGTTTGAGGACCCTAGGTCCAACCATTCCCTAGTTATTGATCGGACATTGTTTGTGACACAGACAGAGAAACAGAGACAGAAAGCACAAAATCAATATGGCTCCCCTACCACACTTTGTGTGGGGGAGCGATAATTTCTCGTATGCACTTTCATTGTTAGTTTGATAAAATTTGTCATTTCTTAAAGCAACAGTCCGCAAATGCTCTCAAATTAACGACAATAATGTTTAAAATGTACTGGAATTTTCAGAATATTCCTATGTTTCCTAAAAATGTCAAGAAATGTTATTTAAAAAGTCCGACTAGGGTCTATTTTGTGGTACTTTCTGTTGTTGTAGTTTTGCTGAAATTTAAACCTGTATAGAATTCATTATTTTTCACAGCAGGAGTCTACGACTGGTCTCAAATTAAAGAGAATTATATCCAGTGTCACGTGTAGTGATATCATTATATTCTTTCCTCCTTAAATATACGAAGAGGAACTGAAGAACATGATATGGCAGTTCTACCTTTTGTCATACGAGATTATGGCAGATTTAAGTAAATCCCCAATGACTACTTCTTAAATCAGTGCTGAGACCAAGTTGATAATCTATGATGATTTATAACATTTCTAATGTTGAAACAAGAATTAAAAAAGTAAATTCGTCATCACAAAATTGATATCAAAGGTGAAGACATGAGTCATTATATTACCAACCCTAACCCTCCTAACCCTAACCCTAACCTACAATCAAAATATTAATGTTGAAGTATTTTTTTCTGGAAGTTCAACCACTCTTAAAATCTTGGAGTAAGCAATTCTAACAAGGCAAAGAATATTGCAAGAAACACATGTCCCCTACCAGTTTGGGTCAGGATGCGAAAATCAATTATAGCAAAAACATTCGAAGTAAAAGTTTGACTTTGATGGTAGGCACCTTGATTTGGTCGCGACACATCGTCTCTTGGTGGTGAACATTTGCGTATAATACTAGAATCCCAAGATAGATAAAACAAGAAAATCACTGTAAGTGATAAATGCCCCCGAAGTATCCTTTGACCTCTAAGTATGACCTTGACCTTGGAGCCATGGACCTCGATTTTGTGCACGACACATTGTTTGGTTGTGGTGAGCACGTGTGCCAAGTCATTTGAAAATCCGTTCAGGCATGCAAAAGTTATTGACCGGACACGATTTGACCTTTGACCTCAAAGTGTGACCTTGGGGCCACAGGCCTGGATTTTGTGCGCGACACATCTTCTTGTTGTGGTGAGCACTTGTGCCAAGTTATTTGAAAATCCGTCCATGAATGCCAGAGTCATAGACCGGACACAATTTGACTTTTGACCTCCAAGTGTGACCTTGACCTTGAAAACCTGGGTTTTGCGCGCGACACGTCTTGTTATCGTGATCACTTGTGCCAAGTTATTTAAAAATCCCTGCAGGGGTTGTGACATTATGGTCCGGACACGAAATTGCGTACCTGTTTTTGACATATGAACTGCAAGTGTGACCTTGACCTTTGAGGTACGGACCTGGGTTTTGCGTGTGACACATCGTTTTGTTATGGTGATCACTTGTGCCAAGTTAATCAAAAATCCATGCAGGGGTTTTGAAGGTACAGTCCGGACACAAACTGCTGAATGACGGCCGGAATCCGGACAGACAGATGGACGGTGCGATTACAATATGCCCCCGAAACCTTTTCGGGGGCATAAAAATCTATAGCACTGAAACGAATTTAGCAATAACTGTCAACGTATATGTGTGACCTTGACATTGAATGTAGGGAGAATATGGCTGTTTGTTGTAAAACATCGTCTAAAAGGGTTGAACACTTGTAGATCTTATTACTGGAATCCAATGATAGATAAGGAAGTTACATCCTGGATATGAACTTTTAAGCAATGAACTCCATCATACATGTGTGACCTTGACCTTAAATGTAGAGGGACTTGGCCCTTAGTCCAGACACACTGTCTCATGGTGGTAAACATTTATATATTTTTGGAATCCAATGATAGAAAAAAGAAGTCCAGACACAAAATTTGATTGATTGAATTGGATTTTATAGTCGCACCAACAGCTATGGTCATATGGCGACTTTCCAGCTTCCATTGGTAGAGGAAGACCCCAAGTGTCCCTCTGGGCAATTTTCGTGCACGGGCGGGCCCCTGGGTAGAACCACCGACGTTCCGCAAGCCAGCTGGATAGCTTCCTCACATAAAGATTCCTATCACAAAATTTGAAGCAAATACCTTCACAGTATATGTGTGACCTTAAAGGTAGGCACCTGGCTCTTAGTCTCGACACATCATTGGTGTATACTATTATTGGGATCCAATGATTGTTAATGAAGTTATAACACGCAATTTTAATCAATTACCTTCAATAACCTTTGAAGTATATGTACAACCTTGACCTTTATGGTAGAGACCTGGTTCTAAGTCACAACACATTAAAATGGTAACAGTTGTGTGTATTATTATTGAAATCCAATGATAGATAAAGTTATAACAATATTTTAAGTAATAACTTTCAAAGTTAAATGTGTGACCTTGGCTTTGAAAGCAGGGATCTGGTTCTTAGTAGTGACACATCGTCTCAAGGTGGTGAACATTTGTGTAATAAATACATAACATTACTGGAATCCAATGATAAAGAAGTTATAGCCTGACACACAATTTTAAAAAAAGTATATGTGTGACCTTGACATTGAAGGTAGGGACCTGGCTTGTAGGTGCAACACATCGTCTTATGGTGGTGAACATATTAATGGAATAAATGATTGATTAAGAAGTTAAGAGCTTCTTCCTTTGATTAAGCTCAAAGGAACGACCACTGACAAAACAAAGGTTTCAGCGGTTAGGGAATAATTTGTATTAAATTCCCTTGTGCTAGGCCACATCTCCTACCACTTAAGGTAGTGAATGTGTCTGGGACTGATGGACGTCCCCACGGATGGTATCTTAAGTTTTTTCTGGCTGGCTTTTAAACTTGTCCAAGCTAAAGACCCTGGCAAAGTTTGGTAAATATCTGATAAATAAATAATGAAGACCCTGTCGTGCTCACAAGGCAAAAGTTAACGATGGACGACAGACAACTTGGCATCACGTAAGTTCTGCTGGCCTGTGGCAAGTAGAGTTAAAAATATATGTCTGAGTGTAACTACACTGTATCTGAACATCTAGTTCCTTCTATGACTTGTTTTACTTGGTTTACATATGCAACAAGCAAGAACAAAGGTTTCTAATATGTCTTTTTATTTAGAAATCTATTGAACAAAAATTTCAAAACATACAAGAGCAAAAAAAATGGAAACACAAGCCTACAAACCAAATACCATACTGACTTCACCAGTTATAAAATTTGGTGTTAATCCAAAACTGTTCGCTTAAAGAAACTAACCCGCCAAATAGCGGCAAAAATTACACTACAAAACTGCTTATCAAACTTCTGTCCAGGTCATATAATATAAATGCATATGTACCGAATAAAAATATAGTTTTATTCATGGGTTCTAAAAATCCATGATGGAATACGTGTAAAACGAATTATGAGTTGATAACTTTTAATTTGACGCTCCATTTTTGGGGTTTGCCATGGCTGGTTAATGCCGTTTATACTGTGTCTATGGAGTTTGCATTCTCAATATATGTAAGTTATATATATACCTTGTCATCAGTAAGTGTAGAAATGGTGTACATATGTTGTAAAATTTGGCTGTTGTTGGCGAGATAGCTACTTTAAGTTACAATGTTCAAGAGCTGAATGTCTTTCTTATCATCAAACATTTCTGAAATCTCATTTAAACAAACCTACAAATCAAATTTTTATTGTTTTCACAACCTGAAATTCTTCTATTTGATAATAATCAAGGGCAACAACTCTGGAACAGACGCACCAATTTTGCTCATTATCATACATGAAGGAATTGAAACAAACATTCAACGCAAAAGTGATCACTAAGTCAAGCTCTCCACAAAGCTTGTCAAAAATCAGGAACATGGACTAAAATTATCATGTTCACAACATCTAGCCAACGAACAACAAACAACGTGCTAACTTTTCTGGCATTTGGTCTTTAGAGTTAAAGGGAATGTAGCGACAGAGTCACACAAGCTCTATTATTGAGAGTTTTGAAAAAAAATTGACAAAAGGGGAAAGAGTTATCCAAATCGGATGATAAACAAAAAAGATTTGACCATTTGAAGATTGGTCTAAAACGGGTATGGGAGTCGCCATTTTTAGAAATATGACGTCATAGTTCCAAATTACCATATATGGAATATTGATAAATATCATTTATAGCAAAGATTAAATCACTGCAAATGAATGCAAAATCCTTTACTGGTTATATAAAGCATTATTGTCATTGTAATTTTTTCTCTATAAATCAATAATTTTTCATGTTTATAAATATTCCATATATGGTCATTTAAAAGTGTGATGTCATAGCTCTCAAAATGGTAGCTTCCATATCCATTTCAATAGAAGCTTGAAACGATCATATCTTCTGTCTTAGTCCTCCGATTTTGATCATTCGTTCACCCTTATTCAAGTTTATCAAACTTCTCAATATTAAATATGGTTTGGCCATGTCGCTACATACCCTTTAAGCATCTGAGGACACTATAGAAAATAATTATATCTGGAAATCACTTTTACATTTCCTATATATTATATTTACTATATCCTGCAGTATCAATTCTATGTCTTAGGTATTGAGGTAGGGTTATTTATTCACACACTCTCTCTTCATAACTAATCATAAATGTCAGCGTACAATTTTACCTTCATCCAAGCAGCAATGTTCTATTATTAGTACTTTTGTTACTTCCCTTGATCAAAATATCTCCATTTATTTTACTTGACATTTTTAGCCTTATTCATTGTTTTTATTAGCTTTCGAGTTGCTTTATACTGTATCCTGCAATATCGATTTTAGGTTTTGAGGTAGGGTTTGTGTTATCTTTTTCACATCTTCACCCTCTTCATAACTACATGTCAGTGTACAGTTTTACCCTCATCCAACCAGATATGTTCTTTTATTAGTATCATATTTGGCTCCAGAGTGTCTAAGTAACCAGTCCCTGCAACACTGCCAAACGGTAAGTTGTTTTTTAAAGATTTATTTAAACTGCCGTGTATTTTAACATTTTTTGGTTTCGTATTTGTTCTTTTCATGTTTGTGCACACCTGATGAAGGCGTAAGCCGAAAGCACTTGGGTTTTTATAAACTGTAGCACTGTATAAATGTTTCTTTCCCACTCTATATAATATATATATACATAAGGCTATCGTTAATACAACAACAAAAGGAAGAACTATAAATTGCCCACCTACTTGTAAAACTAGGCAACATCAAAGGGAAAGCCCTGTACTGGTATATATCTGTAAAATATTCCTTGATGGCCTGTATGAGTATTTTGATGACCAAAAACTCTTGATCAATGTACATGTAAAACTAGATACATATAAACATCAATAGGGTTCCTACACTCACCAAAGGCAATGTACCGATGTCCCCCTAAAAACTATCAGCGAAAAACATAAAATTTGATGAAAAAAGGGCCGTAACTCCGGTAATTCAAGGTAGATTTTGACACATTGATATTGACATGCACATCAACTTGACGTCATAGGTAAGCATCCTGTAAATTGTTTAACAATCGGTTGGAAACTATGGGAGGAGATGCACACAAACTTTTCGAGACGGGTGGACGCTATATGCCCCTTCACCATTCCGTGGTGGGAGCATTAAAAAAGATATTACATATCCACTGATTATTGTCCAAATATTAATCAATAAATACTAAAAAGGTGAAACCTTGGAAGCAACAAACACAAAGAAGAGGAAAGGTTGCAGACTGCCTCCTAACACCAGCTTCAGCGATATTCTACTTTAAATCCACAAATCAAGCCTTAATGATTGGTGCTTTTATTTTGAATTAATCATTCTTTGTAATGAGAGTCCTGCGGTACCGGTATACATTTATTCCTAACAATTATTATAGTAATAGAATAATATATATTTATAAAGTAATACTTAAGGACCTATCTCTCAACATCACATGACCTGAAAAAGCATGGAAAGCTTGTTTATTTACTGCTCACATGCTACATAAGCTCAAGTATAACAATTGAGGACCGAGTTTTATATCAAAAGCATTGTTATATTGAACAATATCTTACTTTTATGAAGAAAAAAACGACAAGTTAGCTAAAATAAATACAAGAGCGACGCCTTTCGGGGCATTATACGCCCGTTTCCTAAAGTTAGTATGTTAAAAGCCTAGATGTCGGGTCAATATAACACTTACCTTTGACCTTCTAACAAAAAATAAATGATAGGGGATGTTGTTTAACCAAGAGCATTATTGTATAAAGTTTCAAGACTGCTGATCAAATAGTTCGCGAATAGCTGGGAAGGAATTTTCATGATCACGTCTCAGTGACCTTAGTATCTGACCTACTAAGCTTAAAATTAATAGAGGTTATTGTTTTAACATGGGTACTATTTCTGTAAAGTTTCAAAATTGTAGGTCTAATAGTTACAAGTTACAGTGAGGAAAATGTTTAGGATTCAGTCATTGTCAGTTCAATGTGACCTTGATGGCCAATCTCATTAAAATCAGACACTTTATCACGCTACGGTACTCTACATTACTAAGGATCTGACAACACTGCATTGGAGGTCACGTCAGATTGACCATACGATTAGCCAATCAGATTTCAGCCTTCAAAATTGCTCGGTATAGACTGCTTCACTGCGCATGTCGCGTTTCAGTAAAACGCTGTGGAGCAGTCTACGCTCGGTATTGAAAGAGACAATGTCCGTAACTTTTAGCTTATAAAACACAAAATAATTGCGATGACAAACATAATACACCAACCACTATTGAATATTTACTGAAAAAAACAACAACATTATTTGACAGAATTTAATGGCAGTAAAAAAAAGGTACAGATTCGTGGGATTGAACACACACTAAATTACACTCTCGGGTCAACAGTCGACTTCGCTATAAACTGAGCTAAGTGGGCCAGATGTACAATGACTTACTATTTAGAATATCTAATGTCGTAATAATTTCGCTGGAATATATATTTCAAAACACAGATGACAGCGCCCATGATTTTCTTCGTATCTTGATGTAAAACATGCCATTTAGTGCATTTTTTGAATTTATCGTGCAATATACAGCAATAGCACACGAAGACTTTATTTTTATTCGGATATAGATCTATGTGTTTTATGTGGATTCTCGTTTGTTCAGTCATCTGAAGTGCATATGAAACGTGCGATTTCACTGGTTGAATTTAGTTGATCTTCTCATGAAAATGGATTAGATCTGACGTGACCTCCAAGGCAGTTTGTCAGATCCTATATAGCAGAAAGTATCAAAGCGTAATTAGGATATGATTTAAATGAGATTGCCTTGATGGCCTACTGAACCCAAAAGTAATATATGCTTACTCCTCTGACAAGGACAATGCACCTATGAAGTTAAATAAGTGTGGATATCATATTTCCGGGAATGTCATTTGCAATGGTATGTCCATATGAGGACATGGTGACCTTGACCTTAGGCCTACTTAGCCTAAAAGCGATAGGGTTCCTCCTTTCACCAAGGGCAATGTATCTACAAAGTTTCATGAGTGTAGGTATTATACTCTTGGAGTTATCACTTGGTATATGTACTGGCGACCTTTACCTTTGACCTAGTGACTCCAAAAGCAAGAGGTTCCTCCTCTGAAAACCGGTAATATATCTGTGAGGTTTCATGAGTGTGAGTGTTGTGGTTTCACAGTTCTTTGGCAGAATCTGTATTTCCATACAAGGTCATGGCCACTTTGACCTTTATCCCACTGAACCATAAGCAATAGGGTTCCTCCTCTCACCAAAGGCAATGTGCCGATGAAGTTTCATAAGTGTGGGTATTATAGTTTCGAAGTTATCAGATGGAATGCCTAATTTCATATAAGATGACAATGACCTTGATCTTTGACCTACTGACCCTAAAACCAAGAGTACCTCCTCTCACCAAAGGCAATGTACCAATGAAGTTTCGTAAGTATGGGTGTTATTGTTTTGAAGTTATCAGATGGAATACATATTTCCATAAAAGAACATGGCGACTTTGACCTTTGATCTGCTGGCCCCAAAAACAATAAGGTTCCTCCTTTCACTTAGGGCAATGTACCTATGAAGTTTTATACGTGTAGGAGTTATGCCAACTTATGGTTTTGAACTTATTGTGTGGAATGCATATTTCCATATAAGGCCACAGTGACCTTGACCTTTGACCTACTGGGCCAAAAACAATAGGGTTCCTCCTCTCAACTAGGGCAATGTACCTATGAAGGTTTATGAGTGTAGGTGTTACGGTTTTGAAGTTATTGTGTGGAATGCATATTTCAATATAAGGTCACTCTGACTGTGAACTTTGACCTACTGGCCACAAAAGAAATTTGTTTCCTTTTTTCAACAAAGGTGATGAACCTATGAAGTTTCATGAATGTAGATGTTACGGTTTTGAAGTTATCATGTGAAATTTATATTTTCATATCAGGTGATGGTGACCTTGATCTTTCAACTACTGGCCCCAAACACATCAGGGTTTCTCCACTCACCATGGGCAATGTATGTATGAAGTTTTAAAAGTGTAGGTGCATGAAAAATGTGTTTTTCTATATAAGGTGACAGTGACCTTTGACCTAAAAGAAATAGGATTCCTCCTTTCACCTAGGGCAATGTACCTATGAAGTTTTATGAGTGCAGGTGATCAACGGTATAAATGAAACTATGCACTTTAATTAATTTAAAAATAGAAATAAACAGGATTATCCAAAAGAATACACTTTGAAAATACACAAATAAACACATTTATATCAATTAAAATTTTTGGCTGATAAAATGACAGTGGCATAATAAACAAGACAGGAAAAACAGAAATATTCTAATGTTTAAAGCCTGATACATGGGTTAACACACACTTTTTATACATCAACTACTGACTAACCGATTATAATTACTGATGATTGATCGGTTACATCCAACCGATTGTAACCGATGATCGATTGTACATTTCAACAGATTGCCCATCACTTTCAAATTTTCTCCCCTCTAAATACAATAGGCTCGAAATAGGTCCTTAAGGGCTTCCGAGTCTATACAAACCATGTATGAAACTCTTCAAAGGTCCATAATTGTATAAAAATGACTAAACAAAATACCATTGCCTAGGCTTGTCTCTGGCCATGGTAGAGTTAAAAACTGAAATAATAGTATATAAAGTTGTGTACAATGCAGTCAAGAAAGGCCAGCTACTTTGTCTCAAGTTTAAACACATTTACAACATGTTAATCTTCATTTGATACAAATCTGCAACTGCTAGATACTTCAGCCATTTTGATACGGTGCTTAAAGCCCTTGCAGGCTCTGACTGAGTGTCTCACCTCAACCTTAAAGGGACACACGGCAATCTTGATGTATTTAAAACTTATTGTGTCCTTTAATCTTTCCTACTTAACTTGCAATATACAAATCATTATTATTACTAATTATTTGAATATTATTTGATTATAACTGTTGATTATTTTACATCAAAAATATGTACCTGGGATAGAATAAGTAAGACACAAGAGGCCCAAGAGGGTGTGTATCGCTCTACTGGTGTAAGGCTATATGATGTCCACAACGCTTTTTGATCACAAACTTTAAGATGGAAATAAAGTGAAAAACACAGCTAAATTGACGGGTTTGGGAAAGAGATATAAGATATGGCTGCTTTTCAAACTTTAACAAACTTTTATTGAAATTAACATCTGAACAAGTTTAGAACCCGGAGCGCTATTAAAGCAAAACAGCGCATTTCATTCTATCAAGGACCACAATTCTGCAGTTTCTGTTCAAATTTGACTGATTATTAACTAGTTCAAGCTGTCATTGTTATAAACTCTTATGATGAAGTTTGGTAAAGATCGAAACATGAAAGAGCTAGTGTGTTAACAAAGCAAAGTTTAGCACAATTCATGAGTCATAACTTTGCTTCTAGTTTGACATGGCTAGTTTTTTCAATTTGTCCATGCTTCTTTGTTCAAGCTTTTCCTGATATTAAAACCCTGACAAAGTTTGGTAAAGATTGAATACAAAATGAAGGTGCTAAAGTGTAAATAAAGAAGAGTATGGCACTGCATGTTGAGTAAAACAAGGGTTAAATCTCTGGTGTTACTAATCCGATCTATCTGGTTGTTCGAACTTTCATTGATACAAAGACTCAAATTAGGTTTGGGAATGATCAAATGCAAAAAAGTGCTAAAGGGTTAACAACAAAAATTTAATGGACGAACGGACGACAGCGATGGACACACCATCCCATAAGCTTGCCTGGTCTTTGGCCAGTACACTCCAAATTTAATACCTCTATTCAGTTAAGATTATAATAGCAGGTTTAAGTTTAAATGATACAGGATTAATAAATTGACGTGCTAATTTTAATACAGGATAAATACTTCCAAGATTGACGTGTGTCCTGATGTTGCTCAAACTGATAACAGGATGGATTCTAACCCTTGTGGTATCTGTCGTATAAATATGTCCACACCGCTTATTTGGGTCCGGCTCCAGACTCGCACTGAGCGACCTACATAATTACTGTCATCACCCATGACCAACCTAGGTTTGCGTCGTCTAAAACATAAAAAGGATTGTTTACCGGTATGCAAGACCAAGTAAGGTGAAAACACGATAGATCCATCTCTCAACTTCCAATCTTCTTTAGGTTTTAAATATTCAGTTGTATTGGATTCCTCAAGACTAATTCCAGTCACCAAGGTTATATGTTCAATATCTGCAACAAAGCTTGACCCCGGTAGTCCTTTGATTTCTTCAAGCTTCACATCAGAAGAACAGACTATAGCCAATGCAGAAGTATTTGATGCAAAAGTATTCGATGCAGTAATGCGATAACATCTTTGATCTGGTTTATATTCATTCTGCAAAACCTTAACTATCCTGTTTTTATTTCTTTCAAGGCATATAAATTTTCCAACATTGGGTTGCGTTGCCGTCTGCTTCATGGCCATATACTTGAACAATGCAAGCTTCTCCTCCCTGTTTAAAATTCCTATAGTAACAATCTCCTTGGCAAAATCATCTATTGGGATCAGTGGGAACCGAATTTGGAAGAGGGCATCGCCCAGATAGCGGCGGACATTTTCCGAAGAATAGCGAACGCGGTTCTTATTACACTGATGCTCTGCCCAGTTAAGGGCGGCTTCCAAATTTGACTCTTCATCACTTCCTAATTTGCTACTTTCCAAAATTGATATGAGTGTCTCCTGCGATATTTTGCGAAACCCTTTGGATTTGAAACTGCGTAATGGGTGATATAGGATGTAATCCAAACTTTGTTCTTCCAGAGATGCCATGTCATACAGCTTAGCCTGTTCATAAATGCTGCAAGCATTAACCGCAGAAAGGGACCGCTCAAGAAAGTCGGAGCATTTTTGTACCAGACCGTCAAGACAGTATTTTCGTGAGGTGTGTAGGCAATCCAAAACTGTATCTACAGTCAACGTCACATCATCTGTGTACATATATCTGGAAAAGAAACGATTTTTAACTTATTTTGCACCCTTGTTCTTTGTGTCAAAAAATCTGTAACAACTGCACAGGTGTAGTAGAAGGCAACCAACAGAGGGGTAGAAGAATACAGTCAGGGGTGAAACACCTGCACAGGTGTAAAATACAGTCAGGGGTGTAACACATGTCAGGGGTGTAAAAAAGAGTATGATAATGGACCTTTGGAAACGGCCGAGCAAGACACATACGAAATATTGCAGTCTCGGTTTGATTGAGACTGTTCATGAGGGGTAGTTAAATATGCTAGCTACCGCTCACGCCCTCTAGCCCCGGATTGAGCAGAACTCAATATTCATAAAATCATTAGTACAAAATTTTAACCATCCCGAAGATGGCAAGCATATGGCGGTGGACATGGAGTATCCTTCTTCCACATGTCGTACGGCGTATGGTCCCAGTATCTAATAAAATTAAATGCCCCGAAGAGCGAAATAAACATAATGGAATTTAGTTGGGAGCAGCGGTTATGAAGCCTGCGTATCACAAGTAACAGCCAAAAGACTAAATTAAAAAGTTGACAACATATCCTATGAGTGGTTAAACAATACCCAGAGCCTTTTATCGGTCGGAGTAGTGGAACCACCGAATCAAATATTAAGTAAGAAAACAAAATAAATTGAAAATGTACCACCGATAACTAAATATAAGTATCAGGCTCAGCGATCTCCAAAGATCGAATGAATAACTACTGATTGCAAGCATGGGGAGACGTTTTACTGCCGCCACACTGCACAAGGAACGCCACTGTGCTATAAAAAAAAGAGTATGATAATGGACCGTAACACATGTACAGGTGTAAAATACAGTCAGGGGTGTAACACATGTACAGGTGTAGAATACAGTCCAGGTTTTTTTTTCCTTCTATAGAAGAGGCCGCTTAACGGCCCCTTCCCCTTGGAAAATAAGTATAGTTTTTCCCCTAAAAATATAAATTCCCCTCCGAAGAATTGCCGAAATGCGAAAATCGGCCATCGTTTTTTATTATTGCCGAAAAGCTGTCATCTCCCTTTACGAGATTTCTTTTACGACTTTCCGTATTCCGTTCTTTTGTTTACCAGCGTGTCACGGAAAAATGTCTCATAACTGGAAGCAATTCAACAAGAAAATCAGAAAAACGGACGCAAAAAATACGCGCAAAATTGATGAACGACATCGCCACTGAATTAAGAAGCATGTCCCAGGACACCTTAGACGCATTAATGCGTATCAGTGACTTCAGTGGTAGTTTAAGTGATCAAGATTATGACAATCTGGTGGAGGAATTCAAAAACGTTAAACATAGAGTGATGGCCTTATAATCATAAGATGTATGATAGCAAATTCAATTGAATTTGCCATATTAAAAGTTAATCATGCACTTTAAACTTGTTTACAATTTGTTTCCCCTTTTTCACTAAAACGCCGGCGGCCCGCGGAAATTTTCCCCATCTCAAAGGCCCCAGGCCCCTTCCCCTTTTCCAGAAAAAAACCCCTGCAGTCAGGGTGTAACACATGCACAGGTGTAAAATACAGTCATGGGTGTAACACATGCACAGGTGTAGAATACAGTCAGGGGTGTAACACCTGCACAGGTGTAGTATAGTCAGGGTGTAACACATGTACAGGTGAAGAATATAGTCAGGGTGTAACACCTGCACAGGTGCAGAATACAGTCAGGTGGTAACACATGTACAGGTGTAGAATACAGTCAGGGGTGTAACACCTGCACATGTGTAGAATACAGTCAGGGTGTAACACCTGCACATGTGTGGAATTCAGTAAGGGGTGTAACACATGTACATGTGTAAAATACAGTCAGGGGTGTAACACATTTACAGGTGTAGAATACAGTCAGGGGTGTAACACATGCACAAGTGTAGAATACAGTCAGGGGTTTAACACATGTAGATATGTAAAATACAGTCAGGGGTGTAACGCATGGACAGGTGTAGAATACAGTCAGAGGTGTAACACCTGCACAGGTGTCGAATACAGTCAGGGGTGTAACACCTACACAGGTGTAGAATACAGCCAGGGGTGCAACACCTGCACATGTGTAGAATACACTCAGGGGTGTAACACCTGCACAGGCGTAGAATACAGTCAGGGTGCAACATCTGCACTGGTGTAGAATACAGTCAGGTCATAACATCTGCACAGGTGTAGAATACAGTCAGATCATAACAACTGCACTGGTGTAGAATACAGTAAGGTGTGTAGAATACAGTCAGGGGTGTAACACATGCACATGTGTAGAATACAGTCAGGGTGTAACACATGTACAGGTGTAGAATACAGTCAGGGGTGTAACACATGTACAAGTGTAGAATACAGTCAGGGGTGTAACACCTGCACAGGTGTAAAATACAGTCAGGGGTGTAACACCTGCACATGTGTACAATTCAGTCAGGGGTGTTACACATGTACAGGTGTACAATACAGCCAGGGGTGTAACACCTGCACAGGTGTAGAATACAGTCAGAGGGCAACATCTGCACTGGTGTAGAATACAGTCAGGGCGTAACATCTGCACAGGTGTAGAATACAGTCAGGGTGTAACACATGTACAAGTGTAGAATACAGTCAGGGCGTAACATCTGCACTGGTGTAGAATACAGTCAGGGCATAACATCTGCACAGGTGTAGAATACAGTCAGGGGTATAACACCTGCACAGGTGTCGACAGCCAGGGGTGTAACACCTGCACAGGTGTAGAATACAGTCGGGACGCAACTTCTGCACTGGTGTAGAATACAGTCAGGGCGTAATATCTGCACAGGTGTAGAATACAGTCAGGGTGTAACACATGTACAAGTGTAGAATACAGTCGGGGCGTAACATCTGCACTGGTGTAGAATACAGTCAGGGCATAACATCTGCACAGGTGTAGAATACAGTCAGGGGTATAACACCTGCACAGGTGTAGACAGCCAGGGGTGTAACACCTGCACAGGTGTAGAATACAGTCCGGATGCAACTTCTGCACTGGTGAAGAATACAGTCAGGGCGTAATATCTGCACAGGTGTAGAATACAGTCAGGGTGTAAAACATGTACAAGTGTAGAATACAGTCAGGGCATAACATCTGCACTGGTGTAGAATACAGTCAGGGCATAACATCTGCACAGGAGTAGAATACAGTCAGGGGTATAACACCTGCACAGGTGTAGACAGCCAGGCGTGTAACACCTGCACAGGTGTAGAATACAGTCAGGGCGTAAGAACTGCACTGGTGTAGAATACAGTTAGGGTGTAACACATGTAGATGTGTAGAATACAGTCAGGTTGTAACATCTGCACAGGTGTAGAAAACAGTCAGGGCGAAACATCTGCACTAGTGTAGAATACAGTCAGGGCATAACATTTGCAATGGTGTAGAATACAGTCAGGGCGTAACATCTGCACTGGTGTAGAATACAGTCAGGGCATAACATCTGAAAAGGAGTAGTATACAGTCAGGGCATAACATCTGCACAGGTGTAGAATAGTCAAGGTGTAACATATGCACAGGTGTGGAATACAGTCAGGGCATAACATCTGCACAGGTATAGAATACAGTCAGGTTGTAACACCTGTACAGGTGTAGAATACAGTCATGAGTGTAACACTCCTACATGTAACAACCATACATAACAACCGTACATGTGCTGAATGATAAAGTTAAGAGTGTAACACCTGTACATGTGTAGAATGATACAGTCAGGAGAGTAACACCCGTACATGTGCATAATGATACAGTCAGGGGTGTAACACCTGTACATGTGCAGAATGATAGTCAGGAGTGTAATACCTGTACATGTGCAGAATGATACAGTCAGGGGTGTAATACCTGTACATGTGCATAATGAATCAGTCAGGAGTGTAATACCTGTACATGTGCAGAATGATAGTCAGGGGTGTAACACCTGTACATGTGCAGAATGATACAGTCAGGGGTGTAATACCTGTACATGTGCAGAATGATACAGTCAGGAGTGTAATACCCATACACGTGCAGAATGATAGTCAGGAGTGTAATACCTGTACATGTGCAGAATGATACAGTCAGGAGTGTAATACCTGTACATGTGCAGAATGATACAGTCAGGAGTGTAATACCTGTACATGTGTAGAATGATACAGTCAGGAGTGTAACACCCGTACATGTGCATAATGATACAGTCAGGAGTGTAACACCCGTACATGTGCAGAATGATACAAATAGGAGTGTAATACCTGTACATGTGTAGAATGATACAGTCAGGAGTGTAACACATGTACATGTGTAGAATGATACAGTCAGGAGTGTAACGCCTGTACATGTGCAGAATGATACAGTCAGGAGTGAAACACCCGTACATGTGCAGAATGATACAAATAGGAGTGTAATACCTGTACATGTGTAGAATGATACAGTCAGGAGTGTAACACATGTACATGTGTAGAATGATACAGTCAGGAGTGTAACGCCTGTACATGTGCAGAATGATACAGTCAGGAGTGTAACACCTGTACATGTGCAGAATGATACAGTCAGGAGTGTAACACCTGTACATGTGCAGAATGATACAGTCAGGGGTGTAATACCTGTACATGTGTAGAATGATACAGTCAGGAGTGTAACACCTGTACATGTGCAGAATGATACAGTCAGGGGTGTAATACCTGTACATGTGCAGAATGATACAGTCAGGGGTGTAATACCTGTACATGTGCAGAATGATACAGTCAGGGGTGTAATACCTGTACATGTGCAGAATGATAGTCAGGAGTGTAATACCTGTACATGTGCAGAATGATACAGTCAGGGGTGTAATACCTGTACATGTGCAGAATGATACAGTCAGGAATATAATACCTGTACATGTGCAGAATGATAGTCAGGAGTGTAATACCTGTACATGTGCAGAATGATACAGTCAGAGGTGTAATACCTGTACATGTGCAGAATGATTCAGTCAGGAGTGTAATACCTGTACATGTGCAGAATGATAGTCAGGGGTGTAACACCTGTACATGTACAGATTGATACAGTCAGGGGTGTAATACCTGTACATGTGCAGAATGATACAGTCAGGGGTGTAATACCTGTACATGTGCAGAATGATACAGTCAGGAGTGTAATACCCATACACGTGCAGAATGATACAGTCAGGAGTGTAATACCTGTACATGTGCAGAATGATATAGTCAGGAGTGTAACACCCGTACATGTGCAGAATGATACAGTCAGGAGTGTAACACCTGTACATGTGCAGAATGATACAGTCAGGAGTGTAACACCCGTACATGTGCAGAATGATACAGTCAGGAGTGTAACACCCGTACATGTGCAGAATGATACAGTCAGGAGTGTAACACCTGTACATGTGCAGAATGATACAGTCAGGAGTGTAACACCTGTACATGTGCAGAATGATACAGTCAGGAGTGTAACACCTGTACATGTGCAGAATGATACAGTCAGGGGTGTAATACCTGTACATGTGCAGAATGATCCAGTCAGGAGTGTAATACCTGTACATGTGCAAAATGATACAGTCAGGAGTGTAATACCTGTACATGTGCAGAATGATACAGTCAGGAGTGTAATACCAGTACATGTGCAGAATGATACAGTCAGGAGTGTAACACCTCTACATGTGCAGAATGATACAGTGAGGAGTGTAACATCCATCCATGTGCAGAATGATAGTCAAGAGTGTAACACCCGTACATGAGCATAATGATACAAATAGGAGTGTAATACCTGTACATGTGTAGAATGATACAGTCAGGCGTGTAACACATGTACATGTGCAGAACGATACAGTCAGGCGTGTAACACCTGTACATGTGCAGAATGATACAGTTAGGGGTGTAATACCTGTACATGTGCAGAATGATAAAGTCAGGAGTGTAATACCTGTACATGTGCAGAATGATACAGTCAGGGGTGTAATACCTGTACATGTGCAGATGATACAGTCAGGAGTGTAACGCCTGTACATGTGTAGAATGATACAGTTAGGAGTGTAACACCTATACATGTGTAGAATGATAGTCAGGAGTGTAACACCCGTACATGTGCAGAATGATACAGTCAAGAGTGTAATACCCGTACTTGTGTAGAATGATATAGTCAGGGGTGTAACAGCCATACATGTGCAGAATGATACAGTCAGAGATGTAACACCTGTACATGTGTAGAATGATATAGTCAAGGGTGTAACACCCATACATGTGCAGAATGATACAGTCAGAGGTGTAACACATGTACATGTGCAGAATGATAGTCAGGGGTGTAATACCTGTACATGTGCAGAATGATACAGTCAGGGGTGTTATACCTGTACATGTGCAGAATGATACAGTCAGGAGTGTAATACCTGTACATGTGCAGAATGATACAGTCAGGGGTGTAATACCTGTACATGTGCAGAATGATACAGTCTGAGGGATAATACCTATACATGTGTAGAATGCAGTGTTTTTTTTATGTGTTTTGTGAATGCAGCCTGTGCCTGTGCCATTGTGAAAAATAGCGGCATTTTTCTAGAAATTGTGAAAATCGTGAAATATTATAACAAAAGAAAAAGAAACCTTTTTCACTTTTAATTTCACAGTTTAATATCCCTTGGTTTTAAGTTTTGTTTTTGGTAAATACAGACTAGTTTTAACACCAGCGTATATTAAGACTAGTATCCTTACTGGTCTGTATTTACCCTAAAAAAGTTTTTTTAAGATTGTGAATATTTTGGATATAATTGTGAAAAAAGTATACTTTTTGGCATTGTGAATGGGGCCGAATAACGGCCCCAAATTAGGCATAAAAAAAACACTGAGAATGATACAGTCAGGGGTGTAATACCTGTACATGTGCAGAATGATACAGTCAGGAGTGTAACACCCGTACATGTGCAGAATGATACAAATAGGAGTGTAATACCTGTACATGTGTAGAATGATACAGTCAGGAGTGTAACACATGTACATGTGCAGAATGATACAGTCAGGAGTGTAACACCCATCCATGTGCAGAATGATACAATCATGAGTGTAACAACCGTACAGGTGCATAATGATACAGTCAGGAGTGTAACACCCGTACATGAGCAGAATGATACAAATAGGAGTGTAATACCTGTACATGTGCAGAATGATACAGTCAGGGGTGTAATACCTGTACATGTAAAGAATGATACAGTCAGGGGTGTAATATCTGTACATGTGCAGAATGATACAGTCAGGGGTGTAATACCTGTACATGTGCAGAATGATAGTCAGGAGTGTAATACCTGTACATGTGCAGAATGATACAGTCAGGGGTGTAATACCTGTACATGTGCATAATGAATCAGTCAGGAGTGTAATACCTGTACATGTGCAGAATGATAGTCAGGGGTGTAACACCTGTACATGTGCAGAATGATACAGTCAGGGGTGTAATACCTGTACATGTGCAGAATGATACAGTCAGGAGTGTAATACCCATACACGTGCAGAATGATAGTCAGGAGTGTAATACCTGTACATGTGCAGAATGATACAGTCAGGAGTGTAATACCTGTACATGTGCAGAATGATACAGTCAGGAGTGTAATACCTGTACATGTGCAGAATGATACAGTCAGGAGATACAGTCAGGAGTGTAATACCTGTACATCTGCAGAATGATACAGTCAGGTGTGTAATACCTGTACATGTGCAGAATGATACAGTCAGGAGGGTTATACCCGTACATTTGCAGAATAATACAGTCAGGAGTGTAATACCCGTACATGTTCAGAATGATACAGTCAGGAGTGTAATACCTGTACATGTGCAGAATGATACAGTCAGGAGTGTAATACCTGTACATGTGCAGAATGATACAGTCAGGAGTGTAATACCTGTACATGTGCAGAATGATACAGTCAGGAGATACAGTCAGGAGTGTTATACCTGTACATCTGCAGAATGATACAGTCAGGTGTGTAATACCTGTACATGTGCAGAATGATACAGTCAGGAGGGTAATACCCGTACATGTGCAGAATAATACAGTCAGGAGTGTAATACACGTACATGTGCAGAATGATACAGTCAGGAGTGTAATACCCGTAAATGTTCAGAATGATACAGTCAGGAGTGTAATACCTGTACATGTGCAGAATGATACAGTCAGGAGTGTAATACCTGTACATGTGCAGAATGATACAGTCAGCAGTGTAATACCTGTACATGTGCAGAATGATACAGTCAGGAGTGTAATACCCGTACATGTGCAGAATGATACAGTCAGGAGTGTAACACCTGTACATGTGCAGAATGATACAGTCAGGAGTGTAATACCCATACATGTGCAAAATGATACAGTCAGGAGTGTAATACCCGTAAATGTTCAGAATGATACAGTCAGGAGTGTAATACCCGTACATGTGCAGAATGATACAGTCAGGAGTGTAATACCCGTACATGTGCAGAATGATACAGTCAGGGGTGTAATACCCGTACATGTGCAGAATGATACAGTCAGGAGTGTAATACCCGTACATGTGCAGAATGATACAGTCAGGAGTGTAATACCTATACATGTGAAGAAATAGATGCTACAAACTTTTCTTTTTCTTTAAATCTATTTTTAGTCGTGGTGGCCATCTTGAGTTGACGGCTGACCTGTTATTTTGCTAGGATCAATAAGTCATCCAGAGCAACATTCCTATGAAGTTTCATGAAAATCTGTCAAGTAGTTTCAGAGAAGTAGTCGCTACAAGTTTTTACTATAAAACTCTATGTAAACAAAGATGGCCGCTGGCGTCCATGTTTAATGTTGAATGAAAATCATTTTCGACAAGGATCAACATCATGTCATTCTGATCATTTTAGAAAAAGTCCATATCAATATCACTTATACTTTTCAAGAAATAGTCGCTACAAACTTGTTTTTTTTAAAAATATATTTTTAGCCTTTGCGGCCATCTTGAATTTCCTGCCGACCTGAAATTTTGCTAGGATCAATAAGACATCAAGAGCAACATTCCTGTGAAGTTTCATGAAAATCCGTCGAGTAGTTTCAGAGCTGTAGTCGCTACAAGTTTTACCATATAACTCTATGTAAACAAAGACAGCCGCTGCAGCCATCTTTAATGTCGGATCAAAACGATTTTCGACCACGACCAACATCATGTCATGTTGATCATTTTAGAAAAAATCCCATATCAATATCACTTATAGTTTTCAAGAAGTAGTCCCTACAAATTTGGTTTTTAAAAATCTATTTTTAAATGTAGTGGCCATCTTGAATTTCCGGCCAACCTGAAATTTTGCTAGAATCTATAAGTCATCCAGAGCAACATTCATGTCAAGTTTCATAAAAATCTGTCAAGTAGTTTCAGAGAAATAGTCGCTACAAGTTTTTACTATATAACTCTATGTAAACAAAGATGGTCCCAGGTGGCCATGTTTAATGTTGAATCAAAATCATTTTTGACAAGGATCAACATCATGTCATGCTGATCATTTTAGAAAAGAAGTCCATATCAATATCACTTATATTTTTCAAGAAGTAGTTGCTACAAACTTGTTTTATTAAAAATCTATTTTTAGCCGTGGCGGCCATCTTGAATTTTCTGCCGTCCTAAAATTTTGTTAGGATCAATAAGACATCAAGAGCAACATTCCTGTGAATTCATGAAAATCCGTGAAGTAGAAAATTCCTGTAAAGTTTCTTGAAAATCCCTCCAGTAGTTTCAGAGCTGTAGTCGCTACAAGTTTTTACTATATAACTCTATGTAAATAAAGACTACCGCTGGCAGCCATGTTTAACGTAAAATCAAAATGACTTTCGACCAGGACCAACATCATGGCATGTTGATCATTTTAGAAAAAATCCCATATCAATATCACTTATAGTTTTCAAGAAGTAGTCCCTACAAATTTGTTTTTAAAAAATCTAATTTTAGATGTGGCGGCCATCTTGAATTTCCGGCCGACCTGACATTTTGCTAGGATTTATAAGACATCCAGAGCAACATTCCTGTCAAGTTTCATGAAAAAGTTAATTAAGTCGCTACAAGTTTTAACTATATAACTTTATGTAAACAAAGATGGCCACTGGCGGCCATGTTAAATGTCTATTCAAAATACTTTCGAAAAGGATCAACATCATGTCATGCGTGTTCGTTTAAAAAATAGTCCGATATCAATATCACTTATAGTTTTCAAGAAGTAGGCGCTTATTTTTAGCTTTGGCGGCCATCATGGATTTCGCATTAACGTGATTTTTTTGCTAGGATCAAGAAGACATCATGGGCTACATTACAAAGGTCTAATATGCTATATCTTCTTTAACTGATGAACTGTTGAACAATGTATAGTACAGCTCACCCGAACCCCACACTTTACTCTTTCACACCGAGTGAGGAATTTACAAATAGCGTAATTACGCGGAGTTTTGATGATAAAACTACGCGTGAGTGAGAATCAGCTAAGCAAAAAACTAAGCTTTTCGTGATACTTTGCCATGATACTTCGCGTAGACAAACGCGGAGTTCGCCTAGTCGAAACTGCACAGGTAAAGTTAAAAGTTTTTGCAACTTTTTCTAATTGTAGTCATTTTAATGCATAATTTATTATTCAATAACTTTAGAAAAAATCGAAGCAGAAAACAATTTGACTTTTGTTTTTGGGAAAATTTGAATGCCCGAATTATGTATACTGGGTCACGATAGTTATATGGCTGTTCCTATTACCGGCTTTGCGGTGACTGAACATAAAATTCAATTAGTAATACTGGAAAGTATAATTATATTTTTAATTAATCATTTTTTGTAAGTTTTCACTTGTCTGCTGTTTAATATTTATCCATCGATGGGTTCTTTGGTCAGAAACAATCAGAAAAATGTAAAAAAAATTGGGTCTTAAACCCGTTGTTAGTGCCGCCTTGTTAAAAGGTATATATATGGCCAAGGATTGTGGGTATTTATGTTGTCGAACAACTGTGACTTTTGGACAACAAAAATGAACATAACATCTGATTAAATGCATTAAACATTTGAAATACGTATTTCCATAGATCTACATACTCTGGATTCGAAACATGTCGTAAATCCAATTTATCCGCCGAATAATAATTTACCCATGAATACTTGCGCGTACGGGTAAGGGGTTTTCGTGCATGCGCGTTGCGCTAAGTTACGCAGCATCTTTTGAATTGATAAAATCTAAGAAAACCTAGTATACATATCGTTGTTAATTTATTTGTTTTGGGAGGAAAGTATTAAGATAGCTGGCTATTTCAAAAGACGAGGTTGAAAGACAATTCTGTATTCTATACAGTGATTTTGTTTTTAGCTTTACTAAAAACGAACTAAGAACAAAAAAATACGTTTGTTTGACCGTCTGTGAAACTGCGACAGTGACGTGACTCGGCAAATTAAAAAAAAAAAAAGAGGCCAAGAGGGCCTGTGTCTTGGGCCTTGTGGATGCTCTACTGGCTAACATGGCTCTTATAACATCAATGAAGCGAGTGACTGCCATTTAATTTTTTTTGAAAGTTTCGGGGGCAAAAAAAACAGCTTTTTAACTAAATCAAGGGTCATAAGAATCTGGTAAAGTTTGGTATAAGATCAGATGAAAAAATGAAGGCCCTACCATATTAATGAGGCAAAAATATAGCATTTTTAAACCTAAATCCAAGAACCACAACTCCTCTGTTACTGGTCCGACTGGTCCAACATAGAGCTAAAAAAAATGAAAAAAAAAAAAATGAAAATAAAAAATAAATAAATAAAAACATTGTTTCAAAAAAAAAATGAAAAAAAAAAATGAAAAAAAAAAAAAAATAGAAATAAAGAAATTGAAAAAACAACAACATAATAATAATAATATAAAACAAGAGGGCCAAGATGACCCTATATCGATCACCTGAGTAATTGTCCATTATCGAACTTCTTCGAAATCTTATGATCATATACAATCTGTGCAAGTTTGGTTAAGATTTGTCCGAGAAATGTGGCCTCTGTTGTTTACCAACATTGATATAAAGACACTGACAAAGTTTGGTAAAGATCAAAGACAAAATGAAGGTGCTAGAGTGTAACCTCTGGGGGCATGGCCAAATGTGACCCAAGGGCTACATGTAATATATGAGAGCTGTGTGCCTTGTGGTTTCAAGAGAAGAAGATTTTTTTAAGTTTTTCCCCTATACAAGTCTATGTTAAAACATGTGACCCCTCTGGCACAAATGTGACCGGGCAGGGGTCACCATTTTAAATAAACTTGGTAAAGGACCACAAGCGCATAGTAAATGCAAAAATATTAAACCTTTGGCTCTTGCAGTTTCAGAGAAGAAGATTTTTTTTTAATTTTTCCCTATACAAGTCTATGTAAAACTGTGATCGCTGCGGCAGAGCCCAAATATGACCCCAGGGTCACCATTTGAACCTTGGTAAATGACCATAATCTTATAGTAATTGCAAAATATTAAACCTCTGGCTCTAGTTTCAGAGAAGATTTTTAATTTTTTTCCTATATTAGGCCTTTTTTTTTTTTTTTAATGACTTGGTTTACGGATCCGCCGAGTCTAATTTTCCCGTTTTGGGAATAAAAAAATAAAATTGTACTTTTCAATTATTTTTTTTTTTATTTTTTTATTTTTTTTATTTATTTTTAATTTTATTTATTTTTTTATTTATTTTTTCCACTCGTGTCAAGGACTGCCTCGGTTATCTAAAACTATGCTATTAAACATGGATTTCGATAGGGATCTACGGAAAAGTGATGTTCGATTTTTGATTCCCTCCCCCTTTTTGACTTAAAAAACGTCAACATTTTGCTTTGTAATTTTTCTCTCAATTTCCCCTGAGTAATTTTATTTTTATTTTTATTTCGACCTCCTGACGTAATTTTTTCAGAAAAATCCGGTAAACCAAGTTATTAAAAAAAAAAAGGCCTTAAGTCTATTGTTAAAACTGTGACCCCCGGGGCGGGGCAAAATTTGACACCAGGGTCACCATTTGAACAAACTTGCTTAAGGATCATAAGCTTGTAGAAAATGCAAAATATTGAACATCTGGCTCAAAGCAGTTTCAGAGAAGAAGATTGTTTAAGTTTTTCCCTATACAAGTCTAAAACATGTGACCCCTGGGGGTGGGGTCAAATGTAACCCCTAGCGTCACCAATTTGAACAAACTTGGTAGAGGACTATAAGCTTATAGCAAATGCAAAATATTGAACATCTGGCTCAAGCAGTTTCGGAGAAGATTTTTTTTAAGTTTTTCCCTACACAAGTCTATGTAAAACTGTGACCACCGGCCGGGGGGCCAAATGTGACCCCAGGGTCACCATTTGAACAAACCTGGTAAAGGACTGTAATCTTATAGTAA
This sequence comes from Cyrtodaria siliqua, assembly GCA_037043455.1. Classification (NCBI taxonomy): domain Eukaryota; kingdom Metazoa; phylum Mollusca; class Bivalvia; order Adapedonta; family Hiatellidae; genus Cyrtodaria; species Cyrtodaria siliqua. The sequence goes on along the minus strand of JAWPHD010000402.1, from coordinate 57,021 downwards.
ATGCAAAATTATTAAACCTCTGGCTCTTGTAGTTTCGGAGAAGAAGATTTTTTTAAGTTTTTCCCTATACATGTCTATGCAAAACATGTGACCCTTGGGCGGTGTCAAATGTGACCCAAGGGTCGTGTTGTAGTTTCCGAGAAGAAGATTTTTTTCCCCTATATAAGTCTATGTAAAACCGTGACCCCTCGGGGCGGGGAAAAATTTGACCCCAGGGTCACCATTTGAACAAACTTAGTAGAGGATCACAAGCTGATGCTACATGTAATACATGAGAGCTCTGTGCCTTGTGGTTTCAGAGAAGAAGATTTTTTTAAGTTTTTTCCTATATGTCTATATGAAAAACATGCAAAATCTCAATATACAAACTTTGGATCCCCGAGGCACGGCCATTTTTGACCCCGGGGACTTCATTTGAACAAACTTGATAGTCTAGGCGTTGGCGATCATTTTAAAAGAAAAACTGTTGAAATCTGTCCTGCGGTTCTGGAGAAGATTTTTTAAGGTTTCGACCATATATGGTAATGGCGGCCATCTTGGATGCCGCGCTCACCTAATTTTAACAAATCTAAAAAGCATACTTCTAAGGATCATCCACGTGAAGTTAAGGCAAAATTAGCCAAGCGGTTTCTGAGGAGAAGTCGTTTGAAGAAAAGTAAACGACGACGACGACGGACGGACGACGGACGCAGAGTGATCCCAATAGATCACCTTGAGCCTTTGGCTCAGGTGATCTAAAAAAGAAAGTCATTAAATCTGGTCAAGTTTTGCAAAGATCAGATGAAAAATGAAGGCCTTATCGTCTTAACGAGGCAAAATATAGCATTTTGAACTAAATCAAGGGTCACAACTCCGCTGTGACTGGTCCGATATGGCTGGTTTTCAAACCTGTTCGAGCTTTCATTGATATTAACAATCTGATGAAGTTTGGTAAAGATCAGATGAAAAATGAAGCCCATATCGTCTTGAGGCAAAATAAAGCATTTTTAACTAAATCAAGGGCCATAACTCCGATGTTACTGGTCCGATATGGCTGGTTTTCAAACCTGTTTGAACTTTTAACGACATTAACAATCTGATAAAGTTGGGTAAAAATCGGATGAACAATGAAACCCCTATCATCTTAACGAGGCAAAATATAGCATTTTTAACTAAACCAAGGGCCATAACTCCGCTGTTACTAGTCCGATATGGCTGGTTTTCGAACTTGTCCGAGCATTCATTAATATTAACAATGTGGTAAAGTTTGGTGAAGATAGGATGAAAAATAAAGGCCCTATCGTCTTAACCAGGCAAAATATAGCAATTTAGCATTTTTAACTAAATCAAGGGCCATAACTCCACTGTTACTGGTCCGATCTGGCTGGTTTTCGAACTTGTCCGAGCTTTCATTGATATTAACAACCTGTTAAAGTTTGGTAAAGATCTGATGAAAAATGAAGGCCCTATCGTCTTAACAAGACAAAAGTTAACGACGGACGGACAACGGACAACTCGGCATCCCATAAGCTCTGCTGGCCTTCGGCCAGAAGAGCTAAAAAAAAAAAAATAATATACATATCGTTGCTGATTTGTTTATTTTCAGTTAGATGGCTAATTCAAAGACACGTTTTATAGCTAACTCTTCTTTCTATAAAGTGATGTCTGTTTTAGCTTTACTGAAAACTAACTAAATAACAAAATATCCGTTTGTTTATCCGTAATAATTCAAAACTGCGACAGTGATGTGACACGGCAAATTGTTAATAGGAGGGGTGTCCCGTAAATAGTGCAACTGCTGTATTATTTCGAGGAACTCGTGCAATATTTACATGAAACCACTTTGTATCACTAGAGTGATCACTGACGCGTGTCAAAGGTAAAAATCTCATTCATACATTCACTGACCTTGGTGCAATGTACATTGCTTTATTATCGTTTTCGTTACACTATATGCAAAATGACTGGCAAACGTGCAGAAAATGTGCTTGAAATTAGGGCCTATATTAGGTAGGTCATTATTTGGGTTGAAGCCAAAAGACATTCACCAAGAGGTGTGTGACATTTACGGGGATGGTCAAATGTCGTATAGTACTGTTTGTAGGTGGGTGGCCAAATTTAAATCCGGACAACAGCGCTTTAAAGATACTGCTCACCCTGGTCGTCTTGTAACGCCAACGACCAAGAAAAACGTTTAAAAATCCGTGAAATCCTGAAAACTCAGATGCTCGATACACAGTAAGACAATTAGCTCAGATGACAAACACGAGTTCATCTAATTTTGAAAAAGCATCTGAAAGTTAAGAAAATAAATGCAAGATGGATACAGCATTTGCTGACAGAGAACCAAAAGAAGTTAAGGGTTCCGACAGCGACAAAACTTCCGAAAATGTATTCGAAATACAGCAAAATATCGTTTGAGACTTTAGTTACGGGTGATGAAACGTGGGTCCATTATTATGAGTCAAAAAGAAAAGTATTTGAATCTGGGTCACGAAAAATATGAAACGACCAATTATTGCCAAACGAACGCGAACTATTAAGAAGGTTCTGCATGCAATTTTTTTCACTACCAACGGTCCCGCCATACAGACGGCGGTGCCAAAAGGCAGAACTGTCACAGGACGGTTTAATAAAAACATTGTATTGAAACAATTGAAGAAGTACTACAAATAGCGTCGCCCTATGTTCCTCTTCTGCATGACAACGCGCCCGCCCACAAAGCCCGTATTGTAACAGACTTTTTGGATTCAGAGAAGATCACCATTCTCCCGCACCCCACCTTACTCGCCAGACCTTGCCCCCTGCGACTATTTTCTCTTCCCAAGACTAAACAAGAGGTCAATGACCTTGAAGCTCTACTGATAGATTTTGATTTCAGGAAGTAGTCGCTACAAACTGGTTTTTTGAAAATCTATTTTTAGCCGTGGTGGCCATCTTGAATTTCCGGCTGACCTGAAATTTTGCTAGGATCAATTAGACATCAAGAGCAACATTCCTGTGAAGTTTCATGAAAATCCGTCAAGTAGTTTCAGAGGAGTAGTCGCTACAAGTTTTCATTATATAACTCTATGTAAACAAAGATGGCCACTGACAGCCATGTTTAACATTGAATCAAAATAATGTTCGACTCGGATAACCATCATGTCATGCTGATCATTTTAGAAAAAGTCCCATATCAATATCTCTTATAGTTTTCAAGAAGTAGTCGCTACAAACTTATTTTTTAAAAATCTATTTTTAGCCATGGTGGCCATCTTGAATTTCCCGCCGACCTGAAATTTTGCTAAGATCAAATTGATCATCAAGAGCAACATTCGTGTGAAGTTTCATGAAAATCCGTCAAGTAGTTTCAGAGGAGTAGTCGCTACAAGTTATCATTATATAACTCTTATGTAAACATACATGGCCACTGGCAGCCATGTTTAACGTCGAATCAAAATAATGTTCGACTTGAATAACCATCATGTCATGCTGATCATTTTAGAAAAAGTCCCATATCAATATCACTTATAGTTTTGAAGAAGAAGTCGCTACAAACTTGTATTTTGAAAATCTATTTTTAGCCGTGGCGGCTATCTTGAATTTCCGGCCGACCTGAAATTTTGCAAGGATCAATTAGACATCAAGAGCAACATTCGTGTGAAGTTTCATGAAAATCCGTCAAGTATTTTCAGAGGAGTAGTCGCTACAAGTTATCATAATATAACTCTATGTAAACAAAGATGGCCACGTCGAATCAAAACGATTTTCGACAAGGACCAACATCATGTCATGCTGATCATTTTAGAAAAAGTCCCATAGCAATATCCCTTAGAGTTTTCAAGAAGTAGTCGCTACAAACTTGTTTTTTAAAAACCTATTTTTAGATTTGGCGGCCATCTTGGATTTCACATCTACATGAATTTTTGCTAGGATCAACTAGACTTTATGGGCAACATTTCTGTAAAGTTTCATGAAAATCTATTCAGTAGTTTCAGAGGAGTAGTCGCTACAAAAAAAAAGTTAACGGACGGACTACGGACGCCGCACCTGGCATAAGCTCTGCTGATCTCTGATCAGTAGAGCTAAAAATCATTTATCTGGGAAGAGATATAACTGGTTGGAATGCCCTGGGATCTGCTGTTTACCAGTGTCTTAAGGGTGTACCTGTTCATGAATACGAAAAATGTTTTCAAAAGTGGACTGGGCGTCTCAAAATGTATGTTTCGGCTAAGGGGGAGTACTTTGAAGGAAATCGCAAAAACAACTGATAAACAAGAGGTCAATGACCTTGAAGCTCTACTAATTGATTTTGATTTTAGGAAGTAGTCGCTACAGACTTGTTTTTTGAAAATCTATTTTTAACCGTGGCGGCCATCTTGAATTTCCGGCCGACCTGAAATTTTGCTAAGATCAATAAGACATTAAGAGCAACATTCCTGTGGAGTTTCATGAAAATCCGTCAGGTAGTTTCAAAGAAGTAGTCGCTACAAGTTTTCATTATATAACTCTATGTAAACAAAGCAGCCATGTTTAAGGTCAAATCAAAACGATTTTCGACAAGGACCAACATCATGTCATACTGATCATTTTAGAAAAAGTCCCATATCAATATCTCTTATTGTTTTGAAGAAGTAGTCGCTACAAACTTATTTATTTTAAATCTATTTTTAGCTGTGGCGGCCATCTTGAATTTCCGGCCGACCTGAAATTTTTCTAGGATCAACTAGACATCAAGAGCAACATTCCTGTGAAGTTTCATGAACATCCGTCAAGTAGTTTCAGAGGAGTAGTCGCTACAAGTTTTTACTATATAACTCTATGTAACCAAAGATGGCCACTGGCAGCCATGTTTAACGTCGAATCAAAATAATTTTCCACAAGGATCTACATCATGTCATGCTGATCATTTTAGAAAAAGTCCCATATCAATATCACTTATAGTTTTCAAGAAGTAGTCGCTACAAACTTATTTTTTAAAAATCTATTTTTAGCTATGACGGCCATCTTGAATTTCCGGCCGACCTGAAATTTTGATAGGATCAATTAGACATCAAGAGCAACACTCCTGTAAAGTTTCATGACAATCCGCCAAGTAGTTTCAGAGGAGTAGTCGCTACAAGTTTTTACTATATAACTCTATGTAAACAAAGATGGCCGCTGGCAGCCATGTTTAACGTTGAATCAAAACGATTTTTGACTAGGATCAACATCATGTAATGCTGATCATTTTAGAAGAAGTCCCATATCAATATCACTTATAGTTTTCAAGAAGTAGTCGCTACAAACTTATTTTTTAAAAATCTATTTTTAGCTGTGACGGCCATCTTGAATTTCCGGCCGACCTGAAATTTTTCTAGGATCAATTAGACATCAAGAGCAACATTCCTGTAAAGTTTCATGACAATCCGTTAAGTAGTTTCAGAGAAGTAGTCGCTACAAGTTTTTACTATATAACTCTATGTAAACAAAGATGGCCGCTGGCAGCCATGTTTAACGTTGAATCAAAACGATTTTTGACTAGGATCAACATCATGTCATGCTGATCATTTTAGAAAAAGTCCCATATCAATATCACTTATAGTTTTCAAGAAGAAGTCGCTACAAACTTGTATTTTAAAACTCTATTTTTAGCTTTGGCGGCCATCTTGGATTTCACATCAACATGAATTTTTGCTAGGATCAACTAGACTTTATGGGCAACATTTCTGTAAAGTTTCATGAATATCCATCCAGTAGTTTCAGCTGTGAAGTCGCTACAAATAAAAGTTTACGAACAGACGGACAGACGGCCAGACGGACGACGGACGCCGCACCACGGCATAAGCTCTGCTGATCTCTGATCAGTAGAGCTAAAAATGATGACTTTACGGTAACGGAAGAAAAAAAAAAAGAAAAAAAAGAAGAAGATAATTGCTAATCTATCACTACTGGAAACGATGCCCATTAAATGGCCATTACTTACCCATGACCACAATGCCATTAAAATTCCCATTAATAATGTAGTTTTTAATGGAAGTTGTTACTATATGTTTCATATAAGTGGCCCCATTAGTTATGGCACTTTTAATGGCTGTAATATTAATGGCATCCAACAATGTAATGCCCATTACTTTAAATAATTGCCATTACTGAATATTAAGGACCCCATTATTATGACACTTTTAATGGTTGTAAAATTAATGGCATCTTACTCATTAATGCCCATTACTTTAAATAATGGCACCAGCCTCAAAAAAATTAATGCCCATGAAATGAACAGGGAAAATGATGGCCATTATTTGCACCAATTAAAAACTACAAAATTAATGGGAAAGTGCCATAACTCATGGTGCCATTACAATTTTGGGATATTTTTTAATGGGTCAGTACAAAATAATGACCTTGAAATAGTTAAAATAATGGCCATTACTAGACTGATAATAATGGTCATTACTGAGCCACATCTCTTGTGAAAAGTGGCCATTACTTTCAAATAAATGTGATCATTAATTTAAATACTGTTCGCATTGATAAAAGTAAGGGCCATTATTATTTACATGTACACATGATAGACGGGTGTTACCTAGCTACCGTTCATAAGCTTAGCTCTTTGTATTTATTTGCCAGTAGAGCTAAAAATGGAGGTACATGTACAGTACCGTAAGCATGTACGTACATTTTCTGTACTTTAAGCTTTAATATGGTCACTTTTCAGATAACTGGCAAAGTGATCACAATACACTGAACCTTGGATGTCATGTGAGCTTTCAAAAAACATGTGTAAAGTACATTAATAGCATTTAAACGTTCATGGAATGAAAATGTCTTTATTAATAAATATAGAAATATGAAGAAATACAAAACACTTAAACTGTTATTCAGAGAGTTAAAATACAAAATTTAAAGAAACTGATCATGAATGCCCCGGATGAATCAGGACAGACGACCAAACAACTTCTTTAATGATTTATAGACAGATTTATGCATACAACAAGAGGACCCATATTGCTCTATTGGATGGAATAATATGGACATAATCAGATAAAATGTTTTCACTAGATCATTTGAGCGCAATCTAGTTGGTTCAAATACATGTCAAAGTGGTTATTAAGATAAACATTCCCAGTAAATTTTGTAAAGATCAGATGAAAAATTAAGGAGCTAGTGTTAACAGAGCAAAAATAAAGCATGTTTTCAATAGTCAAGTTTATTATATACCATCTGTGCTCAAGTTTGGTGAAGATCAGATGCAACATTGAGGTTCTCAAGCATTAACAAGGCAAACTAAAGCATTTTCTTTCTTTAAATCAGTTGCAAGGACTATATAACTTGGGTGTTATATTTTTTATGATACATGTATTATGTGGTTTTGGAACCTCACTTTGCATTAATATAAAGATTCTGACCAAATTTAGTCAAGCTGAGATGACAAAAGTGCTGAAGTGTTAAGGCAAACACATAACATTTTTCATGAAACAAGGTCCATAACTCTACAGTGTTTCTTAACCGATATGTAGTGGTTTTCAAACGTGTTAGAGCTTTCATCGATACAAAGGCCTTGAGCAAGTTTGATTAAGATTAGATGCAATATGAATGTACTTGAGTGCTCACAACAACAAATAACAGACGGATGCACAGATAACGGACAACATACCATGACATAAGCCGGTCGAGCAAAACAGTATAAACTAGTTTTATTATAAAGAAGGGGTAAAAAATAATAATTGTGTTTATTACCAGGTCCTAGCTATAATATCATAAGGTCTTACTTTCTGAAAAACAGCTGTATTAATTATTGACCATACGATTTATGACAGAGGACAACCGATTTCAAACTGTGAATAGCAAATAGGCAAATTACTTAAATCGAACGGAAAAGGAACTTCCGGGATTCTGACATTTTTTTTATTACATGCGGTTACAGATCTTGATAATAGTACTACGTTTCCAATGATGAAATACCCCTAGTGGATTATTTTTGATGATTGAATATGATATTCACCTCATTATGTGTCAATACAAATAATCCATGGATATATGAAGCACTATAATGAATATATATGGCACTATTGAAACAATATATGCCACAAGATTGTTGTAACCTATAAATGGGGAGAAAAAAACCGCCTGTTGTTGTTTTTTGTATGTCAGGGGATATAAGTATACTGCCAAACATTTCTGTGCTGCGAGGAAAGTGACTATGCTGTTTGGCCAATGTAAAACCAAATAAATAAACTAAACTAGGATATAATGCACAGGCTTGCATTACATTAGTCGACAGAAAGGATAGACAGAGGAAGATATAGTGTTGTATTATATGTAAACATGTAAGTCATATTTATTTACATCTACTAGAACACTTCTCTTCACTAATTTAATGCAAGCTTGTGCTACAATCTTCCTAAATTGGTTACTCGGACAGGTTAATTTTTAGGCTGAAGTGACATGGAGTCTTCGTTTTTTGAATGTGTTTACCATAAGAGATTATTCGCGAAAACACATGACAATGTAGAGCACCGCGATTGAAACAATAAATTATGCACAGCTAGATGCAAAGTTATATCAAATACATATTAAAGTACCGTTCACTGAAAGAATCTCGCATCTCCATGCAGAAGCAGTGATTTTTTTTACCTCTGCGTCCTGCGTCCAAATATTTCCGTAGACGCAAATTGTCAGAACATGTGCGTTCTCGGGACGCACATAAATTGCAAGTAAAGAGTTCCGTAATTCATATTTCCCCTGTAAGAATTCAATCCGTCGCTTTTTTCTCCGCATCTACCTATGCATCTACCGCCATATTTGACTATTCGATGAGGGTTAAGTTTACCCTCGCACCGTTCCGCGTAATTTTGTAACGTCGATTATTATTGGATAATGGTCATACGATTAGCCAATGGAATCGGCCGTGAGGTAAAACACGAAACGGTGCGGAAGTAAACATTCCACGAGTTGGCGATGCATCGCCTGCAAAATGGGGCCAAAGAGAAAACTAAACAATGACTCAAAGCAACAAACACTCTCGAGTTTCATTCAAAAGGCCAGTACATCCTCCAATAATGACGCTCAAACAGGACTCGTACAAGTGAAATTGTAACAAAATCACTGAGAAGTCCGTTGGCATCGGGATCTAAAGACTGAGTCATGTCGTCAAGTATCATATTTTCATCTCGGACCTGCCTTCTTCGGACTATTTCCATTTTCCAAGTGAACTGACTTGAAATTATTGCCACTGTGCCATTTCATAAAAGCGTACTGAATGTGAGCCATATCTTATTCTTTTGTGTAAAAACAGAAAAAAGGTCAAACAATCTCTTCGATTCAGATGTTTTCAAAATGATCAGCTGTACATGTTCTCGCGTTGCGCCTCTCGCTAGGCGAGATTACAGAATCAAAGTTCTTGAAGTACTGTGCGTATGTGGACATTAAAATTATGAGGACATTTAAAGCGAGAAAATGAAAAGATAAACACTTTAAAAGGGACCATCTCAAATGATAACAAACACTCCTTCAAATCAGGACACAGCAGGAGCAATGTGGAGTTATTGTCCTTTGTTATTTTATTCATGCATTTAATGTCAGTTAATGATACTCTCATTCCATTTTTCTCTTTAAGTAGTGCGCTTTCATTCGGCGAGCATTTATCGGTTCTACCTATATTTCTTGTTTTATTTGATTAAAACAAAACCTTGGCGATTACACATGGAAGCAATTATATATAATGAAGTAATTAATTGCAACCTTCATTTGTTGTATACAAGTAATTTCTTAACAGATCACGGTCACCATTATTTAAAGGTGATACGCCCCACCATTGTAGTGTAAGCATTATCTCTAAACAATAGTTACCATTTCCAATAACATGGTATTCGTGTAGGTAAGACCATGTTTCTGTACGGTCAACAGTGTTTTGATTCAACTTCAAGTTTTAATCTTTGATTACATAGAAAACTTCCGGCGACTACTCCTCAAAGGCATCAAAGACTTCTCGGATTTTCCTAAATCTTCAGTGCTCGAAAAGTAGGATAGCCCGACGCCTGGGGCGCTTCGAAATCCATTCCGGGCCTGTCTCATTTTGCAGACAAGGAGCCCGTCGGGCCTGTCTACAAAAAAATCCCCAAGATCTATTTTACTTGATCTCAAGATCCTCAATACTCCCATGTGTATTGTGAACTGTGAAAACACTTGCAATAAAGTAATTAAAATGTGTGTGAAGTATGAATATTTTGCCTGGCTTCGTGTCGGCAATTTGTCACAAATATTGACATAAAATTACGTTATCCTGCTATTAGGGTTGTGTTGTCTTTCCTCTTTGATAAGAAATACCATTTTTGGCATTCAAAACACATTAATGCATGAAAAAAGTTCGTAATTGATGGTATTTCGATTGAATGTTTGCGAAATTTTCGGGCCGTAAAAGTGCGGTGTCATAGTAGTTCGGATGATACATAATTTCGGATATTATGATACATAATCAAATAAGAAAAACATTCTATTCATTATTTAATCGGTTATAAATTACTATGTAATATTCTATTCTAACGTATTTGAAACTAAGTGGTAAATAAGTCCGCTGACTAGGGAGCATAAAGCGGTAGCAAAAAGAAAAATATAGTCACAGGAGGTTCTGAGTTTGATTAATACATACGTAACAAACGTGTGCTATAAAAGTGAATAATGACACATTTCCACTAAGAAAAAATTGGACTTTTCCATTTTAAATCAGGGCCTGTCCATTTTCAGAAGCAAGAAGCCCTGGGCCTTCTCAAACTAATTTTCTGTGAGCACTGATCTTAACAAGAACATGCATGGTGTCTCTCTCTCTTTCTCTCTCACCCTCTCTCTCTCTCTCTCTCTCTCTCTCTCTCTCTCTATATACTTAAAAATAATAAAATTAATGTAATGCCCATGATATTCATATTGAGCTTTAGGTCTTTTTTTTTTAATAACTTGGTTTACGGATCCGCCGAGTCTAATTTTCCCGTTTTGGAAAAAAAATAAAATTGTACTTTTCACTTTTTTTTTTTTTTTTTTTTTTTTTTTTTTCCACTCGTGTCAAGGACATGCTCGGTTATCTAAAGTATGCTAATAAACATGGATTTCGATAGGGATCTACGAAAAGTGATGTTCGATTTTTGATTCTCTCCCCCTTTTTGACTTAAAACGTCAACATTTTGCTTGTAATTTTTTCTCTCAATTTCCCCAGAGTAATTTTATTTTTATTTTTATTTCGACCTCCTGACGTAATTTTTTCAGAAAAAATCCGTAAACCAAGTTATTAAAAAAAAAAGGCCTTACTGATATTTTATTTCTTATTAATTTGCTACAAGAAATTCAAATAATGGCCAGTCATTTTTATTTTAATGGTCACGCTAAAAAAGTTAAAACAATTAATGGTCATCATATTATAATGGCAATTAAAAATAAATTTCAGTAACTGATAATGGCCATTATTATTACAATTAATGGGCATTATTTCAATTGAAACGTAAACTAATGGGGCATTACTTTGTTAATGTCTCAAAGTTAATACCACAAGTTGTAAATATCTTTTTTAATGGGATAAATAATGGTTCAGTTACCTATTAATGACCAATAATTTAATATTAATGACCATTATTTCTTTATTAATGGTACAGAACAGCGTTGCTATTAAATATTCAAAACAAGAATTAATGGCTATATTTCATGGGTTTGGTGATTTTAATGGCATTTTCATGGCATTTTAATGGTTTTGATTTGCAGTAGTGTATGTGTCTCGATTTTGATGGTAAATCGTCGTTGTCACGCTTTAAGCATTTCTAACGCAGACACCGGCTCCCACTATAGGAGTTTTAGTTTCGAAATTCTGATTTGTTTTCTTTAAAACAGTTTTCTGTGCAACGTTTCCGTTATGACCGGTTAGAGTAGAGTTTCAGAAATAATTTGAAAGTCTCTCCGACTCCTTCACAAAGTGCTATAGAAAATGTGCAGCAGAATATTTAAAGAGTTCAAATGCGAAACTAAGGCTTTCTGGAAAATATGTGGTTTCCATGGGAAATTTCAAAATGACAACAAATGCAGGAATATACTGAACATGTCAACAATTGCAGAGCGTACAATGATTAAACAACACTAGCAGCATATGTGAGTTATTCATTTAGTATGGTTTTTTATTTGTATTCACTCGGTATGAAGGTTAAATTGTCTTGGCCGGAAACTTTAAACATTATGCAAATTAGGGGCGCGTGCTAAATTCAATGGCATTATTTACGGAACATCCCTCGTATATATATATAAATATATTCAGATCGTTGCTGATTTGTTTCTTTTGGGAAAAGTATTTAAGCTAGCTGGCCAAATCAAATACGAGCTGAGAGATTATTCTTTATTCTTTAAAGTGACTTCTGTTTAAATTTAATAAACAAAATAAATAAGATGACCGTATGTAAAACTGCAACAATGGTCATGTGACTCGGCAAATTGTACATATACATGCATAATGATACATATATGTAAGTACATAAGTTAACATTAGGTAACTCAACTTGATTTTGGCTTCAGTTGTGTTAATCTTGTTATATTCAGTCACAGATATATTAGGTATGTGGTTCAGTATAAACAGGATATTCATTTAGTTGTATATTGTTCCATATTGCACGCCTGACCTTCTAATTCACACCGTTCGATACCGAATATACAGTACGGTCGACGTGTCTGTGTCGGCATTTGTATTTCGATACAATTCAGTTTTGTCACCATGTGTGGCAGTCACTGTCTGTGTCGGCATTTGTATTTTGATACAATTCAGTTTTGTCACCATGTGTGCCAATAAACAGGATGTAATAATCGGTGGAATGCTTTCCTTTTTTGTTATTACACCCTTCCACCCCTAAGTCAGATGTGTCATACCGAATATACAAGGTGGTTGTACGCGGTATTTCGGCATATTGTCCCCTTAACAATCCTTAGAAGGCGGTAACAAATATAATTCAAAGGGTTGTCTTGTGGTTCAAATAACAGGATGTTGGTGATCGATATAATATTTCTGTTTTATTGCACGCAAGTATCCCAAAGTCAAACTTGTCATACCGAATACACAGGTATCGCGTTGTTCACATAATTATAAAACACATACATCATAACTGAATTTACACAATAATGGCCATACAAAGAAATAATTGATTTGAATACAGTACCGTAAATAAAACAGTAGTTTGACTTCTTAAAATGTTTATTCATTTTATGAAAAATACTCGATTTTTTTTTTATGAACTTTCAACCCATTTCAACTGCGTAATTTGAGAACAAAGCAAAGGCTTTACAGAAATCCAAGGCCATAAATCAGATCTTCAGAATAATGGCAATACAAATGAATAATTATTTTGAATATCAAAACATAAATAAAACAATATTATAGTTTGACTTTTTAAAATGTGTACCGTATTTTATCTTGTATATTACGCCCCCTTCTCAGAGGTCAATGTAAACTGAGGTAAAAAAGTTGTTTCCGTGTATAATACACATCAAAATATTAGTTTTTTTAGAAGAACCATTCTCCGAAAATAAAAGGTTAAAAAAACAAGAGGCCCAAGAGGGCCTGTGGACGCTCTACAGGCTAATATGGCTCTTATAACATCAATGAAGCGAGAGACTATAGTCTTAAAGAGGCAAAATATAGCATTTATAACTAAATCAAGAGCCGTTACTCCGCCGTTACTGGTCCGATCTGGCTGGTTTTCAAACTTGACCAGTAGAGATAATAAAAATCAACAACAATAAAAAACATTTAAAAAAAAATAAAAAAATTCATTACTTCAGGTTTCAAAACGCTTTGAACAAGATGAATATTCTGAAATGTTTATATTTACTCAGAAAATGATAATAGCAAGGAGGAGATATTGTTCATGGTTGCTGTCAATTATTGTAAAATGTTTACAACACAATTTTAGTTTTGTATTTCGTCACACGTTGCTTGTACGCGAACGTCATGCATGGTTGTGTAAATGCGGTACATTGCATCACCAATGAAAGTATACGGCTAATTATAATAGAGCCGGTACAGTGTGAAGTGCCTACGGCATTGTAATCAAAATGCTGACAAGTGTTTGATTGCTAGATAAATGTATATCGATAATTTTCAGAAATCCGCGATGAGATGATCGGTGCACAGTTTGTGAAATAGTAATGTCCTGGACAGATGATCGGTAGGAATCTGACACGGTCGCAGAGCTTCTGGGTTCGTGTTCCGCTTGAGGAACGATTAAAGAAAAAGACGAATTCAAAAGATAAGTATTTTTTATATGATAGTGAAATTCTACCGTTTGGTAATGAAACAGGGGTTGTGCTCCTCAGTCCCCCTATACATGTAGGTTGAGTGAAGCTAAGATTGGTTTCCACAGTTATAGTTTTGTTTTCACTGAAAAGAAAGATAACTCAAAGTCTTATGTTTTAATGAATGAGGGGCGGACTTTCTTAGTAAGTGGTGGGCGTGGATGCCTGGTTTAATTGTTGGGACGATGGACGTCTCTTTGGCGTGGATGCCTTTTAAAAATTGCTGCGACGGTAAACGTCTCGGGCGAATGCCCTGTTACAACGTGCGCATGATACATGTTGGAAAATTGGTTTATTTGAAATAGAAGATGTACAGAAATAATGATAGAAAGTATGCAAAATATTTGTCTAGTCTAGTATGTAGAGTACTGAAGTTGACTAAATAGGAATATATCTGGAATATTTAAGCCCAATGGCGTAACATACTGTGTGAACCTCGTAATACGATGTCAGCCGTAATAAACCTATACTTTTGTGTATATACCGTGTCTGTGGTGGGCTGTTTGTCCGAAATCATTGATGGCTTATACCATGAAACCTAATATGGTTATATCAGACCGTATGACATTTGGTATTACATGCAGGTATCTGCATTCTCGTATATGAATATAATACCCTGTTTCGGGTGGTAATAAAGGGCGTATGCCCTAAAGGGCGTATGCCCGGTGCAACGAGCCGGTATCGGCTTGTTGGAAACTATGTGCGGGTATCTGCACATAAGGTGAAGTATAAATCCAAGTAGAGTGACGTATGTGATAATAATAATAATATTTATAATAATTAAGGAAAAACCAAAGCCTTGAGAAACGTGTTGATGATACATGTTGGGTGATGTTGTAGTTGACATGTAAGCCATGTGAAGAAATGTGGGTTAAATGTATATGTATATGTATATGTAAATAAATGTGAAATTAGCTCCCCTTTATTTGGGTGACAAATAGCCGTATGCCATGTGGCAGCGATTAGGTATCGGCTTATCGGTTACTATGTGCGCGTATTTGCACATAGGGTTAGATATGTGTAGATGTATTAAAGTAGTAAATGGTCAAAACTCGGGCATAGCTGCCTATTAAAACTGCTGGGAAAATAATTTTTCGGGCGAATGCCCAGGTGCAACATGCTTGTGACGCATGTTTGTCAAATACAAGATGTATAAAAAAATATTTAGTTTTAAAATGGGATAAATAATAATGTATTTGTGATATATGCTTGGGAATGTTGTATTTGAAATGCGAGATACTTGTAGAAACAGACAGTTTAAAGTGGGGCATATACAATAAAAAACGATATTAAAATGTTTTTAACATACCTGGAATTTATATAGATTGTCTAAAATGACTGGTTATAATGTTATATGTATATATTTATGTATATATAGGTCTAATGTGGGTAATGACACTGGTGGTAGTGACATCGTCGGAAATGATGTGGCAAAGTGAGAAACAATACTAATGATAGTATTGCTATCATTTTAAAAATGATAAATGCATATAATTGCAAGTAAGTTTAGTGTATGAAGTTCAATACACAATAGAATAATGAATACTATTTGTTTTCAGATATTTCCTTTCGATATTGCGTTCCAGAACGGGAGTGTTTTGGTAGAGAACAATGACGCAAATTCAGATTTCATATTAAGATTGAAGTACCAGCCGGTTACAATTATCAATGACGGTTAAAGTAAGAAAACTTTAAACAAGTTATACATTTTGAGAGGAGGAACACTTGATTGTTTGTCATTCCGTGTGATGTTATTTCGTGTGGACACGAATTTAGACTGCTACATGCGTGGTAAAACTTGGAAAAAATACTTGTCGAGTGATTTCATGAGGGGTGCACGCATTTAGACTGTTTGATTCAACAGTATGTAATGTCAATACGAGCTCCCCTGTATAGGACACAAGAAAACGTGGTTTTGCGTGTAAAGTACAGTACAGCTCACGCGAAACACACACTTCACTCGATACGCCGAGTTTGGTCGTATCGAGTTTGGCGCGTATCTACGCGGAGTCAGTGTTTGTACTCGGCGAATTCACGCGGCGAAAGTACGCTATTGCTGAGTGATAACCACTCCGAGTTACTCCGCGTAGAATCCAATTAAGCGAAAGTGCACACCTGTGAACTCCGCGTACCTCGGCGTGAAGGATGCCGCGTATCTCGGCGTAAAATTTAATTAACTGTAATTTTCCTTTGACGTCGGCCATTTTTTTTTAGAATCGAATAGAATATTTCCAATCACGGGCCACCAAGTACATGTATGTAATGTAATAAATATTGGCACGCGCACACAACAAATGCTTGATTGTGACGACGAGTCCTAATCAAATTATGAAGCAACATTATATTGATAAAAACAAGTAGAGGTCTACCAATTACATGCACAAGATGTGTAAACCTTTAAAATGACCTTGCTGTTTAATTGAATTAAATTGGAATTTATAATTTATAGTCGCACCGACTATATATATACTCCAATTTAATTCAATTAAAATACGTAATTTAGATAATGTAAACTGTTTTACACTTAAATTGCCCAACCATTTATATTTCACCAAAAGCCTTCAAATTAACGTAGTTATCGGAATTGGCAATTCAGTGCAATATATTGCTTTCTAAACATATTACAACTTTCTTTTCAGGTAAAATATTGATCAGCAAATAGATTTATATCGGTGCACAAGTTCGTACATCATGTCATGTACATGTATTTGTTGATTATGTGCAGAATAGTACCGGAGATAACGAAAAACAAGTGCAATCAGATTCATTTCATTTCCTATTGTATACCCGCGTGCCCCCTATAAGTATGGCATAGATCAATACACACGTTTTATATTTAATATTCAAGTATAGCACAGTCTAGATAAAGTGTATAGACATATTCAACTGCAATTTACATGTAAAAATATTCAGGCTTATTTCAGTTTTACTTTTGTTAAATTTGTGAATAAGGGAATTCGCCAGGGCGATGTCTTTAGACGTATTTAATTACTTTTGGAATATGTAAATCGCGTAAGATGTAGCTTGGTATAACTTAATGGACGCAGTATCCATATAGGCACGCGCATACAACAAATGCTTGATTGTGACGAGGAGTATTAATCAAATTATGGAGCAACATTATATTGATAAAAACAAGTAGAGGTCCACCAATTACATGCACAAGATGTGTAAACCTTTAAAATGACCTTGCTGTTTAATTGAATTAAATTGGAATTTATAGTCGCACCGACTATATATATATATTCCAATTTAATTCAATTAAAATACGTAATTTAGATAATGTAAACTGTTTTACACTTAAAATGCCCAACCATTTATATTTCACCAAAAGCCTTGAAATTAACGTGCAATATATTGCTTTCTAAACATATTACAACTTTCTTTTCAGGTAGAAGTTTGATCAGCAAATAGATTTATATCGGTGTACAAGTTCGTACATCATGTCATGTACATGTATCTGTTGATTATGTGCAGAATAGTACCGGAGATAACGAAAAACAAGTGCAATCAAATTAATTTCATTTCCTATTGTTTACCCGCGTGTCCGCTATGAGTATGGCTTAGATCAATACACACGTTTAATATTCAAGTATAGCACAGTCTAGATAAAAGTGTATAGACATATTCAACTGCAAGTTACATGTAAAAATATTCAGGCTTGTTTCAGTTTTACTTTTGTTAAATTGGTGAATAAGGGAATTCGCCAGGGCGATGTATTTAGACGTATTTAATTACTTTTGGAATATGTAAATCGCGTAGGATGTTGCTTGGTATAACTTTATGGACGCAGTATCAATATAGGCACGCGCACACAACAAATGCTTGATTGTGACGAGGAGTATTTATCAATTTATGAAGCAACATTATATTGATAAAAACAAGTAGAGATCTACCAATTACATGCACAAGATGTGTAAACCTTTAAAATGACCTTGCTGTTTAATTGAATTAAATTGGAATTTATAATCGCACTGACTATATATATATTCCAATTTAATTCAATTAAAATACATCATTTAGATAATGTAAACTGTTTTAACACTTAAATTGCCCAACCATTTATATTTCACCAAAAGCCTTCAAATTAACGTAGTTATCGGAATTGGTAATTCAGTGCAATATATTGCTTTCTAAACATATTACAACTTTCTTTTCAGGTAAAAGTTTGATCAGCAAATAGATTTATATCGGTGCACAAGTTCGTACATCATGTTATGTACATGTATCTGTTGATTATGTGCAGAATAGTACCGGAGATAACGAAAAACAAGTGCAATCAGATTCATTTCATTTCCTATTGTATACCCGCGTGCCCGCTATGAGTATGGCATAGATCAATACACATGTTTTATATTTCATATTCAAGTATAGCACAGTCTAGATAAAAGTGTATAGACATAGTCAACTGCAAGTTACATGTAAATATATGCAGGCTTATTTCAGTTTTACTTTTGTTAAATTTGTGAATAAGGGAATTCGCCAGGGCGATGACATTAGACGTATTTAATTACTTTTTGGATATGTAAATCGCGTAAGATGTTGCTTGGTATAACTTAATGGACGCAGTACTTATCCAACTCGATCGTTTGATAAATTCAATAGTAATCAGGCACTCGTGTAAGATCATTATATATTAAACATTGATAAGGAAAAACTACAATAGATGCATGTAGTCACAACTGTAAAAAACATCATGGATTACGGAAATCAACGAGATCCCCTTCACTATATATTGATTTTATTGAACAATTTGGATAAAATTCTCGCATAGCCTCACATCATATAATTTTATCCAACTCGTTTGATAATTTCAATATTAATCAGGCACTCGCGTAAGATCATTATTAAACATCGATAAGAACCTATAGATGCAGGTAGACACTATTAAAAAAAAGAGTCCCTCTCCGACTAAAACTACGATTTAATATGCAGGTAGACACAATTGTAAAAAAAAAAGTCACCCTCCCACTAAAACTACGATTTAATTCGTGAATAGAGGAATTTGCCAGGGCGATGTCTTTAGACCAATTTAATTACTTTTTTAAATCGCGTAAGATGCTGCATGGTATAACTTAATGGGCACAGTCTTCCTCAGTTAGTAAGATAAATATATGTAATGAAAATGGCTTATAATGGGCACAGTCTTCCTCAGTTAGTAAGATAAATATATGTAATGAAAATGGCTTAAAATCCATAAATAAAACCCAGCGATATCATACAAATGTGAACAAAACGTCACATTTTCCGACGTTCTGAAAAATCCGCTCGTGCGCATTTGGTGCTTCTTGTCGACGTCGTACTGAACCAGGTAGCAAGTATCTTCCTTGTTTAGTAGCTCTAAGTGTCATTGTTACTAGTAACAGTATTCACAATATCACAAATAAAACATGCTTGTATATTAAAACATGAGGACTGTGTTTTTTGTTTCTTATTAATTCACGTTCAATAGTTTAGTGTTTTTCTTATTAATTCACAATAGTTTAGTGTTTGTTAGCAGATGTTAATATGTAACTGAGTGATCACAAACCAAGAATGGTGTAGATGTTGCGATATATCGACTAGACTACACCATATGAATCAGAAGGAATGAGTTATGCTCCCAAAACTAGCTTCGAGTTTGGGATGACAGTAGGATGTGTGAGGTTTGGTGCACCCTATAACCTGGTTTAAACCCCAGTTTTTTTGCCAATGACCGTTTGAAGACGACAGCCCTATTGTCAACCTTTCTTTGTGTGTTTTTGGCGTCATATTCCTTATTGACATTTCCATTCATGTGTGTCGTTTTGCGTGTTTTAGAGTTAACTGTATTCTGGGGAAGCTGCTTTTCCTGTTCGACTTTTATACTTTTTTTAAAGTGTTTCTACGACCAAACTTCTGTTAACAATAATGGATGCCCTGGTTACTAGGTTAAAGGATAATTTTACATCATTTTTATAAATAGATAGCCTACTTCAGAGTTAAATATTTCATTATGTATTATTATTGGTGCGACGGATTGCGGCAGGTGATGTTCATAAAAAAAAAAAAAACCATACTTTTTGAACGTTTTCATGTTGTTGTTTTTTCAAATAACTTGTAATTAATGAATTATAAGGCCAGTATCAACTTTTTTTGTTGATCAACCCACGTATTTGACAAAATCAGCAAATATTTTTTATAAAGTTGGTCTTAAAATCCACTTACCTAGGTTCATACCACAAAACATCTAAGGCAATCAGGCACGCAAACGAAATATGTATTAACATACGTATATACTGTACTTTACTCAGTATACATATTACATAACATTTTTATTTATCCAAGAGAATACCACGACACGTCCCTAATTATCTATACTAGTGTAATGGAAGCGTGATCTAACCGGGTTACTGCGACATGTACATGTAGAGTACATGTTTACAATATCGTAACTCTGATCAATACACATGCTCAATACACATGAAAACGCCTGATTCCGAGTCCTGACCATGGCAACGCGCTTGACAACGTGTAAGACAACGTGTGCTAAGAAATAGAGTGTGTATTTAAGTTTTGTGTTTGGAAGCTAGCATTGGTTGCCGTTACAGATTAAAACTAAATATTTATTTCGTCCTCATGGCAGTTGTGTTTAATTGCATTTGAGAGTACAGCATCACAAACGTCAACTATAAGGTAACTTTATTACTTTCACGCACAGTGTACATTTACAACAAACATAAAAATAAAACACGTAGATCTATGCAGATGTACATTACGAATGCCGTTCATCATTGTTTCAAACATAAATATTCAAGTCCGATAAAAAGGTCATTTACCTGAATAATTGACGACTCGGCGAATGCCGAGTTCGTCTACGCGGAGTATCTCGGCGAAGTTACGCTAGTCATTCGTCACGTAGCTGATTTCCACTCGGCGTAGTTTTATCGTCCAAACTCCGCGTAATTACGCGATTTCTGAATTCCTCACTCGGCGTGAAAGAGTAAAGTGTGGATTTCGCGTGAGCTGTACTGTAGTCGCTACAAACTTGTATTTTGAAAATCTATTTTTAGCCATGGCGGCCATCTTGAATTCCCGGCCGACCTGAAATTTTGCTAGGATCAATTAGACATCAAGAGCAACATTCCTGTGAAGTTTTATGAAAATCCGTCAAGTAGTTTCAGAGGAGTAGTCGCCTCCTCAAGTTTTCATTATATAACTCTATGTAAACAAACATGGCCACTGGCAGCCATGTTTAACGTCGAATCAAAATAATGTTCGACTTGAATAACCATCATGTCATGCTGATCATTTTAGAAAAAGTCCCATATCAATATCACTTATAGTTTTCAAGAAGTATTCGCTACAAACTTGTATTTTGAAAATCTATTTTTAGCCATGGCGGCCATCTTGAATTTCCGGCCGACCTGAAATTTTGATAGAATCAATTAGACATCAAGAGCAACATTCGTGTGAAGTTTCATGAAAATCCGTCAAGTATTTTCAGAGGAGTAGTCGCTACAAGTTATCATTATATAACTCTATGTAAACAAAGATGGCCGCTGGCAGCCATGTTTAACGTCTAATCAAAACGATTTTCGACAAGGACCAACATCATGTCATGCTGATCATTTAAGAAAAAGTCCCATATCAATATCTCTTATAGTTTTCAAGAAGTAGTCGCTACAAACTTATTTTTTAAAAATCTATTTTTAGCTGTGGCGGCCATCTTGAATTTCCGGCCGACCTGAAATTTTGCTAGGATCAATTAGACACCAAGAGCAACATTCCTGTGAAGTTTCATGAAAATCCGTCAAGTAGTTTCAGAGGAGTAGTCGCTACAAACTTGTTTTTTAAAAACCTATTTTTAGATTTGGCGGCCATCCTGGATTTCACATCTACATGAATTTTTGCTAGGATCAACTAGACTTCATGGGCAACATTTCTGTAAAGTTTCATGAAAATCCATTCAGTAGTTTCAGAGGAGTAGTCGCTACAAAAAAAAGTTGACGGACGACGGACGCTGCACCACGGCATAAGCTCTGCTGATCTCTGATCAGTAGAGCTAACAAGAGGTCAATGACCTTGAAGCTCTACTGATTGATTTTGATTTTTGAAAATTATTTTTAGCCGTTGCGGCCATCTTTAATTTCTGGCCGACCTGAAATTTTGCTAGGATCATTTAGACATTGAGAGCAACATTCCTGTGAAGTTTCATGAAAATCCGTCAAGTAGTTTCAGAGGAGTAGTCGCTACAAGTTTTCATTATATAACTCTATGTAAACAAAGATGGCCGCTGACAGCCATGTTTAACATCAAATCAAAACGATTTTTGACAAGGACCAACATCATGTCATGCTGATCATTTTAGAAAAAGTCCCATATCAATATCACTTATAGTTTTCAAGAAGTAGTCACTACAAACTTGTATTTTGAAAATCTATTTTTAGCCATGGCGGCCATCTTGAATTTCCGGCCAACCTGAAATTGGCTAGGATCAATAAGACACCAAGTGCAACATTCGTGTGAAGTTTCATGAAAATCCGTCAAGTAGTTTCAGAGGAGTAATCGCTACAAGTTTTCATTATATAACTCTATGTAAACAAAGATGGCCACTGGCAGCCATGTTTTACTTAGAATCAAAACGATTTTCGACAAGGACATCATGTCGAACATCATGTCATGCTGATCATTTTAGAAAAAGTCCCATATCAATATCACTTAGAGTTTTCAAGAAGTAGTCGCTACAAACTTGTTTATTAAAAATCTATTTTTAGATTTGGCGACCATCTTGTATTTCACATCAACATGAATTTGTTCTAGGATCAACTAGACTTCATGGGCAACATTTCTGTGAATTTTCATGAAAATCCATTCAGTAGTTTCAGAGGAGTAGTCGCTACAAAAAAGTTTACGGATGGACAGACAGACGGATACCGCACACCGGCATAAGCTCTGCTGATCTCTGATCAGTAGAGCTAAAAAAGGTAAAATAGTGAAGAAAATTGAAATCTCAAATTTTTATTTAATTATATGCAAGGAGTTTTTAAGTTAAAATGACGCAGGATAACTAAATCGATGAGCACATTTCAAATATTTGAATAAACTCAAGATTGCCATGTGTCCCTTTAAGTTCCTCAGAAGCCCGAATATCATAAACTTATACTTACTCTAAAATCAGTCTGAATGATTCTAATTCGTCCTCTTTCAGCAAGATCTCTTCTTCCTTCGTAGCAAGCATCCCATAGAACATGGCTGCAAAAACGGGGCTCCTCATGGCCAATATTACTTTATGAGCCCGAAGACTGTCGCAGCCTTGTTCCTTAAAACTGAAGATGACGTCTGAAAACTTCATGTCTTCATTGTACAGCTCTTTTAAACATTCACTTGCCGACACCATTTTCTATATAAAATAAATAATAAATGAATCAGTAATATTAGAGCTGTAGATAATTTTTGACTGGAATGAGTATTTACTCGTCAGATTCAAAATGAATCAGTAACAAGGAACTCGTTCAGAGAAAAAATAATTCATGCCTTCAATGAGTTTTCGTTTTTATTAACGACCAAGAACCACAGAGTTGTGGCCCTTGACTTAGTCAAAATAGGGGCCAAAAAATTGTGTTGCACCCGTCCTCCATTACTATTTAAACCATTTCATTCGGGACACCGATCCATCAGTAACTACCCTTTCTATTCGGGACACCAATCTATCGGTATAATTTTCTGTTGTGAAAACCCGTCTCCCATAGAAACGTGTATGAAACGTCATTACTTTCTGTGCACGGAAGTGAAACTTTACTAGCGCATGCGCATTATTTGCAAGTCACTTCCGCATCTTTTAAAATTGAAAAAGTCTTGAAAAAAAGTAGTTTTTGATCGTTTTTTCGAAGATTTCTTTTTGATTTGAACAAAATGGCGGAGGCCCAAGAAGCACTATGCGACGGGAGCAATATAGATATGGGGAATTTGTCAGATTTGAATGATTTCGACGTAGAAAGTGACGATCCAGTCGAGGAAAACATCGGAGATCGTCAACAACAAAGGAATCGGTTTGAATTCCCCCGACTATCAGGGATTTTTCGATGATGATTGGGACTCTGATGATTTGGATATCTCGGAATTCGAAGGTTTCCAAGGTGGATGAATGGATGACTTTTAACGTCGCCAGACACGGCTGTATACATGTGAGGGGGGTGCAACAGTTCAGCACCCAGAGGAAGCTTTTCCCCGTGATTATTTTGGTTTGATCTGGGGTGATGACCTATGGGATTATTTGGTTACTGAAACCAACCGATATGCCACCCAGGAAAGGACGAAAAATCCCCCACCCCCGTTCGAACCAGAGTGGTCCCCTGTTGATGTTCCCTGCTTGAAGGCATTCCTTGGCTTATGTTTTCTAATGGGGATCATGAGATTGCCCAGCAGAAATGACTACTGGTGGGTGAAGAAGCGTCTTTTACTGACCGTCTTCAACTCGATAATACCACGTGACCGATTCAACCTGATTTGGCGGTACATACAAACATACAAAATATAACTTTAAAACTGTGTAAATGAATATAAATAATCTTTATTATGGTGTAAATAAGACAACAGCAACTCTTGGTTACAATTTTAAGTTATTTATTTGAATGAGAATCAACTTATTTGCTTCAATGAACATTCGGGTAAATCTGTCTCCGAAACCAGTTCTGAAATGGAAAAAAATATCATGTGACCAAGTTTATAATTTTTTTTATAACTTTTGAAGTATTCAATGGAATTTAAAGCTGATTACACTCCTATGAAGGGCTTGAAATTCCCTACAATCTACTCCCGGGTTACCAGAGCAAATGTCAATATATCATACAGAAATTTTCAACTGAAAGTGAGGTAGGACATATTTTCATGACCCATTTCGCATGTTTACCTTGTTTTTTTAATTGCATGAGTTTTTGCATGAATATTGCATGTTAACCTATACCATTGTGTCAGGAATTTCAATACCTACAAAATGATATATAGTTTTGTTATGTGATTTATAACAAGAGGTCAATGACCTTGAAGCTCTACTGATTGATTTTGTTTTCAGGAAGAAGTCGCTACAAACTTGTTTTTTGAAAATCTATTTTTAGCAGTGGCGGCCATCTTGAATTTCCGGCCGACCTGAAATTTTGCTAGGATCAATTAGACATCAAGAGCAACATTCCGTGAAGTTTCATGAAAATCCGTCAAGTAGTTTCACAGGAATAGTCGCTACAAGTTTTCATTATATAACTCTATGTAAACAAAGATGGCCGCTGACAGCCATGTTTAACGTCGAATCAAAATAATATTTGACTCTGATAACCATCATATCATGCTGATCATTTTACAAAAAGTCCCATATCAATATCACTTATAGTTTTCAAGATGTAGTTGCTACAAACTTCTTTTTTAAAAAATCTAATTTTAGCTATGGCGGCCATCTTGAATTTCTGGCCGATCTGAAATTTTGCTAAGATCAATTAAATATTAAGAGCAACATTCCTGTAAAGTTTCATGAAAATCTGAAAAGTAGTTTCAAAGGATTAGTCGCTACAAGTTTTTACTATATAACTCTATGTAAACAAAGATGGCAGCTGGCAGCCATGTTTAACGTTGAATCAAAACAATTTTTGACAAGGACCAACATCATGTCATGCTGATCATTTTACAAAAAGTCCAATATCAATATCACTTATAGTTTTCAAGATGTAGTCGCTACAAACTACTTTTTTAACAAGAGGTCAATGACCTTGAAGCTCTACTGATTGATTTTGATTTCAGGAAGTAGTCGCTACAGACTTGTTTTTTGAAAAATTATTTTGAGCCGTGGTGGCCATCTTCAATTTCCGGCCGACCTGAAATTTTGCTAGGATCAATAAGAAGACATCAAGAGCAACATTCCTGTGAAGTTTCATGAAAATCCGTCAAGTAGTTTCAGAGGAGTTGTCGCTACAAGTTTTCATGATATAACTCTATGTAAACAAAGATGGCCGCTGACAGCCATGTTTAACGTTGAATCAAAATAATGTTTGACTCTGATAACCATCATGTCATGCTGATCATTCTACAAAAAGTCCCATATCAATATCACTTATAGATTCAAGAGTTAGTCGATACAAACTTCTTTTTTAAAAATCTATTTTTAGCTGTGGCGGCCATCTTGAATTTCTGGCCGATCTGAAATTCTGCTAGGATCAATAAGACATTAAGAGAAACATTCCTGTAAAGTTTCATGAAAATCTGCCAAGTAGTTTCAAAGGAGTAGTCGCTACAAGTTTTTATTATATAACTCTATGTAAACAAAGATGGTCACTGGCAGCCATGTTTAACGTTGAATCAAAACAATTTTTGACAAGGGCCAACATCATGTCATGCTGATCATTTTTGAAAAAGTCCCATATCAATATCACTTATATTTTTCAAGAAGTAGTCGCTACAAACTGGTATTTTGAAAATTTATTTTTAGCCGTGGCAGCCATCTTGAATTTCCGGCCAACCTGAAATTTTGCTAGGATCAATTAGACATCAAGAGCAACATTCCTGTGAAGTTTCATGAAAATCCGTCAAGTAGTTTCAGAGGAGTAGTCGCTACAAGTTTTCATCATATAACTCTATGTAAACAAAGATGGCCGCTGGCAGAAATGTTAACGTCGAATCAAAACGATTTTCGACAAGGACTAACATCATGTTATGCTGATCATTTTAGAAAAGTCCCATATCAATATCACCTATAGTTTTGATGAAGTAGTCGCTACAAACTTGTTTTTTAAAAACCTATTTTTAGATCTGGCGGCCATCTTGGATTTTACATCAACATGAATTTTTGCTAGGATCAACTAGACTTCATGGGAAACATTTCTGTAAAGTTTCATGAAAATCCATTCAGTAGTTTCAGAGGAGAAGTCGCTACAATAAAAAGTTTACGGACAGACGGACGGACGACGGACGCCGCACCACGGCATAAGCTCTGCTGATCTCTGATCAGTAGAGCTAAAAATCTATTTTCAGCTGTGGCGGCCATCTTGAATTTCTGGCCGATCTGAAATTTTGCTAGGATCAATTAGACATTAAGAGCAACATTCCTGGACAGTTTCATGAAAATCTGTCAAGTAGTTTCAAAGGAGTAGTCGCTACAAGTTTTTACTATATAACTGTATGTAAACAAAGATGGCCGCTGGCAGCCTGTTTAATGTTGAATCAAAACGATTTTTGACAATGACCAACATCATGTCATGCTAATCATTTTAGAAAAAGTCCCATATCAATATCACTTATAGTTTTCAAGAAGTAGTCGCTACAAACTTGTATTTTGAAAATTTATTTTTAGCCGTGGCGGCCATCCTGAATTTCCGGCCGACCTGAAATTTTGCTAGGATCAATTAAGAAATCAAGAGCAACATTCCTGTGAAGTTTCATGAAAATCCGTCAAGTAGTTTCAGAGGAGTAGTCGCTACAAGTTTTCATTATATAACTCTATGTAAACAAAGATGGCCACTGGCAGCCATGTTTAACGTTGAATCAAAATAATGTTTAACTCTGATAACCATCATGTCATGCTGATCATTTTACAAAAAGTCCCATATCAATATCACTTATAGTTTTCAAGATGTAGTTGCTACAAACTTCTTTTTTAAATATCTATTTTTAGCTGTGGTGGCCATCTTGAATTTCGGGCCAATCTGAAATTTTGCTAGGATCAATTAGACATTAAGAGCAACATTCCTGTAAAGTGTCATGAAAATCCGCCAAGTAGTTTCAAAGGAGTAGTCGGTACAAGTTTTTACTATATAACTCTATGTAAACAAAGATGGCCGCTGGCAGCAATGTTTAACGTTGAATCAGAACAATTTTTGACAACGACCAACATCATGTCATGCTTATCATTTTAGAAAAAGTCCCATATCAATATCACTTATAGTTTTCAAGAAGAAGTCGCTAGAAACTTGTATTTTAAAATAATATTTTTAGTCGTGGCGGCCATCTTGAATTTCCAGCCGACCTAAAATTTTGCAAGGATCAATTAGACATCAAAAGCAACATTCCTGTGCAGTTTCATGAAAATCCGTCAAGTAGTTTCAGAGGAGTAGTCGCTACAAGTTTTCATTATATAATTCTATGTAAACAAAGATGGCCGCTGGCAGCCATGTTTAACGTTGAATCAAAACGATTTTTGACAAGGACCAACATCATGTCATGCTGATCATTTTAGAAAAAGTCTCATATCAATATCACTTATAGTTTTCAAGAAGTAGTCGCTACAAACTTGTATTTTAAAAAATTATTTTTAGCTTTGGCGGCCATCTTGGATTTCACATCAACATGATTTTTTGCTAGGATCAACTAGACTTCATGGGCAACATTTCTGTAAAGTTTCATGAATATCCATCAAGTAGTTACAGAGGAGTAGTCGCTACAATTAAAAGTTTCATGAAAATCCATTCAGTAGTTTCAGAGGAGTTGTCGCTACAAAAAAAAGTTTACGGACAGACGGACGACGGACGCCGCACCACGGCATATGCTCTGCTGAGCTCTGATCAGTAGAGCTTAAAACACCAAAAAATAAAACAAGAGGTCAATGACCTTGAAGCTCTACGGATTGATTTTGATTTCAGGAAGTAGTCGCTACAAACTTGTTTTTTGAAAATTTATTTTTAGCCGTGGCAGCCATCTTGAATTTCCGGCCGACCTGAAATTCGCTAGGATCAATTAGACATCAAGAGCAACATTCCTGAGAAGTTCATGAAAATCCGTCAAGTAGTTTCAGAGGAGTAGTCGCTAAAAGTTTTCATTATATAATTCTATGTAAACAAAGATGGCCGCTGACAGCCATGTTTAACATTGAATCAAAATGATTTTTGACAAGGACCAACATCATGTAATGCTGATCATTTTAGAAAAAGTCCCATATCAATATCACTTATAGTTTTCAAGAAGTAGTCGCTACAAACTTGCATTTTGAAAATCTATTTTTAGCCATGGCGGCCATCTTGAATTTCCGGCCAACTTGAAATTTTGCTAGGATCAATTAGACATCAAGAGCAACATTTCTGTGAAGTTTCATGAAAATCCGTCAAGTAGTTTCAGAGGAGTAGTCGCTACAAGTTTTCATTATATAACTCTATGTAAACAAAGATGGCCACTGGCAGCCATGTTTAATGTCGAATCAAAATAATGTTCGACTCAGATAACCATCATGTCATGCTGATCATTTTAGAAAAAGTCCCATATCAATATCACTTAAAGTTTTCCAGAAGTAGTCGCTACAAACTTATTTTTTAAAAATCTATTTTTAACTGTGGCAGCCATCTTGAATTTCTGGCCGATCTGAAATTTTGCTAGGATCAATGAGACATTAAGAGCAACATTCCTGTAAAGTTTTATGAAAATCCGCCAAGTAGTTTCAGAGGAGTAGTCGCTACAAGTTTTTACTATATAACTCTATGTAAACAAAGATGGCCGCTGGCAGCCACGTTTTACGTCGAATCAAAACGATTTTTGATAAGGACCAACACCATGTCATGCTGATAATTTTAAAAAAAAGTCCCATATCAATATCACTTATAGTTTTCAAGAAGTAGTCGCTACAAACTTGAATTTTGAAAATCTGTTTTTAGCCATGGTGGCCATCTTGAATTTCCGGCCGGCCTGAAATTTTGCTAGGATCAATTAGACATCAAGAGCAACATTCCTGTACAGTTTCATGAAAATCCGTCAAGTAGTTACAGAGAAGTAGTCGTTACAAGTTTTCATTATATAACTCTATGTAAACAAAGATTAGATGGCCGCTGACAGCCATGTTTAACATTGAATCGAAACGATTTTTGTCATGTCATGCTGATCATTTTAGAAAAAGTCCCTTATCAATATCACTTATAGTTTTCAAGAAGTAGTCGCTACAAACTTGTATTTTGAAAATCTATTTTTAGCTGTGGTGGCCATCTTGAATTTCCGGCCGACCTGTAATTTTGCTAGGATCAATTAGACATTAAGAGCAACATTCCTGTAAAGTTTCATGAAAATCCAGAGGAGTAGGCGCTACAAGTTTTCATTATATAACTCTATGTAAACAAAGATGGCCGCTGGCAGCCATGTTTAACGTAGAATCAAAAAGATTTTCGACAAGCACCAACATCATGTCATGCTGATCATTTTAGAAAAAGTCCCATATCAATATCACTGAGTTTTCAAGAAGTAGTCGCTACAAACTTGTATTTTAAAAATTTATTTTTAGCTTTGGCGGCCATCTTGGATTTCACATCAACATGATTTTTTGCTAGGATCAACTAGACTTCATGGGCAACATTTCTGTAAAGTTTCATGAATATCCATCCAGTAGTTACATAGGAGTAGTCGCTACAAATAAAAGTTTACGGACAGACAGACGTACGACGGACGCGCACCACGGCATAAGCTCTGCTGATCAGACTGCTGATCTCTGATCAGTCGAGCTAAACACTCATTTATATAATTTATGCAAATTTTGTAGCAAAAATATCCATTTTTTCATTTCCTTTAAAATCGACGCAAAATTCCCCCCTCTAACGGCCCCGGCCCAATTCCCCCAATACAGAGACGGCCCTGTATTAGGCCAAACAAAACAAGAGGTCAATGACCTTGAAGCTCTACTGATTGATTTTGATTTCAGGAAGTAGTCGCTACAAACTTGTTTTTTGAAAAATTATTTTTAGCCGTGGCGGCCATCTTGAATTTCCGGCCGACCTGATATTTTGCTAGGATCAATTAGACATCAAGAGCAACATTCCTGTGAAGTTCATGAAAATCCGTCAAGTAGTTTCAGAGGAGTAGTCGCTACAAGTTTTCATTATATAATTCTATGTAAACAAAGATGGCCGCTGGCAGCCACGTTTAACGTCGAATCAAAACGATTTTTGATAAGAACCAACATCATGTCATGCTGATCATTTTAGAAAAAGTCCCATATCAATATCACTTATAGTTTTCAAGAAGTAGTCGCTACAAACTTGTATTTTGAAAATTTATTTTTAGCCGTGGCGGCCATCTTGAATTTCCGGCCGACCTGAAATTTTGCTAGGATCATTTAGACATCAAGAGCAACATTCCTGTGCAGTTTCATGAAAATCCTTCAAGTAGTTTCAGAGGAGTAGTCGCTACAAGTTTTCATTATATAACTCTATGTAAACAAAGATGGCCGCTGGCAGCCATGTTTAACGTCAAATTAAAACGATTTTTCGACAAGGACCAACATCATGTCATGCTGATCATTTTAGAAAAAGTCCCATATCAATATCACTTATAGTTTTCAAGAAGTAGTCGCTACAAACTTGAATTTAAAAAATCTATTTTTAGCTTTGGCGGCCATCTTGGATTTCACATCAACATGAATTTTTGCTAGGATCAACTAGGCTTCATGGGCAACATTTCTGTAAAGTTTTATGAATATCCATCCAGTAGTTTCAGAGGAGTAGTCGTTACAAATAAAATTTAACGGACGGACGGACGGACAGACGGACGACGGAGGCCGCACCACGGCATAAGCTCTGCTGATCTCTGATCAGTAGAGCTAAAAATAGGTGCATTTCCTATTGCATGCTCTAACAAAATAGGGTAGGTAGGCATTTATTTTTATTTTTTTTGGAGCAAGATATTGTGAGATTCTACATGAACCCCACCCATACAAGTTGATGATACATCTGAAAGTTGCTCTGTGATGTATAATGTGATAAATTATTGTTCAGAACAAATATTTTTATTTTTATTTTTTTTTTTTTTTTTTTCATAGAAAGTTTTACGGTTGGCCCCTTAAAAATAGGGTCGGTCGGGCCACCGGAAACACAGGTATTTTTTTGTTTGGCCTTAATCTGTGCAAGTTTCGTAAATATCAAATAATAAATGAAGATGCTTGAGTGTTCACAAGGCAAAAATGGAATTTTTCAGTGGGAGGGAAAACGGGCAATAACAGGGATCACCCTAGGATTGACTTTAAATGAGACAAAATGTCCCATTTGATTGATTTTAATGAGACATTTCCAATGCGAAGCAGACTGCCAGCAGTGGTTTGTCGACCGTTTTGACAAAAAACTAATACAATTAAAACGACAGACAGACAGACAATGTCTCAATAGTATGTGGGGAATGTTTTGGAAATTGAAAATATGACCCAATAGCCCAGCCATTTCACACCTGACATTTGCCAAACAATCACGGTTAATATAGTGTTTACCTCAGATTTTAAAAAGGGCAGGGTGTTCCCTGAAAAAAGGACATTTTTAAGCGCTCTAAATTATGTAAAAAGGGCATTTTCGAGCGCGCGAAAACTTCATAATGAAACGAACAAAAATGTCAATTTTATTGACGCAAAGGAAATATAAAATATGAAGTTGTTATAAATAAAAATACAGATTTTGCATGTGTAATAGAGTCCTGCCTCATTTATTTGTCTTAGTTGATTTTCTAGATTCTCTCTTTTCTTCTTTCCTTTTGTATACAATTTATTGTCAATACACTGAAGATAACCAGGAGTCGTTGTTTCTTTTTACATGAATAACATTTAAAAACAAAAAATCTGAACTGCGCAAAGCGAAAGTAGAAGTTGTTAAACTGAGCTGAATGTTGTTTAACGGCTCATCAACACAGTATAGGTTATTTAGAGCCGCCCCAGAGAGAGAGGAAGGATACATAGGAATCCGGGAACCTGCCCTACTCTTATTATCGAATAGATTCCTATGGTTCTTTTACGTGCTCGAAGGATAGACAGATACACGGGACCGCCCGGTTTACGTCCCCATCCGACGGACGAGGCTGAGGGAAAGTGTCTTGCCCAAGAACACACCGACGGAACTCAGTGGCACCACGGAGGATTGAACCCGGGGCCTCCGGTTACAAATCCGCCGCGCTACCGACTGCGCCACGCGTTGTTAAAGCATCCGAAATAAAGTGTGTCTGAGAATTTGCGTCAGCTTTTTACGCTAACAGTTTTACAATTGCTTGCACCAGTTCAAAGTTAATTGCGTCAAATAATTATAGATCGGAGGATAATGGTCAGATATTACTAGAAGTTGATGAATTGTTATAAAAATGGCCATGTTTTTTCATAATCAATCTATTTACTTTTGACACTGCGAAGCGAAAGCGAACTGGAAGTCGTTTTGATTTTTTTCATGTGATTGTCGAATAGTTTGGTATTTTATATGTTTTAGTCGCGAATAAATGGATCTGAACAAATTTACATGAGATTTTAAATGAAATATAAATAAATATACTTTCATTACGAATCGACATGGTGAAAATGGATATGCAGGACTTTGGTTCGACAATTTGTCCCCTTTGTCTTTTTTTCATGTTATTTTTGAGATTTTAATGCGAGAATATCACGGAATCGCAGCCTAGAGTGATCCCTGCAATAACTCTGGTGTTACTAAACCAATTTAGCTGGTTTTCGAACTTGTCCAAGCTTTCATTGGTATTAACAATATGTGCAAGTGTGGTAAAGATCAAATAATAAATGAAGGTGCTAAAGTGTTCATAATTCTTTATATGGCCAGTGTTTCTGCAGGTCTCAGTTTTTTAGGGGTCATCCTTGACCCCCTATTTAATAAACTGGGGGCCATTTTGTAAATATAGGGGTCATATTTTTTGGACATGCATTTTGATGAATAGACAATGTGATGTCAGATAGACGTGCATTATTAGTCAGGGCTTTTTTACCTTATATAACAGAGGCCTGTAAAGGGCCTCTTCCCAACAGAAAATTGGACTGTTTTTTCCCAACTGTGGCAGAAATATTTCCCAATCGGAAAACAGCAGTCTCTCAGAATTTGAGAAAAAGCATGAATTCTGCAGTGTGTTTTTGGCTGCAAAGTAAATTCCGACTTGGAAAAGTTAATACTTATGGTAAATAATGGATGACAATATAAATAAAGTATATTAATGTCATATTTACTAAATTTATGAAACCTTGTATTTTTCCCAAAATGAGAAATAAGCGCGTTCTTTTTTCCCAAAATGGACAGGCCTGGGCCTCTTCCCAATTTTGTGGAAAAAAGCCCTGTTAGTTAATTAGATATCTTCAGTGAATTTGTCAGCAAAAAAAAAGAGTTTTATAACCGCCGTTGTTTCATTTTGGGTTCGTCTGCCATTTTAGCGGCCGTATCATGATCATCTACACGCTTTTATTTGCCAGTGTTTTTATATAAGCGTTTACCTACTCAGACCCACATACACGCAATCGATATGACAACGACAATAACGCGGAAAGTACAGACATTAGTTTAACCTGTTCTAAAATAGACCAGGAATGAATAACTTTATTTTCCAATCATGGGCCACAAAGATATGAGCCGCAACACACGAAAACGTCCCTTTGGACGTTTAGACGACAACGTCATAACGTAACAATTTATGACGTCGGCCGGTAATCAGTTAATTACTAATCAAGTTATCGCCACTTCTGTGTTTTACGTAATTATTATATCATAGGGAATATGTTTCTTAATATGAATAGTTGATGCTATAGAAAATGGTAATTGTTTATGTTTTTTGTTGTTATTTAATGAACGACGTCGTCCAAGACGCCGACGTCAGCGTCAAAATTAATGGTGAATACGATCTTTAATTTTCAACTTGAGATAAAATCATTTTTAACTGAGATATCAACATAAAATAAAGAGATTTTGAAAGAGAAAATCACCGTGTTTCATAAACATCAAAAAACCTAAAGTGTGAAATTTGTGTCTGAAGGGTCGTTTTCGCGTGTTGCGGCTCATATTATAATCACTGTAAAATGAACAACATAATGAAACACAACAAAAGCTTAATTCTGATTAGCATCATAACAGTAAAATTAAATGAAATTATAAGATGTATTATTAATTAACTATTTGCCGTGGTTTGCAGGAAACTGCACGCATCATATGGTAAAAACAAGGCCAATATGGAGAGAAACTCGGCCTGTATGAAAAAACTCGGCTAATATGAAATTCAAGCAATTATGATTGGATAAGCCAACACAGCCAATACGACCAAGGCTCTGTTTTCTTTAAGGACGCCATTTTGAAGGAAAAAAACACAACATCGCAGCTTTTCGATCATAAACTTTAAGTTCGCCTATATAAAGTAGACAATCAAAATAATTAAGGTTTGATTATTTGTAAATTCGGTTACGTTGACTTCGCTGAAATATAGCTATTACAAGTTTGTGTGTGATTTTCCCACGCGCCATCGAGCGGTAACAGCGGAAGATTTATTTCAATCAGATACTTGTTATTAAATGTTATATTGAACACATATCTCTTTTTTTCCTTACCTGTAAATGATATTTAAAAAAACATAGGAATAAAGAGAGATATTAAGTAGTTATTAACAAAAATGTCATTAATTAAGTGTTTTCATATTGGCCGAGTTATTGGTCCTCGGACTGTCATATTGGCCCGCGGCCTTGGGCCAATATGACAGTCCTTGGACCAATAACTCGGCCAATATGAAAACACTTAATTAATAACATCCAAATATGATCAATATGACCATGACAGTAACACAAAAGTACAGGTATTAGTTTTTCCTTTTCTAAATATAGAGGTAAAAAGAGACATAAGTTCATTCAATGATTCCTTACATTTGAAGCTTTTCAAGCAAGTTTTACGACAATAATTTGACGTCTGGTTTTTCATTTCTAGCCTGGTGAGTCAGTTTCATTGCGTCACAAAAAACACACAAGCTGAATAATGTCGTGTCGCCGATAATTTTAGTGCATTAAAAATGCAAGAAACACACACTCCGGTGAAATTAATCCGATCTGGCTAGTTTTCGAACTTGTCCAAGCTTTCAATGATATAAAGACAGTCAAGGTTTGGTAAAGATCCGATTAATAATGAAGGCCCTAGAGTGTTCACAAGGCAAAATTTAAGTGAAGACGGACAACTCGTAAAAATCAGAATAAATCTAGGTTATTATTTATTGAAGTCATACATAACTATTTTATAAATCTTTCACTAATTCAACTTGTTAACCTCTGTTAAAAAACTTATACATGTGAGTCGAGTTATAATTGTCCTACTTGCAGACGGTCTTTGTCATCTGAAAGTCTATCAAGTTACTAAAAATAAAACAGTTGATGCTCGCTGAAGAGCTCAATGAGAAAAAAATCTATGCAAATCAATCTGGGTCATATAAAATACCTAAAATTAGTTAAACAAGAGGTCAATGACCTTGAAGCTCTACTGATTGATTTTGATTTCAGGAAGTAGTCGCTACAAACTTGTGTTTTGAAAAATTATTTTTAGCCGTAGCGGCCATCTTGAAATTCCGGCCGACCTGAAATTTTGCTATGTCCAATAATACATCAAGAGCAACATTCCTGTGAAGTTTCATGAAAATCCGTCAAGTAGTTTCAGAGGAATAGTCGCTACAAGTTTTCATTATATAACTCTATGTTAACAAAGATGGCCGCTGACAGCCATGTTTAACATCGAATCAAAACGATTTTTGACAAGGAACAACATCATGTCATGCTGATCATTTTAGAAAAAGTCCCATATCAATATCACTTATAGTTTTCAAGAAGTAATCTCTACAAACTTGTATTTTGAAAATCTATTTTTTGCCATGGCGGCCATCTTGGATTTCCGGCCGACCTGAAATTTTGCTAGGATCAATAAGACATCAAGAGCAACATTCCTGTGAAGTTTCATGAAAATCCGTCAGTAGTTTCAGAGGAGTAGTCGCTACAAGTTTTCATTATATAACTCTATGTAAACTAAGATGGCCACTGGCAGCCATGTTTAATGTCAAATCAAAATAATGTTCGACTCGGATAAACATCATGTCATGCTGATCATTTTAGAAAAAGTCCCATATCAATATCACTTATAGTTTCAAGATGTAGTCGCTACAAACTTCTTTTTAAAAATCTATTTTTAGCCGTAGCGGTCATCTTGAATTTCTGGCCGATCTGAAATTTTGCTAGGATCAATAAGACATTAAGAGTAACATTTCTGTGAAGTTTCATGAAAATCCGCCAAGTAGTTTCAGAGGAGTAGTCGCTACAAGTTTTTACTATATAACTCTATGTAAACAAAGATGGCCCCTGGCAGCCATGTTTAACGTCGAATCAAAACGATTTTCGACAAGGACCAACATCATGTCATGCTGATCATTTTAGAAAAGTCCCATATCAATATCACTTATAGTTTTCATGAAGTAGTCGCTACAAACTTGTTTTTTAAAAACCTATTTTTAGATCTGGTGGCCATCTTGGATTTTACATCAACATGAATTTTTGCTGGGATCAACTAGACTTCATGGGCAACATTTCTGTAAAGTTTCATGAAAATCCATTCAGTAGTTTCAGAGGAGTAGTCGCTACAAAAAAAAGTTTACGGACAGACGGAGGGACAGACGGACGCCGCACCACGGCATAAGCTCTGCTGATCTCTGATCAGTAGAGCTAAAAACCTATTTTTAGATTTGGTGGCCATCTTGGATTTCACATCAACATAAATTTTTGCTAGGATCAACTAGACTTCATGGGCAACATTTCTGTAAAGTTTCATGAAAATCCATTCAGTAGTTTCAGAGGAGTAGTCGCTACAAAAAAAAGTTTACGGACGGACAGACAGACGGACGCCGCACCACAGCATAAGCTCTGCTGATCTCTGTCGAGCTAAAAACCAAATACATATTGTTTCAAAACATCACTGAATGTAACAAATAAACTATGGAAGCTAGGTTAGGTCTTCATTGTTTCGTACAGAATTCAGTATATAATTTTTTTACATCAGCTTTTCCAAAACAAAGTAAAATTGTCTTCTGCTATTAAATAATTATGTATTAAAATGACTGCAATTAGAAAAAGTTGCACCCTTTACCTGCGCAGTTTCAACTCGACAAACTCCGAGTTCGTCTACGCGAAGTATCGTGGCTTAAGTATGCCGAAGGCTTTTCGTGTAGCTGACTCTCTCTCTGAGTAGTTTTATCATCAAAACTTCGCCTAATTTCGGGATTTGTAAATTCCCCACTCGGCGTGAAAGAGTAAAATGTGTTTCCCCGTGAGCTGTACTGTATTTGTTTCGAAATTTATTCGTTGTATTTATCAGTCGTGTCAAACTTTGCACAGAAAAGATGCAATCGGCGTCTCATTGTTTGTACTTTTTCTAGCGATTGGCATTTTCAAGCTTGCTGTCGGACCACAGATACCGGTTTAAAAAAAAAAAAAATTATATGTCTATTAAAAACTGTTTTTAATAGACATATAAGTTTGTTGTTTTTTTAAACCGGTATCTGTGTGTCGGACATGTAGAAAAGTTGTCGGAAAAATCAGATTTTTTTCCCAATAATAAATCACCACAGGTGTGCACTCATGGTTAATTGGATTATAGGCGAAACATTTTTTTTGTCTTGTTAAGTAATGCCTGGATTTTTCTTATTTAATATGCACGACGTGTATATTTTTATATACAGGGCGGGGATGAGAATCTAGCAATTAATTTATTCAGGCCATATTGGGGGAAAAAATGCAGTTATGACGCCATTAGCCAGGGCATTAGCCTCTTTTTTTTTAAAACTACTTTGAGTACTGGAGTCATTTTTGTAACGGATCAAAAAATTGACCGACACATTACATTTTGAACTTTGAAATTGTAAAGATGCGAACTTAATTGGAAACTTTGCTGTTTTGATGCAACTGAATTGGATTATCGCTGGAGGAAAATTGAGACTGATTTGACACGCGTTTGTGTTCATTTTGTATCGGCGATCGCTTAGACTATCGAAAACTGGTAACTGATCATGCTTATAGTTTTGAAGATATGCTACAAAAAAAAAAAATCTAAGTATAAAATTTCAAAGGGTAACAACTCTAATTTGAATGATGTCAGAGTTACGGTACTTACACTCTGCACTTCCACCCTGTCCACTCATTGCAATCAGTTTCATTGTTACTGTAAGCCCATCAGTAGATTTCAAGATATGCTCCGGACAAAAGTGTGAATGACGGACAAAGCGGCGACTATCCCTGAACATTTTGGGAAGCATAAAATTGAGTGCGGGAGTGGTGCACCCAGTGACCTACCCACCTCTTAGACATCCGCGCTTATGCCCCTACTCCTTGAAATAATCCTTGGCCCGGGAAGACCCTGACCCTGAAAAGTATCACATGTATGCAGTAGCCTACTAAATTGGCTCCTATGCAGAACGAGCATTATACGTGTATTTTACATGCAGTTTAAATTAAACTAGATAAGCGCCCGTGGAGTGGCGTCAACATCATTTTTTGTTTTTTATTAAAATTCCACAATTTTACTTTTCCCGCCATTATGCTTTCCAGAGGCAGAGCCAGACACTTTTTCTTTACTTCAAATTATGGTCGCTATTGTTTTCATTTTAAAACTTACTTTAACAGTTATTTGGCAGAAATGCTTGAAGCTTTCATCTGAGTGAACTCTTTTTTAATCGGTCACGCCTGAGCTTACAAACAGTCTCCGTACCCACGAATAAACACTGAATAGATAATCCCCAGCGCTCGACCGGAACTCCACAGCGACTAGTCTGGTACCCTTCCCGTACTGCGCTCGCTACTCTCTTCCACGAAGAGAGAGTAGCGAGCGCAGTAGGGGAAGGGTACCAGACTACACAGCGACAGGAAGTGATTTGGGTTAGTCTATTTTCGCGGAGCGGGTATAGAAACACATTATTGTTAGAATCTCATACAAATTATAGTAATATTTGGGGCAGGGTGTGAAGAAAGGGTATGCAAGAAAGGGGAAGAGAAACACAAAGCAGAAAACTACCGTCCTGTATCCACCCCATT
Source organism: Cyrtodaria siliqua (assembly GCA_037043455.1). Taxonomy (NCBI): domain Eukaryota; kingdom Metazoa; phylum Mollusca; class Bivalvia; order Adapedonta; family Hiatellidae; genus Cyrtodaria; species Cyrtodaria siliqua. Next base: position 17,015 of record JAWPHD010000402.1, on the reverse strand, counting down.
TACTCAAGTAAAACTACAGCGGCTCGATAAGGTCAACAGCGGCGCACATATCGTAAGGACGAAATACCGGTAGTTAATATTTTAAATATTTAGTAATATATAAAGTTCCAAAAGAGTCCAAACTTTGAACCAGTTTTATGATACGAACCTGTCACCTCACTTTGGCGATTTTATTGTTGCGCTATCACCATGTTTGACCAAGTTATGTGGATTTTGGCTTCGGGATTAGTAAAAATTTCGTTAATCGTGCATATATTTATGATCTGAGGATATTTCTGGCGTTTTGTTCGCGAAAAGAGGCCATTTGCATATTAATTAATCATTACGCTACCCAATTCAGCTTTATTTTGCTATGTTTAATGATGTATGAGTCCTATATCGCGTACTTTTTGAGTGTGGGGTATGGTAAAATTAATAAGGGCTACAGCGGATAGACAAATATTTTGATACGGTAAACAGCAATTATGGTAAGGTAAACAGTAGATAATTTCTGTAAGTTAAGTGTATTGGAAACCATTCTCAATTTCTATTTATTTCTGTATCGTAAGTATTTTGCAGTTCCAGTGATCATACTTACTGATCCATAATATAAATTCACGAAATCTTGTGAAATTCTTAGAATTCTTGCTTATGTTCTGGCAATATATCGTTTAAAGCTTCAACGCCTTGTTCCAAAAATGAGTCCAATTTCAAAGGGTCCTACTTATTTCGTCCATTTCCTTCATGTGTAACTTTTTCCTCTCAGGCAGTGATGGTTTACTTCCTGTATATCCCCAGCAATCTATATCTCCCATTATCTTTCCTTTCCCTCTGCACATTTTCTTACCATCCATGCACAGTTTTATTGGTATATCTGCCATTGTTTTACTTAACGCGATAATACTTTCCTCGCAAATACCAGGATATACCAACTTAGTCTTGTCTTCTTGGTACAGATTTTTTTCTGGCCGGAACTGAAAATTTAATTCTAGATTCCATTGGATAAAAACAAAAATCATTTCAGTTTGCTTCTCTAACACTTGACCATAGTTTCTTAACCCAGACATGAAACGTAGAAGTTTTCCATGAAAAAGTCGATAACCTATTTGCCAAAACTTCATCGTTTCCGGCCTATATCTCATACGAGTAGTAGTTTTACTCGAAAACCATGAATGAACAGCATGAAATATATATTATCTAATGGTATACGTTTTTCGTGTAACAGTTTGTTGAATTTTACGTATGTTGTCAACATACCATTTTCACGAAGGGTTTGTAACACATTAGGCAGTAGACCTTCCATTTCTTGCATCGCAGTATCTAACTCCATATCAGTATCGTCTTCTTGTTCAGGCATATCATTATATTCATGGTATTGGTATGGAGGGTCGTGTATTTTCACAGACGTATTTAATATTTTTCGTTTTGATCTGTAATCTTTAATAAAAACAACTTCATCCTGCACAATCAGACATTTCCCGGAATCTCTAATATCATTTGGTACAATACCTTCATGGAGCTTAGATATATAGTCGTATTTATGTGTAACTGAATCATGCCATGCTGTTCGATGCAATGGTTTATTATTTCGTCCAAGTGGTTAAATTTCATTCACAATAGTTTCATAGGTATTTGGGCGTAGGGGATAATCAGCTACTGTTTCGGGGACTCGCGTTTCCAGTACATTTAACAGGCGTATTCACTTTATTAGCCTTAAATATATAATCCTTTATTATTACAGTATCGTCCTGCACTGTACTGAGTTTTCGTTCCAATTCCACTTGGTGATGTGGAATTACTCCTTCGTGGATTCTAGTTCTGTAGCCTTGTATCCCGGAACTTTCATTCAATGTTAACTCTCTATATCTCAATTCTTCATCTTAGTGTATGACGATGCAATGAGTTAAGACTTCAGTTAATAGGCTTAAGTTTAACTTGCAGAAGTAACACTTGAATGTATTTTTCCATCTCTGTTCAACCTAAAAAAATAACAATACACGTTTTCGACATCTTCAAATCTCATTAAACCAGCAACAGGGTGCCTGTAACTAACAATTTAGCCACAATCGTAGTTGTCAACTCAATAATTTAGCCGCAATCGTACTTATCAATTCTAACAATTTGGCCGCAGTCGTACTTATCAACTCTTTTTGAAAGTAGCATTCGTACTTATCAATGGCCGCTGTAGCCCTTATTAATTTTACCATACCCCACACTCAGAAAGTACGCGATATAGGACTCATACACCATTAAACATAGCAAAATAAAGCTGAATTTGGTAGCGTAATGATTAATTGATATGCAAATGGCCTCTTTTCGCGAACAGAACGCCAGAAATATCCTCAGATCATAAAACTATGGACGAATAACGAATATTTTTTCTAATCTCAAAGCCAAAATCCACATAACTTGGTCAAACATGGTGATAGCGCAACAATAAAATCGCCAAAGTGAGGTGACAGGTTCGTATCATAAAACTGGTTCTAAGTTTGGACTCTTTCGGAACTTTATATATTATTAAATATTAAAAATATTACCTAGCGGTGTTTCGTCCTCACGATACGTGCGCCGCTGTTGACCTTATCGAGCCGCTGTAGTTTTACTTGAGTAAAGGGGGTGGTATCCCTGACATCCATCACATGTAAGCTGTTAGAGCACATAATCCCCAGCAGCATAATGACACACTTCGACAAGCATAGCATACTTAATTAAGGACAACCAGCATGGCTTTAGAAAACACCGCTCCTGTGAGACACAGCTAATAACAACGATTCAAGGCATCTCGGTTAGCAAAATGCCAGCAAGTGGACGTGATCCTGCTCGACTTTGCGAAAGCATTTGACAAAGTTCCCCACTCCAGACTGCTCTACAAACTAGGCTACTACGGAATGAGAGGAAACACCAGCAAATGGATCCAGGCGTTTCTTGGAAATCGTAAACAGACAGTTGTATTAGAAGGAATACACTCAACCGAGACTGATGTACTCTCCGGAGTCCCCCAAGGCACAGTACTAGGTCCCCTCCTATTCTTAGCCTTCATCAATGACTTGCCAGACTTGTGCAAATCTTCAGATACCCGTTTATTTGCGGATGACAGCTTACTCTACCGTGCCATGATTGAAACATATTTTATTGCCAATATATAATTGCAAACGGGTTGGGCTACACGTTCTTACAAACATTAGTTAATGCCCTTCCCGACAAAAAAGTATACACACAAAGTTAGACAATTACATAGGTAAATATACCTAACTTGCACATAATATCATTATTAGAGAAAAGGTAATGAGAAAGAAAAACTAGGAACTAGTGAAGAAAAACGGAAAAAAGAAGTATAGAGATTGTGTCAAGTTCGAAAGAAGAGAGTCAACCACCATGAGTTGCAAAAGTAAATCTAAATCTAGGCAAACCTCTGTGTTTCTCTTATGTACATTTGCACTGCTTCGAAGAGAATTTGATTATCGTCATCCGACAAGTTCGCGACCAAATAGTATTGTAATTAAATTTAATGGGTGAAATGTACGAGTTGACTGAAACAAACGAAGCCGTTGTGTACGAAATAAGTTACAGTTGAAAAAAAGTGTTCAACGTCTTCTACTGCAGAACCACAATCGCAGTTGTATGATTCTCGTAAATGGTCTAAATAAAGATCATTATTAAGGTTACTGCAATAATTTCGTATTCTGGCATGTAAAACAGCAAATAATCGTTGGCCAGTTAAGTAGTGTGTTGGAACTTTTGAGCTGGGAAAAACAGAACTTAAAAGTTTCCTCTTGAACATCGATATAGATTCTGAATTGCGTATATCTATTGGTCAGTTGTTCCAGAGATTAAGAGATGAAGGTACAAACGAGTTATTGAATATTTCAGTTCTACGAACAATAGTGGCATAATTATCACTATTTCGAAGGTTATAGGAGCTCACTTGTCCTACCAAATGTGGGAACAGATTTGAAATATGGTTTGGAGTTGTTCCATATTTAACTTTGTACTGTAATAAGCTTTTGCAGTTTTCTCCTATCGGAAAAGGAAATCCATCCTATTTCCGCTAATAAATTATGAATGGATACAGAACGAGTTAGTCCAGTAACTATGCGGGCTGCTTCATATTGTAATTTTTCCAAAGTATCTTTTTCGTATAAGGTACAATCGTCCCATGTAATGGAAGCATACTAAAAGATTGGACGCATATCTATAGGATAAATCAATCTGATTAAGTGTTCTTCGAGATACTTTATATTTAAGCATTCGCATTAATCCTAATATCCTAATTTTTGATGTGCTTGTGCCATTTTCCATTATGACTAAGTGTTAAACCTAGATGTTTATGGTGATCAACAAATGTCAACTGGATATTATTTAGGTGTAGAACTGGGAGACGATCATCTTCAGATAAAGAAAAGAATGTTGCTTCTGTTTTATTGGGATTAAGCTGGACAATCCATTGGTTTGACCATTCAATAATCATGTGTAAGTCGTGGTTTAAAATACCTTCCATGTCATCTATATTAGATGTGGAAATTGCTAACGAACTATCATCAGCAAATAAACGAGTAATACTAAGCATGCTTTCCGCAATATCATTTACGTATATTAAAAATAAAAGGGGTCCCAGAACAAACCCTTGGGGAACTCCGGCAGTTACAGTTTTTAAATTTGATGATGAAGTTCCTACACACACTCTTCGCGATCGGCTTGAAAGATAATCTGATATCCATGGTAAAACATACCATCAATACCATGTTGCTTTAATTTAAATAAAGTAACTTTTATGCCAAACACGGTCAAAAGCTCTAGATATATCATTAAAGACAATGCACGTACATTGTTTAGCATCGAATGCCTGACATATATGATGATACATATCGTTGGTAGGTTGTAGAATGACCCGGCAAAAATCCTGATTGATTCTTGAATATAAGATCATTCATGTGTAGAAAATTATACACATGTTTAAAAACAATTCTTTCCGTGACTTTGCCTACACAACTCAACAACGAAATTGGTCTATAATTTATAGGAATACTAGTATCCGCTTTTTTTAACAATGCCATTACCATGGCACATTTCCATAAGTCAGGGAAAACACATTCATTTAATGATCTGTTAAAAAGTATTTGTAACGGTTTTGAAATTGTATATACAGTTTCCTTCAGCATTTTAGGACTAATTTCATTCTCCCCACATGCTTTGTGTATCTCCAAATCCTAATAACATCTACTATATCGCTTTCTTCAATGAAAATGTTTTCTAGTTTTTCACCAGTTTTCGGTATAAAATTAGGTAGTTCAACATTTGAATCATCAACTGAAGCTATTGAAACAAAATAATCATTTAAGCAATTTGCTTTATCTTGGTCAGTTATTGAGAATGACGTATCGCCATTTGGTAATGTCGTTTTTAAATGGTTTCGGCGTTTTTATTTGACTTAATAAAGTATTTCAAGAGTTTCCAATATTGTCGCCTGTCAGTGATACTTGATTCAGTAATTGTGTCTTCAATACTGCTGAAAAAGCGTTCTTTCTCATGTGTTTTAAGATTATTGACTTTATTACGCAGACGTTTATAGGCGGTCAGGTCGATGGAAGACTGCATGAGTGCGTGTAGCTTTTTCTTTCTGGCGGTCACGCTGTCTCGAGACACGTCTGATTTCAGAATCATACCAAGGTTTATCATTTGGTCGAACTGTAACATTTTTAAAAGGGATACATAATTTAACAAGTTCTAAAAACATTTTTGTAAATTGTTCGCAGGCTACGGTAGGTGAATCTCTGTATAAAATGGACCAATCAGTCTGGTGAATGAGATCGTTAAGTTTTACGTAATCGGCTTTTTTATAATTCCATAGGCGTCAAGTATAAGTTGGTCGGATATTATAACTGTATTGGATACTTAAGTTTGTACCACAATGATCACTTATATCACGTGGTATATTTAAAATACCTGAATCGAAGGGTTTCAATGAATCTGATATGACAATGGGATCTAACAATGTAGAAGAATGATCTGTTACCCGAGTAGGTTCTGTTATTATATTTTTCATGTTATCTGCATTACATCCTTTAAATAATGGTTTTCTGTATTAAGTTGATTCTCGTTTATATCACCAATTACGATGATATTTTCAGATATTTCAGATGCCTTTTCTAAGCTTATAAACGTTTTATTTAAATTATCCCAACAACCGTGCCATAAATACCCCCATGACAGTTACCTACTGCAGCAAGACCTCACTGCCCTGGAGGACTGGGAAAATACATGGCAGATGAGTTTTAACATGACAAAGTGCAATGTAGTCCGCATATCGCCAAGCATTAGGAAGCGACTGATACAGTCTACATACCTGCTAAACGGACACGTGCTCGAAGCAGTCGACGCCAGCAAGTACCTAGGAGTCACACTGTCTAACAGCATGAGTTGGAATAAACACATCAACAATGTCGTTGGTAAGGGCAACAGAACTATAGGATATTTAAGAAGGAACTTTAAGGAGTGCATCAGATCTGTGAAAGTAGCCACATACACCACTATGGTACGCCCCGCCATGGAGTACGCCGCCCCAGTCTGCTGTCTGCCAGACCTGCTCTACAGAGACTATAGTCAGCAGTATCCGTGTACATAGTTTTAAAAACGTTCTCTTTTACTGGTTTTAAATATAATAACCAATTGGGACACTTGCTGAGCTCGTCCGCCATTCATGACCCCACAGAACCGATTACGTTCTTTGAAGAACCTGGTTCTTACCATGGAAGAAGAAGAAGAAATTTTATTATTTTTACAAAATTTATCCAAAATTGTTGTCATTTTAAACAACATTGTGGTCATTTCAATTTTTTTATTCATAATTTTCATAGAGCATCATCAAAAAAACTGACCAATCAAGACATACATAATACATTCTGGTAGGTGATAAATTCGGTCTTTAGGTCTCACTACACAGTGCATTTTTACTATGTTGGCCTATATGAGTAAAGTTTACAGGGCCATTCCAAACCGGAAGTTTCCTAGCTAAATGTTACTTTTTTATGTAACAAAGTCATTTGCTCACACAAAATCTGGTACGTTGACCAGTTTTTTTTTAAATTAGAGTGGTGTCCTCCAATGCACTATTTTGGACTTTAACACCAGAGTTTGGGTCAGAATTCCTACTCTTTTTCAACACCCATTTTGGTGGCAGTGTCATCTAATAGCTGCACATCCAATTTCAGACTCTGTTCATCTCACCTGCAACAACAATAAACATATATGTCAGCAATTTTTAAAAATATTTAAAACCGAAGAACACATTACTACTTTTTAGGCGTAAGAATTACCCTACCGTGGCTTTCAAGGGAGCTAACTGTGTAGTGAGACCTTTATCCTTGATGTTCAACCAAGTTTACTGTTAAAATTAAGGTATTTACATTGTGATTCTTTTAAAACCCTGCATATTTCATGCACATTCATGCAAATTGATTCAATATATGTACATTTCAAAATCAAAATCTGGAAAATTATCATCTTTTTACTCCGCCAAAGAATTTTATTTTACTATAGAACCTAAGGATAAAACCCGGCTTACACGCAAACCTTGACGTGGAACGCTGACGCCGATGCCGGGTTGATTACATAGTCGAATAGTTGAGCTAATATCTATCTGACATGAGGTCATCCTAATGTGTGTGCTGTATATTTGAGTTTTTGCTAATAAACTAGCAAAATAGCAGTCCCTGATAATAAAGAAAAACAAAACAAATCACCTTACATATAAGTCAGTTTTATGAAGTCATGTACCCTTATTATTAATCATGTCGTATAGTGTGTGAAATCCAGCAGTAAAAAGGTAAATACTATTTCATTTCGGAAAATCAGAATATTTATTTTCGGCAGTTTCAATTATAGTAAGCATAAATAAACACAACACATCAATAAACAACTCATTACAGTATGTTCAACACAAAATCAAACACCATTTCGGTAAATCGTGTGTGTGTTTAGTGTGTTTTTTTCCAAAATGCTCCTTTACAGCACTCATCGACTGTAGGAGGACCTAATTTGTCGTACATTAGTGGAAATCTGATTAAATACTTCTTTATTATCGGGGTAAATCAGCTATTTTATTAAAAAAAAAAGAAAAAAAGAAAAGAAAACAGGATGGTTATATCCCTAACACTAGTAAAAAATACTCCATTTCTGTAAATCGATTTTTTTTTATAAAACGGCCCTATACAGTATCCTTTTAGGAGGAACGACATACATGTTCAGAAATCCTATTACATACTTCTTTTTTATTATCAGGGATTATTCAGCTATTTAAAAGAAAGGATCTTTATAACCATAAATCTATCCCAAATAAAATCCATTTCTGTAAATCATATCATGAAAAGGCCAATCCAGTCATTCTTCGGCGAAGCAGTGTACGAGATGTTGCGAATGTCCTTTCAAGGTGGCTACTAGAAGTCAGGACGATTTTTAAAAATAGTTAGAATATAAGTGTGTGTGTGTGTGTGTGTGTGTGTACGCGCGCGCGGTATGTTCAATAACTCTTAAATACGGAATTCCGTTAGGGCCATCGCCTTTCAATGTGTTGATCTGAAACGCGATACTCGATAGTACGATGATGAAAACGCGAAATCACGAAACTACGATAACGAAAACGCGATAACACGATGATGATAACGCGATACTACGATAACGAAAACGCGATAATACGATAGTACGATGATGATAATGCGATATACTATCGTGTTTTCGCCATCGTACTGTCGCATTTTCACCATCGTAATATCGTGATATCGCGTTTTCGTTATCGTAGTATCGTGATTTCGCAATTTCATTATCGTACTATCGCGTTATCATCATCGTACTATCGCGTTATCATCATCGTACTATCGCGTTTTCACCATTGTACTATCGCGTTATCATTATCGCACCATCGCCTCCCGGTGCGCATGTGCATGCTCAAAAATAGAAGATCTTCAAGAACAGCAGTACAAATGGACGAGTTTATACAAACTCATTTTGAGAGAGGCTATGCCTACAAGAAAATACTTGTTTTATTGAAATCGGATATGGGGGTAGATATAAGGTGAGTTTATTTCAGATAATTTGTAATTTTTATTGGTTCGTTTTAAAGATAGTTTACCGTGTGGCAATTGTTTACAATCAAATTTGACAGTATTTACTAAACCACATGTCTTTGCTATATTTGACATTTTATACACATATCTACTTTTTATGCTTTTCATGTTTCAAGCATACGTATATGTAATGTTCTATAACTGAACAAGATCTTTCATGATGAGTTCAGTTAAATTCATGCAATCCCCGAACGTTTATGCTTAATTACAAAGTCACTTCATATTTTTTTTATTACATAAATATTTCTTTATGTTTGTTAGTATAACTACCCACAGAAAATAAATAATAATGTTTAAAATCATTCTGATATAATGGTTTTAACACAATACCTATGCCAAACATGTGTGACCCAATTAAATTAAAAGAATCAGGTCCCGAAAATTAAATGCTAAATACCAAAGTTATAAAACCATTTTTTTTTTAAAAATATAACCCAACCCTAACTTCTGCGCTTATTTAAATCCATTTTAGTAAAAGAAAAAAGTGTGTTCATTTTTGAGAATTTAAAAGAACGCTCATAGTCATTTAGCCAATATTCTTGTCTATTTGTAGGCGATCTCGGAAAATAAATCATTATTTACAAATAATTTGTTTAACACAATTACATAACAAAATACATAGTTATGTCCACTAGACCATTCTACATTAATATATACTAATTTCGAGGATATAAAAAGGATTTTTTGACGGTATAGGGGCGTTGAAAGTGTCTCGAAATCGATGTTAATGTGTGATTGATGATGGCGGCTCAAAATGGTATGCTAACCAGCACTCCCGACAACGTTGGTGTAACTTTTACGACGAAGAACAGGTATCAACCATTAGAGTGGGTGGGGTGTGACCAAACTCCTATACACGTTACAGAAAGAACAAAGCGGGCCCTTGAACTTTCCAATATGAATAGTACAGTAAGCTCAACGTCGTTATTTTCATCGATGTCAGTTGATGATAAACTTTCAACCATCTTTGCAAAATTAGAAAAACTGGAAATGAATGATGAATCCCTCATACAGATGGCCTCAAATTTGAATCAAACCATTACCCGTGTTGACACAATTGAGCGCAGGATTGACCGACATTCATTGTATTTGAAACAGCTAGCCTATCATAGTATTGATCTCGAGGCCCGATCAAGGCGTAACAACCTTATATTTTATGGCTTAGCCGACGTTCCACGCGAAAATGTTTACGATATTCTCCGTCAATTTCTTGAAGACCATTTAGACCTTGATCTTGAAGAGATGTGCGTACAGCGAGTTCATAGACTTGGATCTATCGTCAAAGTCAGGAGGCTCACACAAACTCCAAGACGCCCAATTATCGTAGCTTTCCGCGATTTCAGGGACACGGAACGCATCATGAACTATGCGTATCATCTATCAGGTTCGAGATTTGGGATAGATAGAGATTATCCCAAAGAGATATCTCAAGCACGAAAACGACTCTGGGATTATAAAAAGCAAAATTTCAATCAACGTGATAAATGTAACGTGCACTATCCAGCCAAGCTTGTTGTTAATGGCTCCGTGGTTGCCGACGAATTTCCGGATTGGCATGTGGTGTTAAACTCTGACAGGCTTGAGCTCTTTAAGCAATCGCAGCCCGGAGTAGATAGTGTTTATTCTGTTGCTACGGAGATTGACCAACCGACAAATTGTGACTTGGAGATTGACCAACCGACAAATCGTGATTTTATATCGCATAACTTGGACTCCAGTCGAATGTCCGTCCAAAACACCCCCGGAAACATACCTGTATCATTTCCAGTGACCGGTAAACCTCAAACAGCACAAAATGTAAACAACACCTGCTGGAAATCTAACTCACGTACGCTCCATTGAACGCAGACACCTGCTTCTGGGTCAAACGATCAGGACTTCCCTCCGTTGCCAACACCGACGACCAAGCAAAATTCCTTAAAAAGCACACAGCGAGCCGACGATACTTCTCAAGCAAATATGTCTCGTGCAAGTAATGACCATCAATAGGACAGTGGGGAGAGACGGTCATTGAACTTTGTATTATTAAATGTACAGGGTTTGATCACTAAAAATGTAAATAAGCTTGAATCAAAGGAAATGAACGATTTATTTTGTGAAAATGATTTTATATTCTTGACAGAGACTTGGTCGAACGAATGTGTTAATATGTCTTATAAAGGATTCAAACTTTATTCTCTTCATAGAACTGATAAAAGACCAAATACAAAGAGAGACTCTGGTGGTATTTGTTGTTATATAAAAGATAAATATGTGCCTTTCATAAACCTGTTTAAGACAGATAGTGATGATATCATATGGTTAAAATTTTCTAAAGAATTATTTAATTCTAAGACAGACCTTTACCTGTGTCTATGTTATGTAGTTCCTCAAGGCAGCAGTCGCGAATATATTGCTGAACATTCACTATACGATCGTATTTTAACAGATCTAGTTAAAATTACAAATGATACAAACGGTGCTTGTTCTTTTACAGTATTGGGGGACATGAATAGCCGAGTTGGAAATTTGCACGATTTTGTTGAAAATGATGAGATTGACCTAAATGTACATGTACTCCCCGACGATTATATGAATAATATATACTTACCTAGGGAAACCCAAGATTACTTTATAAATAGAAATGGTAGACTCCTTATAGATTTTTGTAAAGAAAGTGGTTTACGAATTTTGAACGGACGCGTGGGAAGCGACGCGGGCGTCGGTAGGTACACGTACGTAGGCCCTCTAGGTAAAAGCTTAATTGATTACGTAATTGCAAGTCAGCCGATATTGAATATGTTTACATCATTTTATGTTCACGACCCCAATATTTTGTCGGATCATTGCGCAGTGAGCTTTAGTATGAGTAGTGTGAATATTTCAGATAACATAAATAGTAAAAGTACAGATTGCAAATCAAGGATAGATTTTTCTTACAAATGGAATAAGGATAATGTAGACGAATACAGAAACAAGTTAAATAGCGATCAGTTTAAATTATCAATGCAGTCGCTAATCTCACAATTGGATGTTTTGACCAATTCATCGAATATCGATGAACATATTTTACAGTTTTCAAATAGTATGAATGATGTATGTTCACCGTTATTTGGAAAGCGTGCGCCTGCTGATAGTAACGGTATATCTCAACATGATAAACGGTATAATAAAAAAACATGGTTTGACAATGAATGCCTTTTAAAACGTGAACAATTTTATTTAGATCTGAATAATTACCGATACGACAGATCTGAGACTAACAGAGTAAATTTGTATACATCTAGATCAGAGTATAAGAAAACTATCAGAAGTAAAAAATACAAACAAAGAAAGCAGAATACGAATAAATTTATAAATGCGAGACTATCAAATACAAAACTATATTGGAAAATGCTTAAAGATGCAGTTAGTAAAACGTCGACTAAAATAAATGTTGATCATTTTGCGGCGTAATTTAAAGCAATAAATAATCCTGAGGATAGTTTTTACCAGGCCGACGATGATATTCTTACTTTTAATGAACAATACCTAGACGAAGAATTGCAGCTTATGTTTGAGGAGCTCGATAGCGAGATAACTTTGATAGAAATTAATAAAGCAATCAAACAATTACGATCAAATACAAGTAGTGGGCCGGACCTATTTTTAAACGAATTTTTTATACACGGAACTGATAACCTTACAAAGTACTTTCATAAATTACTTAATTGTTGTTTACACTATGGATACTTTCCAGAAAAATGGAGTGAAGGATTCATAGTTCCCATCCCGAAAGGTGGCGATAGTGACGACCCATCTAATAATAGAGGAATAACTTTATTAAGCACATTAGGCAAATTGTTCACGCGCATTTTAAATAATAGGTTAGATAATTGGGCCGAGTCGTATTTTGTTTATATAGAGGCGCAAGCCGGTTTTCGCAAAGGAATGAGCACAGTAGACAATATATTTGTACTAAACGGTTTGATAAGTCATTGTTTAAATAATGGGGAAAAGCTATTTTGTGCATTTGTCGATTTCAAAAAAGCATTTGACTTTGTGGTACGAGACATTCTTTGGTATAAATTAATAAAATTTGGAGTAAGGGGAAATATCTTAAAGGTACTCAAATCAATGTATAGCAATGTCAAATCTAGAATAAAGAACTTAAACACATTAAGTGATAGTTTTGCATGTAGTTTAGGAGTCAGACAAGGTGAAAGTTTGTCACCTTTTTTATTTAGTCTTTATCTTAATGATATTGAAGACATGTTTAGATCAAAGGGTGTTGAAGGTATCGATATAGGTACCATTAAGATATGCTTGCTTTTATACGCAGATGATATTATTTTGTTCTCAAAAAGTGCAGAGGGTCTTCAGGATTCCTTAAATGTTTTATCAGATTATTGTGATAGATGGAAATTGACAGTGAATTTAGATAAAACTAAGGTAATGCTTTTCAAAAGGGGAGGAAGACTGACTCAAAACTTGCATTTCATTATAAAGATGGTGAACTGGAAATAGTAAATAAATTTAAGTATTTAGGGGTGCTTTTCACCTCGGGTGCCTCATATAACGAAAATGAAAAAATGTTAGCTGGTCAAGCCTTAAAAGCTATTTTTAAAATGAATACATATTTGTATAAATTTACCGATTTGCCTCCTAAACATACTCTTGATCTTTTTGATAAGTTGATTTTGCCCATTCTTAATTATTCATCAGAAGTTTGGGGATTTAATAAAGGTTTGCAAATAGAAAGGACTTATTTAAGCTTTTGTAAACGATTATTAGGGGTTAAGATATCGGCTCAAAATAGTTTTGTGTACGGAGACATAGGTAGTTATAGCCTAGATACTTATCGGTCATATAATATTATTGGCTGAAAATTGTCACAAGTTCAGAAACAAAATTTATTAATCACGTGTATAGAAGCCTTAAACTCAGTGCAGAGACTAATCCAAGCAAAAAAAAAATTGGGTTTCTCAAGTAAAGTTACTATTGTCTAAATTAGGGTTCTACGAGGTCTGGCTTGCTCAAGGGGTAGGCGATATACAGTTATTTCTTAAGCAGATGAAACTAAAAATTAAAGATGTATGGCTGCAGAATTTTAACGGTGGTTTACAAGACTCAAGCAGTGCTTTATTTTATAGAAATATAGTTGATTTTGGTTTCAATAAATACTTAGATGTAGTAGACATACGCAAATACAGAATGGCCCTGTCTCGTTTAAGAATTTCTTCGCATAGGCTAGCAGTAGAATCTGGAAGATGGCGAAAACCCATCTGTGTACCATTTGATGAACGAAAATGCACATTTTGTCAAGTCTTAGAAGACGAGTACCATTTTGTCATCGAATGTCAAGCTTATCAGGAGTTACGTACTAAATATATTAAAAAATATTATTGGGAACATCCAAATTGTTTTACATTTTTGAAATTAATAAAAAGTGAAAACGCTACTGAGATAAGAAATCTAGCAATCTATGTATACAAAGCATTTGAAAAACGATACGCGATGCTTAGAGTGTAAATTTTGAATAGGTTAGGTAGAGATTATTAAACAATATTTGTTATATGATATATGTTGAACATATATGCCTGTCACGCCGTCTCTTCCTGGCACAAGTGCGTGCAAGTTTTTTTTTTATCTCAAACACTAACACAAATTTAACTTTCAGTGAGATATAACGCATTTGTTATTATAACTATGTACCTGAATAGACTGTTATTTATATATATCATGATATGTACTTTGTATGCCATCTTACCATGCCACAATTGTATCATAAATGTAATTATTGATGCTATGCTCATGACTCTTGTTAGGGTTATTGCATAATAAAGAATCTTCTTCTTCTTCTACTAACTTTAATTATAGGAGCACGATAGTTTATGTAAGGTAATATTATGAGGAAGACTGGTCCAAGTCATTTAGCCAAAATCTTGTTATTTTTAGGCGGTCCCGGAGAGTAAATCATTCATTACAAAGTCTTTTTTCAACAGAATTGCGCAACAGATACATATTTATGTTCGCTAGAACATTCTACATTGATATATACTAATTTAAATTACAGAAACACTATAGTTTATGAAAAATAATATGGGTCTTATAAGTAAGACTGGTCCATATATGATAATCACTTTTGATAACAAGTCCCGGAAAGTTATTGCTAAAATACAAAGTCAAAATAATATTTTTTGGATTATATTTTTGTGTGTACACATAGATTAATAATTAATCATTCAAGTTGAAATAAACCATTTACACAAAAAAAGTATCAACCCGTTAAAGAGGTATTGGACACACACACACACACACACACACACACATACACACACACACACACACACTAATTTTTAACTATTTTTAAAACCGTCCCTACTTCTTGTAGCCACCGACTTTCAATGCCGATTACAGCTTTGCGTTGACCCAACATTGGTGAGGAAATTGTGCACTTGTTCCTTATGAGCTATTAAGGACCTATTTCCCGACGCTAATATATACATATCAAATTCATAAGAGGGTGATAGTAACAATGTTCACCATGAGGGTATGATTATACAGAAATCCCCACTGGCAAAATAAGATTCATTTTCAGTACAGTACATATTTCATACTTCAAATAACTAACTTTTTGGAATGGTTACATGTAATTAAACACAAATCACAGTGTCCCTACGCTTTTTTCCATTGGTGATGAACGTCCTATTCTAAGAAATGGGGCTCGTCCGATTATGACAAATTGCGCCCGACCTATTCTAAGAAATGATTCGCAGCCTATTCTGTGAAATTACTGAAATTGACCAAATTGATAATGGGGTGACATTATTAAATGCACGCACAACTAATAGACGAATAACTTCAATATATACTGAAAAGAAAAAAACCCGCATAATTGGTATTTCCGCTATATATTGTATTTTTAATATAATAATGCTAATCAAATGATACAGGGCGACATTAGGCCTGTCCTTTCGGAAAGAAGATTTAAGAGAATATCCATCCAAATACTACAGGAAGTGTTTTTTCTGAAATGGGACATAAGATACCGGCAGCAGTAAATGTACATTTAAAATGGTGTGGATGTTGTCCCCCTAGTGACCACATAATTTAAAAAAAATAAAAATAAAAGTCATTTCAATTAGGACATTTCTGGGATGATAATCGTCATATAAAGCCCTGAACATTTACTGGGCTAACCTTTGGGTTAATCAAAATATATCTGCACTGAATGTCTATCTGGGAAAAATCTGAGCAAAACCCATAGGTAGTATTCATCTCCTTGCAAAATGTACTGTGACACCGTTTGAGGTGTTTATGTTCAGTTGACAGTTACCGGCTAAAACTGGTCCGGATGACTATGTATTCTGTGCAAAATGTGGCACTTCTTGGGTTGTTGTCAACAATAATGGACGTTTTTATTGTCGAAGTAGTGTATAACAGGTATATTTATTTAATATTGCTATAATGCAGAGGCCTATGAGGATGGAATCAGATGCATATTCCCCTAAACAGCACCGAACACACCAATGTATCTTACCCATTTAACTTTTTATTATCGACAGAATGCGCCTTTGGCTCAAGCAGGTGAGCAAACTTACGCTTTAAACGTAAATTGATTGAATTGGATTTTACGGCGCACCAACACATGGAAGGTTCTATGGCGCATAACAGGAATGAACATGCCAGGCTCATCCTCCATTTAAATCTAGATAAAACATGGAAACTGGGCCTAGAACCTCCTTACCTGCAGAACTGCAGAGTTGCTGCAATTTCTATAATAGACACTCCATTTACGATGGAGTACGGTGTCCTGTTAGGGCCATCTTACCATCGCATCGCATCTAGGTTGATGGTCGATGCTAGGTCGATGGTGGATGGTAAGATGCGATGGTCGATGGTAAGATGCGATGGTAAGATGCGATGGTCGATAGTAAGATGCTATGGTAAGCTGCG